>JAVLUX010000018.1:17567500-18167500 GCA_032164185.1 Moxostoma hubbsi | reverse complement strand
AAAAGCCTACAAAAGGACAAAAAAAAATGGCAGATTTATTTTTTTAAATTTTTAATTAAAAAATGTATTTCAGGTACTTAAATATTCTTGGGTAATCGGTTACAACAAATGTTTGAGTATATTCAACATATCGGGTTTTACAGTGTATGGCGGCCTGGGGCTGCTGGTTGTGGGTGGTCAGAGAGGAGATGGCTGGTGGACTTCAAGGCACCTGCTTTTTTGTGTGGCAAAATGCCACTCCAGGTGGCTGCCCATGTAGCCCATGCCTAAATCTGCCACTGTGTTTGTCTATACTTGTGACTTATGAAGATGAGATCGCATTTTTTGACCAATTAATGCAGAAAACCAGCTAATTCCAAAGGGTTCACATACTTTTTCTTGCTACTGTATACATAAGACATGTGATCCCACAAAAGCATAGTTTCGCTTCTCTGACTTACAAAAGAACCAGATGTGCATCTGTGCTTGATTTGCATTCTGTGATGTCTGTATGCATCAATGCAAAATGTTGAGCAAATCTTCTAGAGGACATTTCATTCTTTCTAAATCTGGATATGATTAGGCTCTGATTAAACCAGATTTGATTAGTTTATATGCTCAGGTAGATGAGGGATCGCAGAGTTCTTTGTTTACCCTAATTAGCCATTGAAGTTGTAGTCACATCAGCCTTTCACTGTGGTACTTTCCATTCCTATGACAACTGCCTCACTGTCATGGAATGGTATTTAAAAATTCCTCTCCATTGAGACAAAGTCTCCATGTATTATAGAGAAAGATTACATTACAAACAGATGGAGGAGTTCACAGGGATTTTTATTTCATTCAAATCATCCACTAGAACATATGAACTTGTGTTAAGTGTAGCCTGTTTTCCAACCTCTTACTGTGTTTGTGTGTGTGTGTGTCACAAGCTTGTATCCGACTTGCTCTGGGGAAACAAATAGGCCATCCTTAAAACAAAAAGGGTGCAGTCAACATAGCAACTGTCTGCTGTTTTTTTATTGGCTGACTTGTTTCCATAGTAACAGGTTAACCTTGAGGATGCAGTCACAGACCAATTTGTTGTCTAGGTGAATTTAGCGTGTACAAGGAGCTCTGCTAAGTCAAGATGCAACCCACATTTTAGAGCCACGGCAACACTGAAAAAAAGGTCTTGCTGTTTTTTTTAATGTTGTGGGAAACTAGTGAGGGCCTCTATCATTCAGGTTCCTATACAGTTTTAGCAATGCACAGTGCCTTCAGCATATGTTGTTACATATTATTGGGGCAATGTTACATAACATTCCCTCTCAGACCATGCAAAAAAAGTTGTCCGTCCTGATCTCCTAATGTAAAAAAAAAAAAAACATTTGAGAAGACTTAGAATTTTGTTATGTTTTTTTTACCACATAAGTAATTTATGTGATAAATACCAATTTTTTTTCCTGAGAATAAAAGCCTTATATTTATCATTTAACGGAATATTTATCCCTTCCATGTCAATACTGTGTCCACAGTCCTTTAGCACCAGATAGCATTAATTGCTCTTGTCTGCATGGGAATTGTAAATTGTAGAATTTTGCCAATACCTCAATGCAAATTTGCTCCATCTGTGCCAAATTAGATGGAGAGTACAGTATGTGGGGAGCAATTTTCAAGTCAAACCAAATATTCTGATTAAAGTCTGGGCTCTGGCTGGGCAATTCTAAAATACCAACCTTCAAATCATTGTGCTTCGAGTCACAATCCTGCTAGAAAATAGATATTTTCCCTAAATGCAGATCTTCAAATTTTGGCTCCCTTGAGCCAAAGATATCTGCAAGGGTTGTACAGCTTGGCTCTAGGTTATTTCTTTGACAAGTGCCCTTTTTATTCCAGTTGTACGTTAATGTAGAAAAACCTGATCTTTTAAGTTACTTGTTTATGCAAACTTGTCTCCATTTTCATTTAATGGATGTCATCCATTTTTTAGAACCTTCTATGGTTTTTTTCTTCCTCACAACATTAAAAGTCATCTTTTAATTTCCTTATATGTCTTCCTATTTTAGCAGTTCTTGGCAGTTCATTATTCCATCTAAACAGAGCTTGCAACCAAATGGAATTTTTTCAATTGCATTCTCTCAATAGACTCCTTCACCCACAGCTATGAAAAGCTCCTTAAGCCGAGTGAATGTAAAGGTTAATTCACTCATTGTAATATTTTACTACTTAGACTGTAGTAGCAGCTTGGATTGATGATTGGATCTTTCCTTTATATTATTCGTATTTTGTATTTTTTTTAATGTCACATACATTTTGGTTCCACAGTTGTGTACTTTTGGATCTTGCAAAAGCACAAGACAGGAGGGGTGATATACTGACTCCTGGTGTTGAGGTAGCAGAAGCACAGGGGCTGTCTGGATAAATGGCTGTAAATTGCTCTTAGAACACTCCCTCTGTTATGCCAAGTAGAAATGTCTAAAGTGGGGGAGACATGTCTGAAGGGAGATGTGAGGAAGAATAAATAAAGTCTTTTAAAAAGAGGCATTATCAAGAGTTTGCAAAAAGTGTATTTCACACTGAATGTGCAAAACCAATAAACAGCCAAATGGGCCAGCCATTCTAACCATTTACACAAATATATAGACTAGTTTTTAGAAATGTATAAAAGTGAACACTATTGTGACAGTAAGCAGGTTGTTTTGTTTATAACATCAAAAGACATCAAACTGTTCTGTTTATGCACAGAGTACAGTTATAATAGACATTTAATTGTTTTACATTTAATCAAATTGTGCCTAACAAAACCTTTCTTGTTCCAGGTTGACTATGAAATACAATGTTGTTCCTTACAGGTCATAATAATGTGCACGCTGGCTGCAGTACCTTTAGTGCAAATGTCTGGTTGATGACTTAAGAGCACACTACAATATACCACCTTAAACAAAGCTCCAAACCTCTGATCAGCAGCTATGAGGTTCTTCTTATTCATCGCTACATGATGAAGACCCATCTGTCCAAAAGTAACGGTCACCAATGTCACCTTTAAAGAGAGCAAACAGACACACATAAACACACAAGCAATTAGGACAGACTAAGATATTCCTAAACTACTGTTCTGTATCTTCCATTTAGTTATATTTAAAAATCATCTATTCGTAGTTATTGACACTTAACAGATATCTACTTCTACACCTATGTACGATTCTGTTACATAATATCATCTCATATTTCAGGATGAATTACACATTTCCCAAGGTGATGAAAAGTCTTTAAATATCCTTGAATTTAAAAATTGTGATTTGCAGGCATGAGAAAGAAATTGAAATGGATAAAGTCTTAGTGTTATGGAAAAGTCATGGAAATACTTATAGACAATAAATGATTCTATTTATGCTTAGCTCTAACATGTTTCAGCAGCTAGATTTAACTCTTTTTGAGTGCAATCTCTATAAACTGTAAAAATCATGGAAATTCATTGGTCTAAATGTGTGGGAACCCTTGAGTAATGATCATCATGGTAATCTTGTACAAAGAAGCAACAGGCAGCAAGTGACTTAAACATGAAAATTACCTATCCCTGGAATGACATGGAGGAGAACATCCAGTCTCTTGTCAACAGCAGTAGAGATGAATTCGACACGTGGAAAGGCGTAAGCCACTGAGTTAACCCCCAACTCTGCCATCAGCAGTGACACCAACTCAAACGCATGTGCCTAATTACTGAGATATGACAAATACTATCTGTAAGTGTATAATGTTCAGCATAAATGTACATGGGAGAGAGATTTGCTTATTTTTTAAATGTATTGTAAAAAATTTGGTTGTCAGCCACATACCAACAGCACCGCCATCATGGCTGCCGCTCCCGTGGAAACGGTGCTGTCCATCAAAATGAAATGACCCTCACTGATGTCTCTGGGCAGTCGCAGGTAGTGAAGCTAAATGAAAGGGGGAAGGAAAAGCCTTAGTTACCACGGAAACAAGGTGAGGGAGTGGAAACCACAGCCACCAAAAATAATCAAACTGAGTCAGGAGATCTCTGTTACCACGGAGACAGAGACCAACAGGCAAAATTTACAAACAGAGGTGTGAGGAGATCTGTCAGGAAAAAACCCTTACTTCAGTATCATTTAACACATGCTCGCACACACGGACACACACACATACACACATATGTTGGTGCAGCTATCCTTATGAGGACACTCCACAGACATAATGATTTTTATACTGTACGAACTATAGATTATATCCCCAAACCCTACCCCTAAACCTAAGCCTCACAAAAAAACTTCTCACATTGTAAATGGTCTGCACTTATATAGCGACTTTTTACCGTATTCAAAGCGCTTCACACTGTCACTCATTCACCCATTCACACACACATTCATACACATGCAAGGCGCTAGCCTGCCATTGGGAGCAACTTGAGGTTCAGTGTCTTGCCCAAGGACACTTCGGCATGGTGTCGTGTGGGCCGGGATTCGATCCACCAACCCTGCGATTAGTGGCCGACCCGCTCTACCAACAGAGCAATAAATAAATAAAATAAGTTAGTCTGTTTTTTAAGTGATTTGAATTATGGGTACTAGAAATGTCCTTATAAAGCACATTTATAGCATAATACCCTTGTAATTACCAGTTTGTAACCTAAAAAAAGTCCTCGTAAACCATTCAAAAACACACACACACACACACACACACACACACACATACACATACAATGAAAGCAAATTTTTTTTTCTCAGTTCAAATTTGACCTATATTAGAAGAACCTGTAAAAGTCTTTCACCTTTGGTTTTTCAGCATGTTTTCAACAACAAATAATTTTTAGTAAATCTATTAATCAAATATGACCTCAAAATATTTAGCATTTTAGCCCCTCACACATACTGTTCTCCATCTTTCATGTCATCTCTCCACGTCTCAATTAAATCTTCAGAAAACTGATAAAAGGTTAAAAAAAAATGTCAACAACTGATGCGCGAGGCACGTCGTTTCAAAAGCAAAAGAATAGCATTATAATCATATGATGCTGTCTACATTGGAAGCATCCGATGCGGCGCATTACGCCGACAGTAAACAGGTGTGCTGTTGCATTGTGAGCTGCACTGTTTGCGCTAACAACACAAACAAACGTGTTAAAGTGTCCAGTGCAGACAGCCTCAAGCCGTTGCGTTGTGTCGACGCACCCAACGCATTTGTAGACAAGTTGTTAGGAATGTCAAAATGAACGCATTATGCATGTGATTGATTTAAAATGTTTTAAAATAACGGTATTAACATATTTACGATTTTAACATTATTTTCTAAAATTGTATTCAGCTCTGTTTGAATGCTAAACAGTGGGTGGAATGCGAACCTTTGTGATATATCCGGGGTCATAAGGTAATAAGTCATTCCCTTGACCATAAGGAAGATTCCTGAGAAACGCAAGCTTATAGTACCACCTGTTTACACCAGAGGGCAGTAAGTGAAATTTCAGCTGTATGAGCAACACGCAGTTTATACAGTGAAGAAAACACTTCAATACAAACATACATTACTTTCTTGCGTTCAAAACACTTGAAGGAGTGCAAATGCGAACTAAGGGATCTCAAGATATGTTTAAAGATTGAGTATTAAACTAAACATTTTATGTTTATGACGCAACGCACCGAGACACCACACAAGCATGTCTGATGCTTGTTGAAATCGATGGGCACTTTAAACAAGCCCTCATAATAAATCTCGAACTGATTGACAAATTAACTTGTGAAATGGATTGCTGTGAACTATATGCCAATCATTGGCTTATGTTCAATAATGTGGTAGTAAACAAGACATTGTATTCTAAAGCCACTTTTTGTATTGTCTTATCAATGATTAACTCTTCTGCTACAAGAATGTAATGTACTTTAATTATCTGAATATTTTTTTATTTGATATATATGTTAAGTGCTAGGCCCAATCAGTGACCAGAAAAAAAAACTTTCAGAAAGCAGCCTGTAGTCTAGAATTACATTTAGTTTACACAAGAGAGAAAAGATCCACATATAGAAAGACATTTTGATTCTGTTATTGATAGTGTGTGCAGTGATTTAAGGCCTACATTACCTCTGGTTCTCCTGAGTCCAGATTGGTCTGGATCAGAATCTTGCCAGTATGCACATTCTTGCACAAATGTACCCCTTTTCTGCTAAATCTGTGTCCCTCACACTCTTGGCCTTGTGGTGTTTGGACAGTGCAAGCCCATAAAAGAGACTTTTGTGTGATGACAAAGTAAAGCTAAAGAGGAACAGTACGATGTGCAATGAATGAATGCAGATAAAAAAAACACAGCACAATATGAATCTATAATTTAAAGCACCACACAATTAGCTTTGATCTCCCAAATAATATAAAGCTTTGATAAAAAGACACATCCATATTGCACACACAAATACACCCACACAAACCTTGGAGGGCAAGAAAGACAGAGGGTGTTCAATAAGCAGCCTCATCAGTCTCTTTGAGTAGAAGATAAACTCGTCACGGCTGGTGTCTTTGTTCCTACAAACAAACAGAAAATTGAGGATGAGTGCGGAGGAGATATGGAGAAAAGGGTAAAGCAGGCCAGTGAGACATTAGCCTGATTTTATGACACCAACACATTATTCTATGTGCAGAATTCTGACAGACACATGAATTGCAAAACAGCTGGCACTATCTAACAAGTGTTAAAAGAGCTGGAAGAGATGTTAGCCATTCTGGAACTTCTAGCAGCCATCAATTAGACACATCCCCTCTTTCCAAAACCCAGTTACACTACACCTTGCGTTCCATTCACTTCCCTTCATACACATCTTAACTAACTCTTGGTTCAATATAAAGACATTTTTTTTCAAAGCTTCATATTTTATTGTTGCTGGAAAATGAGAATATGGTATATTTACAGTTGTTTATACACGTTCACTGAATCTTTGGCCCATTGTCCCAAAACTCTATAACAAAACACAAAACCACAAACACAAAATGCAGAACTCAGCAAATCTCTAGCAAAAGCACACACCATTCAAAATGGTTTTATCTCTTTCTCTTTTTTTTTTTTTTTTTTTTGCATCAAAATGACACAAATGTGCCATATGAATAGATCCGACAAGAGCAGCCCAGTGGAAAGTCCCGTTGGCCCACATGACAACATACCTGGACTGCTCTGGTCCACCCCTCTGCTCGGCTGGAATGAGGAGGCCATGTAGTTTGTCCAGGAATGTGATGAAAAGGGCGGTGTGGTAGGGTCTAAGGCTGGCATGGTGATGGAGGACACCTTGCTGGCTAATGGCTGCACACATGGTGATATTCCCTCCACGCTGTCCAGGGACATACACTATGGCACGGTGACCAATAATGTTCCATCCTAATCCCTTTCTTTTGGCTTGGTTGAAGCCGGTCTCATCAATGTAAATATAAACATGCTGAATTGCAGCGGCATCCAGCTCCAAGACTCTCTGAAACACACAACAATATGTGAAATAGACCTAGAGCAGTCATTAAGGTGAGGCACAATACACCTGATTACAGTGCTGTAATGTGTGTCTATACAGTGCTGATATGATAGTAAATTCACTGTATAGTACTTACTTACATTATTCATAGTTCATAGTTCTGTCCTCTCTGAGTTTCACTCAAATTGCACCCTGTAGACCTGTTTCATCCGGATTCGGTTGTGCTTTAATACACGGTCCAATGTACACAAGCCCACACGGTGAATGTTATTAAACCCTGAGTTGTCTGCAATTATGTGGTTCTGGATTTCTTGTAGTATTTCTGGTATTTCTTGCCACCACCATGTTCACAATAGCGTATACATTTCTGAATGTGGATGATAGATGCAACCATTTAGTGGCTCAGGTTGGGCTGAACTCTCTGCCTAGCCTCCCTCATACTCAATCCATAGTTGAGCACATGGTCAACCAATGTGGCCCTGATCTCATCTGAGACAAATGTCCTTCCTCGTCCTCGTCTTCCTCTTCCTCCTCTTCCTCTCACTCCTGCACCTCTAAATTTTGCTTCACCATTGACATCCATTTTCCTCCAAAACAAGAGAGCTCATCTGTGGCCTTTTATAGTGCTAAAGCTCTGATTTCTAAGTGAACAATTCAGCAACTAATGTTTACACCTGTGAGGAGTGGATGTTGCCAATTGGTGTATAGAGCTTGGCATTGTGATTTGCGTTGGTTTCCAAAGGGACAAAAGAGATTTTAATATTGAATGTTGTGCATGTAGAGAACTTTGTGCATTGTTTTGCAAAAAGTATGATATAGAATTGAAAACTGAGTGTAAAGCAGGAATTGTGCTTGGTTTAGGACTTTGGTACATAGGTTTCAGGTTTCGGTGATTGCGTTTCAAGTTCCAATTTTATTGTGTATACAATTGGTACGCAATCACCGAAACCTGAAACTTATGTACCAAAGTCCTAAACCAAGTCTGTAAACAATTGGGGAAAACTTTAAACATTTTGAATGTGTGATCTACTGTATTATCTTATATACAACAGTCAAATCTGATTAAATGAGAGACATTTCATGAGTTAGTTAGTTATTTAGTGATTTTACACCATGCCACGTTCCACGAGTGCTGATGTCTAAGAACAGCAGTACTTAGACACTTTACTGTTTGTATCTGCATTTTAAACTAAGTGTAAGAGCAGCATAGATGTGTAATAGTGCTCTAGGTGCATCTCTTTTCATTTAAGATTTTAGCCAGCAGGTGGTGACAAAAGACCATTTTGTTGGTTTTGAGGGAGTTGAGGAGATGTACATTTGAGTCAGCACTGTCAGTCAGCAAACATTTTTTTTTAAAGTCATTGACAATTGCCTCTCACTCATGATCGCTTGGATTACTACTAGACTACAACTGGGAAATACAGCTTCAGCATTAAGGCTTATCACAGATGATAGACACAACAAAGTAATCACACATACTCAAGGTGCTTACCTACTGGAGTTTCCACATTGGGAGCAGAATACAGATGTAAACATTCAACATGGCGGTGGAGAGAAAGAACCGGCTACCACGAAATAGGATGTATTTGACCAAAATTACATTATCTACAGCAAGCTGACTAACACTAAAGATGAGGAATAGAGTTAAACAGCTATAGATTTACTGTTCATCTCTTCTTGAGAGGCTTTCTGTGTGGAGTTTGCATGTGCTCACCGTGTTCGCTTGAGTTTTCTCCGGTTTCCCCCACAGTTTTAAAACCTGCAGGTCAAGTGAATTTGAAACTCTAAATTGCTCATAGATGTGAGTGAATGCGTAAATGTGTATGTCTGTGTATGTTAGCCCTGTGATGGACTGGCAACCCATGAAGGGGGCTTCCCTGCCTTTGGCCCGAGACAGCTGGGATAGGCTGTAGCACTTCCCGTGCTATAGAAAATGCATGGATGGATGGATGGATTGGGCGTATCTTTTGAACTAGCAATGGCAGATCCTGATTCGTGGCGTAAGAGAGTAGTTCCATGCACAAATGTGTTTTTTTTTTTTTTGGTGACAATCCTTTGTTTTTCCTCATTGTTTTAATTACTTATATAAGCAACATCACACTTGCAATCATGCTGTATGTCCCTAAATCCGCATTGCTGAGATTACTTATGGCACTCTGTCTGCTGCCGAATCACAGCCGTGCAGATGTAGGGCCGTAAAACACTCTTGCTTGTGTGATATTGCTTTATTAAAATTAGAAGCCCTCAAGCATGACATCATATCCATCATAAACATTGGTAAATCCAGTGATAATTTTATTCTCAACACCACTTGCTGTATCAACACAGAACCTTATGAAAACGACTCTGAAGTTTGTTTCTAGGTGGACTGCTAAAGTCTTATCCTGTGCTTTTAGTGCATGGACTGTGGGCAGTCCGAGAGCACGCCGTTTGTGGCTGAGACTAGGTTGAAATGGATTCAAAGTCTTCAAACAATTTGACCTTTTTTATTTGCCAATCAGATAGTTCCACTAAAAACAACATCATTGGCTGGGCCAAAATTATTAGCTCGCTCAAATAAACAGCAATGGTAAAAACACCACAACAAAGCCAAAGTGCAAACTCAATCTTTGAGCAAATCTTATACTTATAGTTTTCAAAGCACATTTAATTGGGATATGAGAAAGTAGCTTAGCATAGAAAAAAACAGCTTTAGTGGAAGGTTTATATGAGAGCTGATCACCTTATGAAGGTGTGAAGGCCTCACACCTGTGGCATGCTCTCCACCTTATGATGGTGTGAAGGCCTCACACCTGCGGCATGCTGTCCACCTTATGATGGTGTGAAGGCCTCACACCTGTGGCGTGCTCTCCACCTTATGATAGTGTGAAAGCCTCGCACCTGTGACGTGCTCTCTAACACACTGAGAGTCTTAGGGAGAGGCTGGGATTGATGAGCTGTAGCCAGGAGCGCCCTGTGTGAGTGTGTGTGCTTGTCAGTGGAAGAAGAAATAAAGCAAATCAGCACTTTCAAAGACAAAAAGAGGATTTAAATACTTGTAATGGACATGATATTTCCAACAGAACACAGGTGAACAACAAAGCTTCTATACCTGACACTAAGCTCACGCTGCCCAGAAAATGCATGCAACCAGACAGAGATGAAAGGTAAGTAAAAAAAGAGTGAAAAAGTAAGAGTGAGAAGACAGAGAAAGTAAAAGAACAAGAGAGGAAAACAAAGCATCAGCTTTTTTCTATCTATTCTATAAATACTCCTTAAAACAACAGAATAGAGTGCTATTAATAATCATTTTAAACCAATCATCAGTGCAAACTGCTTCACAGTCCCCACATAAAATATCATAAAATTGAGGATTTTCTGCACAACCTCTCTTCACAGGCAGAGGGCACCACTTCTTTATTCAGTGACTGGAAATGTAAGGTAGCTTAAGATTTGCTTACAGTCTTTGTGATAATTCACATGACACATTTTCCCACAGTGTCCTTTTTCAGGCACCTCTTCCAGCTGGCTGTGAACATGTTGAATGATCAGGTCAACGGCCACCATGTTACCTCCACCTGTGTGTGTTTGTGTGAAGGAGAGAAAGAGAAAATGACAACAACAGTGTCAGTCCCCTTTACATAATAACTACTATGTTCATAGTAATCTCTACATAACATAAATTTAAATCTCACCACGTGACACTACAATGTCTGCCAATCTCATGGTGGGTGCAATGTACTGCTTAAAGGCCGGCTTCACAAACTTATTGTACTGTTTAATGACACCCTCAATGTCCCGTCCCCTCCCTGTGATGTCCCTCCTCAGCCTACATACCAGCCGAATATCTGAATCTGTATCTCCAAAAATCTTCATGTCCATTAGCTGCAGGGAAAACATAAGATCACTTGAACTGTTCAACAGGAAATTGAGTTAAGGAGAGAATGAGTGGCTTGTTGTCATTTATTTCCTCAGGTTTTCCCTCTGAATAGTACCTTTGAAAACTATGTTCAAAATTAAGTATACTGTACAAGAGCAGGGCCGTAGATTAAAACCACCTGCCTACTATTGTATAGGTCCCCCTCGTGCCTCCGAAACAGTGCCAACCCACATCTCAGAATAGCATTATTCGGAGATGCTATTATTCTCAACACAATTGTACATTGCGGTCACCTGAGCCCAAGAGGGAAAAGGGGCAGTGGCTTTGGCCACTGTAGCCACCCCCCTGTGCACATCTCTGCACAAGAGATAAAGACTCACATGATTTAAAGACTCCAGTCAGATCACTAGCCTAATAAAAGCTGATTTATTTTACATGGAGAAGGTCACCTCATGGGGGTTGCCATGTTGAGATCACATGACCAGCAGAATACTTCTCATCTTGGTAACCCTTCTCTTATATGACGTTGTCACTTGTGAGACAAATTACTTATGGCTAACTGTGAATAGCCCATATTTACACTGGCATTGATAATGGAAAATTAATGCTTTTACATGATGTTGCCTCCACGCCACTAGGTGTCAGCACAAGCGCAAGACGACAGCCATAACAGAACAACATATTCCAAAAACTACTGAGTGCACCTTTGAAAAAAAAAAAAAGACTTTAGCTAATTTGAATCTAAAAAATCTGACTATAATGCACTGTGATGCTATTTTGGAAATTCCAGATTATGTCTTAAAATGTATTTAAATAAATGGTCCCTTTCCATTATTTAATTACTGTCTCCTTTCATTTTAATTTCTGTCTATCAGCATTCCCTAAACATTCAGAACCTTACAAACTGAAACAGTTCACCATCATATCTGCAAGACCTTTTTATCTGGAAATTATAAGATGCCTTCAAAGATAATGACACTGGCACCATGGACAGTTTTCTGGAGGAGTTTGGGAATGTAGATTGAAAAATAAAAGACCATCAAACAAACTTTGTTTTTTGCTTGCCATCATTATATAATATGACCGGTGTATCTGTGGTATATATTTTTGTAATGTACTTCTGGAAAATATGTTAAACATCTGCCTCACATACTTGCCCAGTCTTTCTGCCGTCCACATGTAGTGAAGTCATACATGGGGATCTTCCTGTTTAAGTTTCCACAATGTGTTCACAAGCAGCTCGAAGTCAAAAGCTCCCAGATGGTCAAAGTTATAGTCATTACTTGCTGCAAGAATTTGTTCCTCTGGAGAGAGAACCTGCACGTGGGTAATATAAAGGTTACATGTTTGATCGCTGGTAGGGGCGACCCAAGTACTGTAAAGGTTATAATCCTGCCCTATCACCTCATGAGCTTTTATAGCAATGAAAGGGAAGGTATTCTCATATAAAGTTTTTATACTTACTCTAATCATGGCATCTGAGGCCATAAGTCAGATTAATCATATAAATAATTGTTAAAAACTTAAAGTTTATACAAATGCATATAAACACTACATCAAAACTTTTGAAACACTTGACTGAAATGTTTCTCATGATCTTAAAAATCTTTTGATCTGAAGGTGTATGCTTAAATGTTTGAAATTAGTTTTGTAGCCAAAATATAATTGTGCCATCATATTCATTTATTTCATTATAAACCTAAAATGTAATTATTATTTTTTTTAAATTGATGACAAAATAATAAAGAAAAGCATCCAATAAGTGCCCAGCATAGATGGGAACTCCTTCAATACTGTTTAAAAAGCATCCCAGGGTGATACCTCAAGAAGCTGGTTGAGAAAATGTCATTAGTACATCAGTAAATTCTAGGCAAAGGATGACTACTTTGAAGATGCTAAAATATAACACAGTTTTGATTTATTTTGGATCTTATTTCCCATAGTTCCATTTATGTTATTTCATAGTTTCGATTGCTTTACTATTATTCTAAAATGTGAAAAAAGAAAAAGAAATTTATAGTAAAGCATAAAGTAGTGTGTGTGTGTATATATATATATATACATTTGTGGCCAAAAATATTGGCTCCCTTGGTAAATATGAGCAAAGAAGACTGTGAAAAAAAAAAATCTGCATTGTTTATCCTTTTGATAAACGTCACAAAAATAAATTACAAAAATAATCACAAAAATCTAACCTTTAATTGAAGTAAATCAATTAAAACAGAGGAAATATCTCATTATTAAATACATATTTTTCTCCAAAAAGCATTGGCTATAATTATTGGCACCCTTTTATTCAATACTTTATTCAATACTTTTTGCAACCTCCCTTTGCCAAGATAACAGTTCTGATTCTTCTCTTATAATGCCTATTGAGGGAGAACACCTGGCAAGGGATCTGAGACCATTCCTCCATTTAGAATCTCTCCAGATCCTTCAACTTCAGAGGTCCATGTTGATGGGCTCTCCTCTTTAGTTCACCCCAAAGGTTTTCTATGGGGTTCAGGTCAGGTGACTGGGATGGCCATGGCAGGACCTTAATTTGTGGTCTGTGAACCATTTTTTTGTTGATTTTGATGTTTGTTTTGGAGCCATAGGCAACCATACTTATTTTTTTATCTGTTGGTATAGAGTCCTTGATGCCATGTATCCTGTCACATTCTGTTGACTTTTGTTCTGTGCTTTTATGTTGAAATTCCTGTTTAGTTCCTGTTTCCTGTTTGGTTTTTGTAGTCCTTTGTAGTTCCATTTTTTGATTGGTTTTCCCCTGATTGTCTCCCATGCCCTGATTGTTTCCCTAGGTGTTACTAGTTTTCCCTTGTGTATTTAAGCCCTTGTTTCCCTCCTGTCCATTTGTCTGTTATTTCATGGTTTGCATGATTAGCATTTAGTTCTCCGTGGTTTTTGTTATTCCTAGTGTTCCTGTTTTTTGTTATTAAAAAGCTGCACTTAGATCTTCCCTCTTTGCCTGCCTCGTTACATATCCAGACAAGATGTCCAGGACCTCTGGCAGAAAAACAGCCCCACAAAATTAAAGATCCAGCACCACATTTAACAGTGGGCATTGGATACTTCATCTCTGTGTGCGCCAAACCCATCTCTGGTGTTTGCTGCCAAAAATCTCTTTTTATTTTGTTTCATCTGACCATAGAACCCGGCCGCATCTGAAGTTCCAGTAGTGTCTGGCAAACTGAATATGCTTGAGTTTGTTATTGGATGATAGCAGACGCTTTTTTTTTATTGAAACCCTCCCAAACAACTTGTGGTGATGTAGGGGATGTTACCAACAGATAAAAAGGACTCTATACCAACAGATAAAATAATCCAAGTATGGCTGCCTATGGTAACGAAATACATGTAACGGGATTACGTATTTAAAGGGTTACTTCAGGATTTAGCATTAAGCTATGTATCAGTCATTTTGCATCATCGGAGGATTTTTGGGCCAGAGGCTTAAAACTACAGCCAGTATTCCGCATGTTTTCACCACGCCCATATGGGGCGGGATCTCACTCACAGAATGTGAAGATAGTGTCAGCCATCTTTCTGTAGAAGCTAAGATAACAGGCTCTTGCTCTGTGTAGAAAGTTTGTATACAAATAGGCTAATCACGATGGCGGAAGGTAGTTTTGAAGTTGAAATGGCAGAAGGGGATTACGAAGATCTGTTGCAAGAATCTGATGCTCGCGGCTACCTGTACAAGCCGCAATACAGCGATGAACAGTTGCGGGAGATGGAGGAACAAGAGGCAGCCGGAGCAGCTGCTGTAGCAGGGGAGCAAAACCTGCTTGGCAGGCAGGAGGAAGAGCCCGGCCAGACTCGAGTTGGGGCAGACTGGTGGTGTCAGTGCTCTCGCTGTGCGCCTATGGAAACAGATAGAGAGTCCTATTGCTGTCGCGAATTTCAGCGATGCCATTTTCTTCTGGACGAGATCACTGAATCCGCTGATGAAACAGCACCGCTAACTTGAGCATGTATAACTGAGCACCCAAGTTTTGTACCACACATGGACAGGGGAGTCCTGGAAACGTATTTTAGGATCCCGAAGATAAATTGGAAACGCCAGCCAAAGCCCGCAGGGACAAACGGATGGCTTAGTGTAAAGTGAGTATTTGTTTGTTTTTCTTTTTGTTACTAAGACGTCATGTACAGAGTTTGGACACCCGGAATTATCATAATGTTCTTCCCGCGTAGTCAGTCAATTTATCAACTAACTCACGATTTATAGAGTCACGATGTATCAAAGCAAGCCTAGTTCTACTACATTTTCAGATACTACTGCCTGTAATCAGTAGGCGTGGTTTGGGAGTGGCCTCGTAAGGGCAGCAAAGCAAGTGCATTCTGGGAATTGTTGTCTTTCAGCCACATGTGTAAAAAATACATTTTCTGCCTTTTCTCAGTCTAGAATGCTTCAAATTCAAAAATAATTTCACATTTATACTATATAACTGACCAGTTTTAAATACACATTCATCTTCCCAGAGGTGAAGTATCCTTTTAAAAAACTAAATATAATTAACTAAATTTTACTACAGTTACAATTTAAATCTTTGGTATTTAGAATAGAGTTACATTCAAAAAGTATTTTGATTACAGAAGAGATTACTTTGCATTATGTTGTCATTTGTTTCATTCAGATGGAAAAATTTATATATATAAATGGTGCGATCCAAAGTGCATTTGAACAGCAGTTGAAACATTTTCTTATGATGTGTTACACTCATATGAGCAGACAGAGAAGTACGTTTGAAGTAAGTTTGGAGCAGAAGTAATAGAAATAAACCTTGTGTAAATTGTCAGCTTTACGCTAAGCTAAAATACTATTTCTAGCCATTTTACATGCACATGTTACCAGGCATCATATTTTTTATCAAGAAAATTCACGTTGGATCATAATTTATTTTTTCTAGTAAGACCTTTGATATTAGGGCAAAAATCATATTCTTGATTATAATTGTTGTATTGTTTTCCTGTAAAAATATTTAAAAATCCTTAAAACAAGATAAATTTGATTTATCTTTTTTTAGAAACAACACTGAATAAAATATTTAGGTTTTTCAGGGAATGTATTTTTCACATTTGTATTTTGTCTTACTGTACTGACAGAGTTTTTATAGTCAAAACAAGTGAAAAAATCTACCAATGCTGAAGAAGTTATCCAAAGTATTAAAATATGTTACTTTGAGTAATCTAACAGAATGTTACAAATTACATTTTACAGCATGTATTCTGTAATCTGTAGTGGAATACATTTCAAAAGTAACCCTCCCAACCCTGGTTATATGACCATGTGTACTTTATAGTTGTAAAAGGGATTAATGGAAAGGAGGAGGTGAGAACCGGCTTGACAATATAAATAATATTTTAATAAGGAAATTATCCAAAAAGACACAAACACACACAGGTGTCGGACAGCTGTCCGTACATCTCTCTCTCTCTCGCAGTGCAGCTTCCAGTCTGCCTTTATCCCTCTCTGATGCTTGATTAGCCTGATTAGGGGCCGGGAGAGCGGAATCACGACGTGGCCCTGCCCTCCACCCTGTCTCAATATTATTTATATTATAATACATTGTAGATGATCGTAAGAGCGCATGTTTTGTTTCCCTTATCTGTGGTGTGAGCAGCTGGGAATACAAACATTTCAAAATAAGAGTCCTCTGTGTATTTCTGGTTATTATTAGGATTTTAAATGTACAATAAACTTTAATTGGGAAACTTAATTTGGTCTCAATTTTTAACTTAACTGTAGCCTCTATGTCTGTGCACATCACGATAAGGAAACGCATAGGAACACTATCGGCCGATTAGTCAGTTATCGGCTTTTCCACAACCTCAGTTTACGCATAGGCAAAATCCAATATCGGCCGACCGCTAAACAGCATCCAAAACAACTAAAAACACTGACCAAAAGTGCAAGGAGCTGCTGAGAAACATGTTATCAGGTTTTTTAATAAATAAATGCATTGTGCTCATATCAGCTTCTGAGAAAGCCTCATGACCGTCTTCCATTTAAGCAATAAAGGTCACATTCTCACAGCAGTTCAAACAGCTCAGCACACATAAATCAGATAATAATCACTGCTGAAGCACAAAGCTTGGGTCACGTAGAGGTCAGACATTATACCACTCTGAATGCACAGGCAAAACCAGGTCAGATCTGCAGGCTCTACATGGATTTTGAGCATCTGTTTTATCACCATAATCCTTAATGTATACATTAACTGCCCACTAATGTCTTCACCAAAGCTTTTAATGAATAGAAGCAAAACTTTCACACTTTTCTTTCTGTGTATGGCTACTCATTTGTCCAGTGTGTGGGTTTGTTCAAGTAAGAGGATCGCTCTAATGTTGACGTGGATGCAAAGTATTAATAGAACTAGGAGAGAGAGAAAAGGCATATTTTAATGCTCACAGAGTTTAATATTTCATAGCTCTTTCAAAGACTTAAGAGATCTTAGTCATGTTTCATTTAAGCTTAAATTAAGTCTCAAATGATTCTCTGAAAATACATTGATAACAAATAGATATAAAAACCAGGGACTTAAAACTGAATGTTTTTCATTTCGGTTGATTCTAAGCAGAATCAGTATTTTTCTGTTCCGGTTCCGGCGTTCCACAGCCTCCTTTCAAATTAGTTTCCGGTTTGAACGAAATAAAAGAACGGTCAATAACATTCCAGTCATATCAGTAACCTTATAAAAGCTGTTTAAATCTACATGGAGAGGGTCCCCGCATGGTGGCGGCCATGTTAGGATCATGTTAGGACTCTCTTAATCAAAGTAACTGCATTGATGTTAGACACTTTGATTGATGGATTAAATGAATCATGTCACGTTGAATAACTGATACCATGGACTAATGCCTCTAAAACATTAATTGATTTTGTGGGTCAATGTGGCTACACGTCAAGACAATATCATGTGTACCTGCATCAAAATGTATTGACTAATATTCTTACCACTTTTATTAATACATTTTTGTAGAATAAAGGATAAATCTGTGCAGTGTTAACTGTTCGATCTGCTGGAGTTTTTCCTCCTGCACTCCAGCAGATTTCTCTACTCAGACCCGAAAGTGCCAAATCTGGAAGGTCAGCTGTTAATTCCTCGAAAACTGCATTGTGTGAAATGTAGTTTCAGGCCACTCTGTGACTAATTAGTCTAAACATATTAACACATCATTAAAAAAAGAAAACTGTTCTGAAATGTAGAGTACAGTAGTTACGTACTTTATTGTAAAAAAAAGGTGCACAAAAACACGGCTTGAACTGAACTCCAATTGCTTGGAGTATTGTGATCAGAGAACTAATTCCCACATCACACACAAACGAAAAGGAAGCTTTCAAATTTCACAGCGATCATAAACAACCTGACAAGTACAATATGTTATAAATCATTTTAATGTAAAATGTAAAAAACAAAATCATTTGGATGTAATGACACATAAGTATATGCACATCTTTGCTTTAAATTGTAATCACAAATCAGTTAAATATGTAACATTTGTGATCAATTGGAACAGTCTGTAACTGACTGGAAAACATACAAATATTTCTGGTATTATGCAAAACTATCTTTTGGTATGTCATGGGAAAATGTGCTCTACGTGACAAAGCTTTCAGGCAATCTACAATGTTTTGCTGGCAGCAATGCAGTCCTACCCTCCGGTAAAATCACACTGCGTCACCTAAACAGTGGTCGAGAATGATTTGTATGTCTGTTCTTTCTTGACAAAGCTATTTTCTTTTCAACAAACTGAAAACTATATTTGTTTACAACACTAAATTTCACTATAAACTGTTCAAAGTGAAGATCATAAATGACATCTGAAAGCAGTAAAATGCACTTCCCGCAGTATTAGAAGAACGTTTCTGCCCTCAATTCATCTTTAGGTCTAATACTGTTTATCACAAGATGAGTCATAGTTTACTATCATTAAATATTACACTATCAAGTTCTTTTCACAAAATAATACATCAGAATAAAGTTTACACAGTTTTTGCATGTCTCATACGGCTTCCAAAGTTCTCACACTGTGTCATCTTTGACGCTTGGATGTAGGTTATTTGAAGTGTCTCTCAGGCAAGTCCAGACCTGAACCTTTTTTTAGGCATCAATGATGCAGCACATAATCTGTTTTCCTTAACTTTACATCTGTCATCTACAAATCTCAGAGCTTTGTAATTTACACAGCATAAACACAGCCTTTTGTGGCCAAAGATACGTATCATTTCAATGTCAATGCTGTTGTCTTCGTCATGTGGGGAACTAGTTTTGATTTTTTTTTCTCTTAGTTCCCAGAAACAAAATCAACTTAAGTTATAAAGTAACTAATTGTAACAAGGCAAAAATATTCTAAGCTCCTTTTAAGAACTGTACAGCCTAACAAGAATTGGGTGGCACAATTGATGTTTTACTGAGTTCACACAGAACTGCAGGTTTGTGTATTAAATGTCTATCTCATGTAAAAAAAAAAAAAAATCGCACAACACCTGCAGGAATTCTACAGAATACATTTTGCTCATATAACCCCACAGTCTTCTGTTTTAGGGCACGTCTGGCAAGTCACATTTCAGAGGAAAATTGTTTGCGAACCAGTTTTCTGTGGACAACACGTCTGGCAAGGTCACATTTCAGAGGAAAATAGTTTGCAAACCAGTTTATTACTGTATTATTACTCATCCATATCATTGTAGAATGTCTTACAAAATGTATTTTGGGTCATCTGATCATCCAGATTTAATTCTACAGATCAAATTTTTGCAACACAATGCAGGGACATTTGGTACACCAAACTGGGTTCACCTTCTTCAGATATAAGGATTCCTTAGCATTGCATGTTTGTGTTTTGAAGCAGATACAGGGTAGATACAGTAAATCAGCAGTCATGTATGGAAGCTCATTTAGTAGTCTCATCTGGTCTGAGTTTTCTAATGCGTAAAAAGAATATGGGGTAGAACAGTATAACTGAAAGCAGTCCCTGTGTCTCAGAGTGTCCCAGTCCCTGACAGCTCCAGTCAAATGTCTCTGGCCTCAACCCTGAATGCAACCAGCATGGGGTTGAGGCTGCTGCCCCACGCATGGCTGAAGCTATGACAGGTTTCCGGATAGCCCTGGAGAAGAGGGGGAAAGTGAAAAAGAGTAAGAAATGCATAGATATGTTTTCTGAATTAATATAAAATGTTTCTGAATAGAGTTGTATATAAATGCACATTTATATATACACAGAAATGCACACAATATAGTGTATAGAAATATAAGCAGAAGACAATAAAATGTTTTATTTGTCTCACATAATGGCTGTTATGTCACATCACCATGCTTTTTTCATCTTGCACACACACACACACACACACACATTTTATTTCATATATAGTGGGAACTTTCCAATAACTTATTTTGGTTTTATATTGAGCTAACCCTATAATCTGACCTAAGCCTCACGCAAACCATTCTGTAACATTTTCATTATGACAATTTAGTATATTTTTCTGTATTTAGATGTTTTGCAGGTAATTGTCTTTTGCCAATATGGTTGTAGTGCTGTGTAAGTTACTCAAAAAAACTAATTAACAATTATTCTCTAAAAATGGTAATCAAATTACTTCATTGAAAAGTAATCACATTACTAATTACTTTCAAGTAAAATTTTTCAGCTCAACAAATTCAAAATAATGTCTATATTTCCTCATTGTTCATTGTTGCACACAAGTTATACACCAAGCACAGCACATTTCTCCCTTAAGATGACTTTTGGGGGTCGCACTCCCTTCAAATGTCACAAAAAAAAATCACAAATAGGCATACATACTGTATGAACACAATTCATGTATTTTACATTAAAATATTTTAGAAATTGTGTAACCTATACTTGCGTGCTAAGTAATTAAATTAATTTAAAGTCAGGAACTGTGTTCACTTACAAGAATTGAAATGTAATTTTTTGACTAAAAGCAATTAGATTACAGAAGATACTTGTAATCGGAATTCCTCCAACACTGGTGGTCGTCTGGTCCCCGCAATGTAGATGATTTCAGGATTTACAAAACCTGTTCCCCACACAAGTTTACAAAGCTATCTAAATGAGGACACCATAGCGTTCAATTGTTTTTATATAACACTAAAACTATAGACTAACCACAACAGTTCCACAAAAAATAAAATAAAAATAAATACATTTGAACAGAACAAAAGTATTTGCTTCATTCATGCATCAATTGTACAATTGAGGACTTCAAAAAATTTCTCCAAATGGAAGGTTTTGTCAGATTTGGCTAACTTTTATGAACTAGATATGTACACACACCTCTGCTAAGCAGCTGTAAGTTGCGCCCTTCCTCTTGCACTTGTAGTTGTAGAACCTGTTGGAGAAGCTCTTGTCTCAGGGTCTCTTGAACCAAACCCATCCTTTCTAATTTCTCACCATTCAGTCTCAACAGAGCACGACCTGACAGAGAAAAAAAGATTTTAATTGGCAAGTGCTCTTTGGAAACACACAAGTTCTGTATCCTCTGCATAATGTATAAACCGTTTTGCTGGCTGCAATAAACAAGTTACAACATTGCAAGTCCCCCTAAGGTAATTATCAGTCTGTTCCCAGTGATCTCTGCAGGCAGGATGGAATGTGTGACTATGGTAACGTGCTGTGTGGAACTGCTGCCTGAGGGCACAAGCCGTCCTGGGTTTATTTCCCCACTTTTTGTCCATCTGAGATTCACACTGTGGCTCTAAACACTTCGGTCTGTAGCCTTGCAGAAAAACCACTCTGTATGTCTCATTTCTTTTTATATAATCTCTTTTATACTCCCTAAATTCATTGTCTCTCTCCATTTTTCTCTTTCTGGCTCTCGCTTAGCAAGTCTGTGATCTTGATGCTTTGTGTACAGCTATAAAGAGAAGAGCGGAATAGTTGGGAATGGAGAGCTCCCTAGAGAGCAGGAGTGACAGGAAACAGCTCAAGGACAGTGTGGATGGAACTATGTAAGAATCCTCACATAGACCCCGTTAACACTTGGTATAATGATCAGTCTTTGGTAATCTGATCACATGTCAGACGAGACACATTGCTGTTTACACCTCGTCACATAAATGCGTGTCCTGTGACCATTTGTTTTCACATTTCGAGGGTGTGTTCGGACATCAAATGTGTGTGCTTCTCATCTGTGTCACTTCACATTGATATCAGACACATTTAAGAAGATCTGTGAAAAGTTCTCGTGCTTGTGTATATATCCACTTTTAAAATTTTCATATCGGATGGTTATTTCCTGTTAAGGCAGAATGTAACCAGCAAAGTTTAAACTTTTGTTTTAGCACAGAGGTTGATTGACAGGTGAGGGGTGGTGCTTAACTGTGGTCAGGGACTAATTCATGATGGATTAGCATTTACACCTCAAGTGCGATGTGTTTTTGACTACCTCCATACGTCGTATCATAACAAGTTTCAGACCTCATTTACACTTAAATTTAGCCCTGACCACTTGTGATCTGGGACTACTCTCCAAACTAAGGAAAATATATGATAAAATAATAATAAATGATATCAGTAGGGCCAGAGAATCTTTGTTTCATAAAAGTCTTTTCATTAAATGTAAATGCTTCCTTTACTTAATAAATCAAGTCCGTGATGGTTGACTTTTTTTTTTTAATTACCAGGATTTAACAGTAATTTGTTACAATAGACTACTGTCAATAAATAATTTTACTTTAAAATCAATGTAGGCTAGGTCATTTCTGCCATAACACAACAAATTACTGTAAAAAAAATATATTATAATATCACACTGCATTGTGGGAAAATAGTGTTTCATTTTAAGTCACCATTATGGAGCTTCTTTGACTTAATAATTTTAAACTAAATTTCTTCCTGCTGGTTCAATTTTGAAGACAATATATTGCATTGAAATGCATGGAGGAATTAAGTTTTGTGATTGACATCAAGTCTGATCACAATATATTACCATCTCTACTTCATAATTTAAAAGTGGTGAAATGTAATTATTTTAAACAATCAATGAGGAAGGGATGTAGAGTGCATTCAGAAATATTTCAGACTCCTTATTTTTTTCACATTTTGTTATGTTGGAGCCTTCTGCTAAAATGCTTTAAAAAGAAAAAAAATTCAAATCAATCTACACTCCATACCCCATGATGACAAAGCAAAACCCAGATTTTTGATAACTTTGCATTTTATTCAAATGAAAAAAATTGGATTTTCTGCCATTCTTCTTTGCAGATCCTCTCAAGCGCAGTCCGGTTGGATGGGACATGTGGACAGCCATTTTCAGGTCTCTCCAGATATGTTTGATTGGGTTCAAGTCCGGGCACTGGCTGGGCCATTCACAGAGTTGTCACTAAGCCACTCTAGCATTGTCTTGCTTAGGGTCAATGTCTTGTTGGAAGGTGAAGCTTCAGCCCAGTCTGAGGTCATGAGCATTCTGGAACAGGTTTTCATTAAGGATATCTCTGTATTTTGCTGTGTTCAGCTTTCCTTCAACCCTGACCAGTCCCCCTGTCCCTGCCGCTGAAAAACATACCACCACCATGCTTCACATTTGGGATGGTTTTGTGCAGGTGATGAGATATGCCTTGTTTCCTCCAGACATGATGCTTGGAATTGAGGCCAAACAGATTAATCTTCATTTCATCAGACCATAGAATCTTGTTTCTCACAGTCAGAGTCTTTTAGGTGCTTTTTTATGTGTCTTGCACAGAGGAAATGCTTCCGTCTGGCCACTCTGCCATAAAGCCCAGATCAGTGGAATGTTGCAGTGATGGTTGTCCTCCTGCAATATTATCCCATCTCCACACATGATCTCTAGAGCTCAACCAGAGTGACCATCGGGTTCTTGGTCACCTCTTTACCAAGGCCCTCCGCCCCTGATTGCTCAGTTTGGCCATGCAGCTAGCTCTAGGAAGAGTCCTGGTGGTTCTAAACTTTTTCCATTTAAGAATTATGGAGGCCACTATGCCCTTGAGAACCTTCAATGGAGCCAAAAATCTTTTCACGCTTTCCAGATTTGTGCCTCTACACAATCCTATCTCTGAGCTCTTCAGGCAGTTCCTTTGAGCTCATGGCTTGGTTGTTGCTCAGATATACATTTTCAGCTGTGAGACCTATATAGGCAGGTGTGTCTTTCCAAATCATGTCCAATCAATTGAGTTTGCCACAGGTGGTAAATCAAAGTGTAGAATCAAATTTTAGAAACATCTCAAAGATGATCCAGAGAAATGGGATGCACCTGAGCTAAATTTCAAGTGTCATAGTAAAGGGTCTGAATAATTATGTCAATGTGATATTTCATTTTTTTCTTTTTAATAAATTAGCTTTTTCATTATGGGGTATGGAGTGTTGAATGATGTGAAAATAATAATAATTATTTAAAGCATTTTAGCATTATGCTGCAACATAACAAAATGTGGGAAAAAATTAAGGGGTCTGAATACTTTCTGAATGAACTGTATGCAATAACATGATTACTTCAAAAACGTTTAATGTCTCTTTTCAACCAGGCAAGGATACAAAACTCAACTATTGGTGACAATTAACAAAGATTGCAGGTTAAGTATATACGTTGAATAATTGTGATCCTACAACCCAACACTGTTAATTTCCAGTCATTCCCGGCAAAATCACAGAATACAATTCAATTTTAATTGTAATAAATTGCAGAAAAACTACTGTAAATATACTGTGAAAGTCATGCAACTAGTAACCAGGAATTTACTGTAAACCCACACTAAATGTTTTAATTTTACAGTGCAGGTTTGTAACATGGTGGTAGTGTGGTACACTTCTATAGCAGTACATGGGCCACCACAGCAAATTTTTGTGTTCCCATTTGCTCCAACAAAAATTTTCAGCTAGAGCAGTGTCATTGGATGGGTTATGACCAGTAAGTGGATTAATTATGCAAAACATACCATAACGCCCTATAGAAAAATAAAATTGAATTCAAAGTAGTTAAAGAGCAGTTCAATTGTCAATTTATTTTTTATAGTGCTTTCACAATAGATATTGTGAAAGAGCTTTACAAATTATAGTGCCTAACAAAACCCCAGTGATAAAGCCAAGGACAAAAGGAGCAAGGAAAAACTCCCTGGGAAAGAACCAAGGCTCAACAGTTGGAGCCCACCTTCTCAAGTTTGTACACATTTAAACAAATACAAACATACATACATGAATGGTAAGAGAATTTTCCAGTTTTCTCCAGTAAGGAGAAGTTGTGGTAACAGCTCTGACTGATGGCATGTTTGTGAAAGCAGAAGAGTGCAGGTTGTCTAACCTTCAACTCAAAAGGTAAAGCTTTGTTCATAATGTATGAGATTGATGTGTTAGTATCAATGGATTGGTCTACCTGCTGAGCATGCTGTACCTTTAAAAACATGCTCTCCAGATAGTTTGCTCTGATCTCTCTTGACAATTATGTAAGATTTTTGTCCGTGCTTTTACGGTTATATGTATATAATTCCATATGAATAGTGACTAACATGTTTCAAAATTCTGTTTTTTGTTACTATGTTGTAGATATGTCTGCTGTTATGAATATTGATTTCCATATTGTGATGTCCTAAAAGAATAATTCGGAAAAGAAATGCTTTGGCATTATAGCGTTTATGTTCTTTTGTTTTCTGTAGAATTGTTCACAGTGGTGTGTTAAATATGTTTTGTTATATTATCATGTGATAATGGAAGTTTTTTTTTTATGATGTCATAATGGCTTTTACAGTTGCTTGTGTTCTCTTTATGATGCAATACATGAGTCTATTAAAATTGATGGACTTAATTTATAATTATTAGGTCATAAAGTCTTTATTACATAGGATATCATACCTGTAATTGCATGGTGGGAAAAAGCCTCCACGTAGGTCAAGTAGTTGTGTGGACAGTGTTTCTTCAGCCATCTGCATACATCCTGCTGAGACCACAGAACCACTGGCCTGGAGAGAGACGGCAATGTGGGACTGGTGTGGTAAACAGGGTGAGATTCACCAGAACGTAACTATAAATGAGAAGGGAGGGGGGGGGGGGGGGGGTACAAGTTACAAATCTGTATGCAGTCAACTTGTGCTGTTTTCACCTTAGAGGGATAGTTACCTCAAAAATTTTAATTCTGTAATTTACACTTAGTTACACTGTAGTTCCAAAACTCTCATTTGGTCTGCCTTGGAATACAAAAGATGATGTTAGGCTAACATTGGGTTATTCATTGTTTTTCCATTCAATATCATTGCATGGAAAACAGCTGCATAAAGTGAACAGTGACTAACAGTCAAACATTCTACCTAACATTTGTTTTGAGTTTCACAGAAGAAAGAAAGTCACATGACATGAGGGTGAGTAATTGATGACACAAGTTTAATTTTTGGGTGAAACAAACTATTGAAGGAGCTATTTGTAGCTCCTTTAATCCTTAAAAATGTCTTTCATTAGGATAGCTCAATGAAGTCAGGTTGACTTAGTCATATTAAACAATTTAAGTCCCACTTTATATAAGGTGTCTTTAACTACTACATACTAACAATAAAATACATACAATACAATATACTTATTGTGTAACTACATGTTGTTCTGCAAAATTCTCACAAGATTCAAATTTGCTGCTACTGAGTTTGTGGTATGGGGTACGTTAAGTGTTAGGGTTAGGGTTTAGTGTAAGGTTTGGGGTAGGGTTAGGTTTAGGACTGGGGTAAGGTTAACAGCGTAAATACATTAAATGCAGGCACATTAAATGTAAGTACAATGCGACAACACTGCATTGTACATAATAAGTACATTGTATAAAATGCTTAAATATGTAGTAGTTGAAGACACCTAATATAAAGTGTGTACAATTTATTTGACTTGAACCAGTTAATTTGGGTCTTACTACATGAAGAAAGTGTTTTAGGTTAACTGACTAAATATTTTTCACAGTGAACCGTGCCTTAATGTTCAACTGTTCAAAACACTCCTAACACTGAACAGCTTGTCTCTCCCTTTTTAGTGAGCATTGCCTTATGATGTTAAACACTTCTCTCAAAAAATAACTGCATTCCACATCATGCACCAGCTGAGATTAAGATGGATATTTTCATCTCACACAGCCATCAGATTTGCTGGCAATTGGACACGCCCATGATTCTGCAAATTGAGCTATATAATCCAAGACCGTTCTAGAGTGATTAATATTTGTTGCAATGGCTGCACGGGTGGCACGAGCTCCAATATAATTTGTCTGACCTTCAACAAACACACATCTATATAATCACTAATCAAGCTTGTAAAAGCTCACAAAGAGATAATTTGAGCAAATCATCCACATTTAGTGTCAGCAAGAGTTTTACTAAGGGCTAATAACTCAGAGTATAATGTGTATGTGATGTACAATCTGTTATTGTTGTTTACTGTGACAACAAAATCATTATATCTTTACTTGACTGAATGGCATATCATATCAAAAAGTTAACAGCCTCTGTTTTGGCAACAGCACTTTGCTTATTGTCTTGTATATTCTGTTTCATTAACACAACAAAACCATCACAGCTGGAAAATCACAGCATTCCATTTTCTCACATTTCCCACTATTTATCTTGTTTTTCTAAACCATTTGCCACCATCTGTACATCATCCCTCTTCAATTTCCTTTCTCCTTCACAGTTTTGCCCCATCTCTCCTTCTCTCCCCCTCTCTATCTCCCTCAGGCAACTTTCTACTTTATTTCACTGCTGCGTTTGCCCTTGAGGGCACTGGGGAATTCTTCCTTCTGCAGCAGCAGAAAATCACACACATGCTGTATATTCTTGCACAAGCACACACACACGTGCACACGTATGCACGCACACATACAGGCTGAATTGGAGAATGTTCCATTTAGTTGGTCTTGGGTTAGATGCGCATCTTTCCAGTAACTCTCCCTTTGTCTCTAATGCTCTCTGGAAGGCATAAGTGCACTGAGGTTTATGGCTGCATGACTCTTCTTCATACATAAAGCCCTGAGAATCTGACACTATCAGGCATGTCACTGAGTGTATCTCCATCTGAATTGTTAGTCCCAACCTGTGCACATCTCTCAAGCAAACAGTTCTTAGTCTATAGATTGTGGCTTTTAAAAGGTTTAGACTGAGGACCTGTCAAGCTTGCAAATTTAAATGACAAGTTAGCCCTTTCTTTCTTAATTTGTGTTCTGTATGACATTGGATGGAGTCTTATACAGTAGGAAAGCCTAACCCAATGGTTGTCCCTCAAGAATATCCCTATAGACAATGGTAAAGAGAGAACTCATGCATCATAGAATCCATCAATGAGAGGAATTCACACCCCTTGAACTGACAATATTATTAATTTATGTTCCATTCACATAGACCCCTGAAGATTGGAGTGAGTACAATTAAGTGGAAATACAAACTATAACCATCAAGGGTTGTTTTCAATATACAAATGAATATATAACCTTGAAATACTAAAATAAACAAATAAACTCTCTTTATATTTCAAATGTAACTTCAGTCATTTTATCTTTGATCATTTTGAAATGGCATGGCTGTGCAAGTTTATAGACAATAACAACTGTAATGATGAAAGTGAAGAAACATTTGTGTTTTCTATTTTTTCCTTTTATGTTCTCTCTATTTTTCTGAGATGAGCGCACTGTGTGGCGAGATGTCAGTGTCTCCTTCATATATGAGGGATAAACGACTTTGTGCAAACCTACAATGTTAGGGAAAATACTAACAAGTGTAGATGGTATGAACAAAGCATTTGGGTATGATGCCATTAGGGGAAAGGATGAAATAGAGCTTCACTGTTTCTCTCTCCTGTCACAGCAGGAAGAGGCTAAGAAAGTTCACCATTCATTAACGAGTATTTAAATTAAGGCCAAAAGAGTGCAGAGGTTAGCCAGAATCTCATCACCTCCTGTTAAGGGTTTTACATGAGCACTAAATTAACACAGAGCTCTGATCATGCCAAGCTTTTGATCATGAATTCACTTTTAGGAAAATCAAAGGAAAACAGTCTGAACCTTCCCACTCAGACCTGTTTCAGCAAAATGCAACAAATCTAAATGTAAAGTTCAAAAGGTTCACCTATAGTGTGGCTTTCCGCATCCAATTACTCTGTCAAAACGATAAACTTAAGCTCAGGATTTGTGAACGATTTAGATTTAACACTAATATATTTATGTTAACATTATAGTGTAAACAATTCTGTAATTAATGTTCCCAAATTATAAGGTTTCAGTACCTTTCTGCATTCTGAAAAGTCTAAATAAAAAAAAAATAAATCTGCTGCTGAAATCAGTCTGTTTACCAAAATTTTAACCACTGAGCACAGTGGCCAAAGCTGGAAGTGTTGTTGAGGTGAAATGTCCACAGGGTGGCGCCAAAAGCGAGTTGTATTTTCAGTTGTACATAATTTAATACAGTCAACAGGAAAGCATATATTATTTACCATATGCCCTAACCCAAACCCCAACCCTTAACCTACAAACAGCAACGCTATTAGCTTAACTACATTTCTGAGTAGCAAGGTGGTAGCTTTGCTAGTTTTTAAATCAAGTAGCTTTTCAGTGGTGAAGCTATTTTATTAATTAGGTAGTGACATAGCTCTGACAAAAGCTACACCGCTACACCATGCATACATTACCAGTGTTTAGTCTAGCCAGTTTTGAATCTGAACTAAAGATGTCTGGCTCACAAATGAATCGATCATCTGAATCGGTTCTTTACAGTGATTTGGTCACACTTTATAGCAAAGCGGTCTGAATAGGTTCACGATTCGCAATGCACAATGTTAATACAGTGGTAGACAAATAAGGTAGTGAAGTATCACTGTAGAACCATTGTATTATTTAAATTACCTTGCATTCAAATGTATATGAATGTGGAAATCATATATCAAATTACTATGGTAGTACCATGGTATTCTTTGTAGTACTTTGAAGCACCATTTAAATAAAGAATAGTACATAAATATTATCTCAAAGTACCATGGTATTACCTTCTGATACCACCAGATATTATTTGTTATTGCCCAGATGTGCTTGAATTTGGCCTCTGATCGGAAGCTTCAGAAATACAATACCTAGACACAGAATTACAGGATAAGATGAATAGTATATGTAAAGAGTTTTTATACAGGAATGTGCAAAGGAAATTTTGTTCAAATGGGTATGGGCTTGCAGCAGTATTAGTATAAATATGAAAAATAAAATGTAGAAATAGTGATTTGTCATTTTGAGCACATGGGTTTGTATAGGTAACATGCATAAATATTAATGCATGTTGTTAATGCATAATTACTGCATACTGTATTGCACTATAGTGTACTAGGCTGTTCTATGGCTTTGATGAACATTATGTGAATAAGTCTTCAAGATGATTTGCCTATGACAGTATGCTCTGTGCATCTTGTTGAGAAAAAAAAAGTCGCTTAAATTAACTACTTTTGGTGTGAAGCTTGAAGTGTAACTTGCTACTTTCTCTGAAGTGTAGTTTTTAGCTTAACTGATTTTTCTGTTGAGTAGTTGGTAGCTTAGCTTGCGAAATTTTTTGAGTAGCTTGCCCAAAATTGGCAATTATTTCCTGGTTTCCAAGGGACAAGAACAAGTGTCCCACAAAATGCTCATGCCACAGAGAAAGGTAAACACATTTGAGTTGATGCAAAAATGTGTTGGTGGGGGATACAACTTGTCAGTAATTCAGCTAAATGGGTTCGATTTCAGGGTTCATAAACATTGTTATTAAAAAATATTACTATATACAATTACATCGTCAACCCCCCGACAGAGGGATTGGTGAATATTCTTGCTTTATTGATTTTGCTTTAAAAATTACATTTATTTTTTGAAACACGAAAATCTTAAACTAAAGATATTTCTAAATTCAAATTGCACTTCAAACAAAGCGAAAAATCAATTAAAATAACGAAGTGGTAAAAAAATATCACCACCCTTCCATTTGCTGTCATGCAAGTATCTGTCTACAACAGGTAGAAAATTATAAATGTAAACATAATAATAATAATAATGATAATAATAATAATTGAAATATAAATACATTTTAGATTCAAAGTGAACGTTTTTGTATTATTTTATGATTTAATCACACATGTAGGATATAGGCTTTATATAAAGTGAACTTAGAGCTGCGATCACAATGCATTTTAAGTCCAAACTGCTTTGTGGAAATAAAGCAATCTAAACATCTAGCTCCCGCTGCACACTTCTGAAAAAATATTGCACAAGAGACACGCATCAATGGCTTTTCTTTTGTCAGTTCTTCAGAATATAATAAAGTGTGTTTCTTCAATCGGGGGTCTTTGTGTCTCACAGCACTTCATGTCATGTGTCTTTCCAAAATGTTTTACAGTAAGCCCACCAGAGTGGTGGGAGATGAGCAAGTTTGCCCGCTATGCGCATGATATAAGCTACCTGCATTTGGTGGGTGCTAATTTATACCCTATTAATATTTTATTCTATTCCCAGCTCTATGCTTTTGTAATTTCCCTATGTTGTCAAGCATCGGCTGTCAAAGAATGTTGCAATCGGCACTGGGTTATTTGTCAGATATCATCGATCCATTGATACATCGTCCTATAGCCCAGCCCTATTTCCTATGTGATAATGTGGTTCCCTTTAAGAAAAAATAACTAAGTATTATAATCAGGGAAAAGCAGTTCCTATAAAAAATGTAGGTACAACTTTAATTTAGTAAAATAGTTAAGAAAAACCCTCATAATTAGCCCTCACTACACAGAATTTCCAACTGGACGGCACCTCGGCTAATTTCATTGAGGAGATAAAAAACTAATTTAGAACCAGAAAAGGAAAAATGGAAAAGAAAATGGAAATGACCACAGAACACTGGATTTGCCTTAAGTAATTACTTTTGAATAACATTAATTAAAGTCAGAACATAAACTCATTAAGATAATATTATTTATCTCGCTTGAAATGAATCAAGTTTTGGCCTAATTAGCATGTGCAAACCTGTCGTAAAATCTGTGAGATGTCCAGCTATGCAGGGTGAGACTGACTTTGACCCATGAGGTTCTGCAAACCAGACAAGAGGTGCTTGCTTCATTAATATGCTAATGTAGAAGATCAAATGAAGATGAATACACATTACGCTCCATATCTCTACTCTCAGTGCTCAAATCAGTATGTAGCCAGTGCTCATGTGACCTGAGGCCCAGCGTGGCTTTGTAAAGCCACTCTATCTGGCGTGGCCACTCTCTGCTCTACCCTCTGGCCTAACAACATCCTACTCATTCTCTACCAACTAAGAACCCTTTTAGATGGATAGATTGAAAGATGGATGGTCGGAGAAAAGAAGGAAGCACCTTTCTTTAATGGACAGCTTTCTATAGAGTGCATTTCTGAAAGGCGAGAAACATTTTACAAGTATTAATAATGCAACAGTAGACAGCCATAGATTATATCCACATAAACACATATTCTCTAATGACATTTTTTCTGAATAAACTATGGAAGCCTAATTGAAAGCTACCATAGCATTAGTTCTGTATAGTATAACATCTATAATTTCCACAACCAACTTAAAAATTACAAGCAATTTTTCACAGCTGCCAAATGATTTTTAAGATCAAGGTCTTTCTAAATTTACTCTTGTGATAAATTTTAAAACCATATGAAAATACACTAAAACGAGCTTCGGTACTCAAGTCATATTAATGAGACAGTATAAAATGGTGATCATTTGAAGCTGATACAGGGAATAGATAATAAACCACTTAGCTCTGTTAGGTCTTATCTTCATTATTTAATCAGAAGAAGAAGACTGCACATCTTCCTCATGCTGCAAATGTGACCTTTAAACCCATCCAACAGTTATCATAAAGCGTTATAGGTTCACATTCACATGGACTGGTATATCTTTAAAATTTTGTTTTGAGATCAGGCTCTGGAGTCTCACATGTAAATGTCCAAACTCTAGAATCATATATATTTAGTAACCACGGCGATTTCAGAATCCTAACTTGAATTTATGGGAATAGTTCACCCAAAAATGAAAATTCTGTCAACATTTACTCAAACTTGTGTGTTCCAAACCTGAATGACTTTCTTTCTTGCATGGAACACAACATAGGTGTGAATAAATAATGACATAATTTTCATTTCTGTGTAAATTATCCCTTTTAGACTTAATATAGGAAGTTTCTTTAAAACGGCCCCTGGGCTCACCTGCAGTCCTTCGGTTCCAGGCTGCTGTAGTAGTTTGACCGTGCGGCCACCTGCTGTTTTGCGGTTGTGTCCCTCATGCCAAGTCAGGTTTCCACCTGCACAGCGGCTCAACTGGTACTTAAAGTCGTCTGGAAGACCCCTGTACTCCACCGCAGGGCGACAGAAAGTGAAACTGGAAGCCGCTAAAATAGAAAAAGAGAAAGACCAATGTTGCCATATTGCCTATTGAAACAGAAAGTTTGGGCGAGACAAAGGGCTCAATCCATATTTCTTAATATCCAGAAATCTTTCGTTACATCAAAGCTTTTAACCATGACCTAAGTTCTAAATTGTATACAGCAGTGATTCCCAATAATTTTTCCTTGACCCCCCACACATCTGTGCACTATTAAAAGTTAATTTTTTCCAACGTTTAGGAGAACACTAGCATACAGATGTTTTCAAAGCTACTGTAATAGACAGGGACTAAAAGCTACAAAACTCTATTTATGTCATAGGGTCTCCGGGAGAAGAGATTTTGGCTCAGCGTATCTCCTGCGGTTGATTGGGCGCCTTGGATTCTTCCCAAAATAATACCTCAAGATGCTAGTCAGCAAAGTTAACGGAGAATTATGCATTAGCGTGTCACAGGGTGATAAAACAGCAGAGCATTGGTAGCCTATGGGGTAATCTAATGAGAAGCATATGAGGTTTTGGTTTTTCAGAATCAGAAAATTTAAGAGCTGCTAAATGGTGAACCCCTCGGAAAAAAAACCTTAAAACAACAGTCTTGCTTAGCTGGAGAAAGCCAGCATGTTCATTTCATTATAAAAGTAACATAAAATCACATTAATAAAGACTCCTGCAAGACTTTTTAATTACCTGCAAGGCAGTATAAAAAAATTCAATATGCTTCAATGTGAACTTTATGTTTTACTTGGAATACTTAGTGTACATACCAGTAGGAAATAACTACATTAAAGTAGTGAAGCTACTAACTTAACAACATTTTCTCAGAAGCTCAGTTGTTTTCATAATAACATAGATTTTTCCAGTAACAAGCTGCTTTTTCCATTGACGAGTGGTGTAATATGACAAAACGCTAAATGTATTGTGCACGCAGTGACTGCTGAACAAACTAAAGCAATTTTCAAAGGCATTCTCAAATTTGGTGTTAGAAAACCTGATTCATTTTATTCTATTGATTCAAAAAGATTCAAAAAATTATTCACAGATTTGAGCCTTGCATTGATTTATATGTATTTTTTTTTTTTTTGTAGAGAAAAACTATTCTAGTGTATTAGTTGCATTTACTGTCGACTAGGGTGCTCATTAATTCATGACCGCCTCTACAGCAACAACATCAACGCCTACTTTTACATCATCGCAACCTCTGCCCTTTCCACTGGTGCTCAGATCATAAACAGAGAGAGAGGAGGAACAGACAGGCCTAGTGTGGCCTATTAACTATTCCTAAACACCAAACATCTGGACTATTTCTAATTATTTTTGTAAATAAACTTGCACTAGACAGACATCTTTGATCACTGTCATGTATATTGAACCACTTTCAAAAGACGCTGTGCCATGTTACAACTTTGAAAAAGAGAGACCATTCTGTTTCATTCAGCTGACCTGTGTCATGCTATTTTGTGCACAAACATCTCCTGGATACATTTACATTTACATTACATTTTGTACCATCAGACCAGATACGTTCTTACTCCCATCTGTGCTACTTTTAATTATTGGTGTATGTAAACATGCACTAGATGGATGTCTTTGATTAGAGTTTTGATGTGTTTCCTGGCCTTGTATATTTTATCAGAGGGGGGGCTTACTGTTTAAGACTTTGAAAACCCCTGGTTTAATATATTCGGATGCAATGTGTTGGATGTGTGTTAGTGTCAACCCTGAAATGTAGTTTTATAATGTTGTGGAGCTTGTTTATTCTCTTCCGATTGAGTTTCAAATATGGCTGTATTTGAGGGTCTGCACAATGTTAGCCAATCATAACAGTTTAAAGGAAGTGCTTAGGCCAAAACCGAGCATTCAGACAGAGGACCAGAAACTGGGTGGAAAATAATCATATATTACTAAATGTAAAAATTTGGTGCAAAAAAATTAATAAAACCTTACTAGTATTATCAGTGGATCTCAAGGAATATTAAAAAAAAATATTAAGAAAAGAGTGAAATGTGTAAATTTCTATATGAAATACAGTGGACCAGCTCAGCATAGTTTCACATGGCTGGCAGCTTCAAATAATTTGGTGGGTAGGCTGAGCAGATATTCTCCCACGAGTTAAGAGGCCAGACCATTAACAGACAAAGACAGAGACAATGCGCATACATGCTCATTAAAACCTCACGCTTGTAATCACCACCATAGGCTTAGCAAAAACAAGCACATTAAAAAATCCCTGTGCATGCCTGTGTGTGGATGTGAACGTATTTGTGTATTTTTTATATTTTCATATGTGTGTGTGCAAATGGAAGAGTTGATGAGAGGGAGAAACTGAGAATATGTGTGTTGGAAGGTTGAGGCCTGGATAAGATAAAAGGGATGTTTTTTGCTCTCTCATTCCCTCCAGCCTCACAGACGGCTACAAAGGCCATGCTCATCAAGAGAGCATGGGGATGCCTGCCTGTATGAATGCATTTGGGATGGAGTCACAGATGAACAAAGTCTTTCATCACAGTACTTCTGAACGGGCATTAGGAAGAAGTTGCACTGCTGTGGCTTGAGGGTGAAATCACGTCAAGGCCTGTTAGTCCCAAAGAGATGTTGTCCTTATTTTATATATTCATGCACAAATAGACTTGCACTCCTAAATCTAGAAACAACATCTCATAAACCATTCTTAAACCGTAATCTTGACCCACTATAAGTCTAAAGGCAGCAGATTTTTGTTGTTTATTTATCAAACAAAGAATATCTGCGTTCAAGGCCACAACCACATTGCAGCCCTACAAAGCCAAAATGCAGTAACTATGCCAAGACTGAAACGGAGAAGAATGACTTCAAAGTATTTTGAATGTACAGACAAATGTGACAATTCAAAAGTCTCACTTTGTTTTCTCTTAAGCTAACCCTTTTGTCACAGGACAGATTTCATCGTAACTGTTTTTTAATGGCAGATCTTCAACCTATAACATTTGAACACTTTTATTTTAGAATATATGGCTACTCTTCTTGGTGCCAGGTTTAAAGGTGGTCCATTCCACTGCATGTGCCAATCAAGAAAATATAGTGTGACTGGTCTATACCAAGCCAATAAATATATAAATAATAAAATAAATAGTGCTAAGTACTAAGAATATTTCACTGTAGAAAATAGAGTCAACCACAGACAAATTTCAAAATACAACTAGAGATCCATTCAAGGGCAGACTGGCCATAGGGAGAACGGGCAGTGATAAGATGAATCGGGTCACCGCGTTATGCCGAAGGGGGCTGAGATATGCAGAAAAGTACAGCAACCCCCTCCCCCCCATCCTGTAAAATCCAGGGCCAATTTCTCTTCCCAGTCTGCCCCTGGATCCATTATCCTTCCATCCATCATATAATTAAATCTAGGCCAAGGTGTTTTCATTTTCTCACCTGCTTCACCCACTGGACTGAACTTATGATGTAGTCGCTAGTGAGAGCAAGCAAGTGTGACAGAGATCTCTGAACAGCATGAGGGGTTTTGAACTTCAGGAAAAGTGAAGTTCTGTGAAGAGTAATGAGCTACAGATAGGCAGAGATATGGATAGAGAGCGAGATAGAGGGATAGAGACAGAGAGAGGGAAAGAGAGAGAGAGAGAGAGAGAGAGAGAGAGAGAGAGAGAGAGAGATAGAGATCCTTCAGATCTGTCTGGCTTCATTATCTATGCAGCTGAATGTGAAAATGAATATGCGAGCCTTCATTAAAGCAGTGTATGACACAAAGTGCTCAGCAGGTAACTAGTTCACTTCTAAAGTATGGAAAATTAGGCTAGTTCATTATGTATGTGATCTCATACCACACTAGGTTTGAGTGTCGTATGTATTTGCATATGTCTATGTGTGTGTGTTTGTGTAAAAAAGGAAAAAGGGAGAAGATTGGGGTTTTCTGTTGAGGTTTTTGAAGGGCATGTTGAGACCTGGAACCTTGTGCTGGACTTTCTGTTCCAATAAGAAGCCACAATCACAAGTCAACACCTTTTGAAAACCACAAAAGATAATACTTTCCCTTTAACTTTACACAAGCAAGAGACCCTCACAAAATATCAATAATCATATATTCTGTAATTTTACGCTCACATAGGGGAAGCCAGAGAAATAAACTTAATTAGGAATTATAGTTAATTATGTTTTTGTTAATCATTTGAAGTAAATAAAGGCAAAGCAGTGTTGTGAGGTGTTTTCCCCCTCATCTCCTCTTTTGCAGTTCAGCTGTTGACCAATCCTTTGTGTGTTTATTTGTAAAAGAAAACAACTCCATTCAAAATACAAGACAAAATCACATAGTCATTTTAAATGATCCTGAAATAAAACTGTGTATGGCACACATTAAAAAGCACACAAAAGTTCAGACATAATCAACCAGATTAATCAATATACGGGCAATATTATATCTCAAAAACGAACCACGAATCATTAATTAATACAAGGCAATTATATCCTTGAAACTGAAAGGTCGACCAGGATAATTCAAATATGCTTGAGAAATCTTTATATTTTCTGTCAAATAAATACAAGTGCCAAGACGAGTGCCAAGTGCTATTCAACATTAATGTTATATTTAAAGCATATAAAATATATATTATATAAATGTATACAAATATTATATCAATTTTTATAGTTAAAACCATATAATTAGGACGTTAAAAAAAAAACAATTTCCAATATGACAACCGATCCTTCAAGTCATCTCCAGCTTGCAATGTACAATCTATTTACCTGAGACCTGATTATGATTATATTTTTTAATAAGAACAAAATAATTACCGTCCACTGCCATGTCAATGACCCACACTCTGTGCAACAAGCTCCTACAAGCAACACTGCCCCTGTTAGATTAAATGTTGAACACTGAACTGTCCCATTTTCACCCTGTGTGCCTGGAAAGATGTTTCTTTAGCTGTTACATCCAGTGTGCACTATGATCGACTCACGCGCTTCACACATCTCAGTGTACAATATGATAGTATACACAGCGTGCGCCAATAAAAGGCTCGCGCTGCACATTCTCACACTGACACCTCCCCACGCGCTCTGTTCAACTCATCCAGCTCGGTTTATGAAGCTTTCTCATATTTGTGAAAACAGGTCATTCTTAGTTCATGTTTGTGTAGTATTATAAAGGGTTTTAAACATGTTTGACGATTTAAAACAAATGTGCATGGCTATTCGAAGACTTCACAGAGACAAATCGACATATTATGGGATGGTTGCACACAACTGAAAATGGACAATCATCAGACACTAATAATCAGGAGCAGGTTGCACCAGCTGTGCGTAAGTTAAAACTTGTGGCGTAAATGGGCACTAAGTCACAATTTACGCACTCATAAATATATGAGGGTTGCGCCATTAAACTTTGGTGGGACGTAATCCTACGTATAAACTAAATGTTTACGGAAGACTCCGACCAGGAGTAAGGGTTGGAATAAAAAAGCAGACTAATATTTTATGACATTAATGGGCTCATGTTTTGGTTGACATGCTTCAGTTCTTTCGACATGTATATGATGGTGTTACGTGGAGACAACTGTGCTAAAGCACAGAGCTGTTAATCAGAAGGTTGCTGGTTCGAGTCCCATTGAGCAAGGCATTTAACTCCAGGTTGCTCCGGGGGAATTGTCCCTGTAATAAGTGCACTGTAAGTCGCTGTGGATAAAAGCGTCTGGCAAATGCATAAAAATAGCACTGGTAGAATTTTTTCACTTGTTTTGACTATAAAAACTCTGCTAGTACAGTAAGACAAAATACACATGTGAAAAATACATTCTCTGAAAAACTGAAATATTTTATTCAGTGTTGTTTCTAAAACAAGCTAAATCAAATTTATATTGTTTTAAGGATTTTTAGACATTTTTACAGGAAAACAATAAAAAAATTATTATCAAGAATACAATTTTGCCCTAATATCAAAGGTCTTACTAGAAAAAAGCAATTATGATCCAACGTGCATTTTCTTGATAAAAAAAATATGATCATGTCTGGTAACACGTGCATGTAAAATTGATAGAAATAGCATTTTAGCATTTTAGCTTAGCATAAAGTGACAATTTACTCAATTTATTTCTATTTTTAATGTATTTTTCTTCTGCTCCAAACGTACTTCTCTGTCTGCTCGTATAATGTAACGCATCATAAGAAAGTGTTTCACCGCTGTTCAAATGCACTTTAGATCGCACCATTTATATGTATAAATGTTTTCCATCTGAAATGACTAAATAATAAGTTAAACAAATGACAGTAAAATGCAAAGTAATCTCTTCAGTAATCTAAATACTGTCCTTTTCTGCATATTGCTGCCACCATCGGCATATCGCGGCGACGTTTTATGGTCCGTTCTGCATAACGCGAAGGCTCATTTCAGCTTAGTCCCGGTTCTCCCAATGGCCAGTCCACCCCTGATCGGCCCCAAAGTGAGTCAGCCTACCGGGAAAATGCCCAGTATGCCAGATTACCAATCCAGCCCTGGCTGTCGGGACATATATTGTGGGAAATTGCATGCATACGTCATTCGCCAGTGCCTATTTACACGTTGACGTCATATCCGTACACAGAGAAAATTAGATCCAGCTACTGTAGCACGTGTTTGGTGTCACAACAAACGAGAAAAATTGACCATGGATCATTAAAAATGGCAAACCTCCGGGGAATCACCAAAACAAAGAAACCCCCAACAAAGCAGAGTCTACAAGTGAAAAGGGAAAGTGACAGAGTCCGTAATAAAAAACAAATCAACATCGGCTTGTCTTTTCAGAGGTGGCGACAACTGAAAGGATTTAAAAATGACCCAGAGATTACTTTTTCTTACTCAACAGGTAAGATTTTTTATTTATATTGTTTATGTAAATTGTGTAATCACACACATCTGTGTGTGTGTGTGTGTGTGTGTGTGTGGTGAAATACAGTAATTATACTGAAATCGTTGCAGAACCTTTCACTTGCTAGCACACAAGTTTATTTTTCTTTATAAGAGCAATAATTTATATAAATAAATCATTTAGTCCTAGGCTTGCCAAGAACATGTGAGTCTTGAAATGATGTTGATTACTGGTTGGTAACAATGACAATCTATAAATTTGTTACTACCGTGGTCTATTTGGCCAGAATATCCAGCAGTTATAAAAATGTTACAAAGTTTGACCTTATCAGACTAGCAATTGTTATGTCTAATGTGAACGAACATTTCCTAACTTTTGTATCATCATTTATTTCAAAACATCAATGTTTCCAACAAGTCAAAACAACAGCATAAGATATTGCACTTATCTGCTCAGATGACATATTTTTGAATATTTGTCTTGTCCTTTCTTTCGTTATTTATTTGCTAAATTGCTCTGATAAGATGTCCTGTATCCATGTGTACACCGGTGCCTCAAACCACATTCATCCGCTCAGATGAGCAGAGCCAAAGCACAACTTGCATCATTACCAAAACAATGTTTTTCCGAAAGACGAATGCAGTTTTATTTTTTAACCACTAGAGTATGGAGGCTCAAACCTGCAAAAATAATAAATAAATAAATGTAATAATAAAAAAATAAATAAAGGAATAAATGTCTTGATAAAACAAATATAATTAGTTTTAATTAAATGTATTTCTGAATGTATTATTGCATGACTTTATTCCTTTATTATTTTCTATATTTATTTTTAACTTATTTTTATTTATTAATTTAATGTGCATTGTTTTTGATTTTTTTATTTATGTGTACATTTATTTTTTATATTTATTTATTCCCACATATATTTATTTCCATATTTATATATTCCCATTTATATTTATTTATTTATAGATGTATTATTTTTACTTTTCTGTGTGCAACATGGACTTCACTGAGTAAATGTTTTTACATATAATTCTCTCTCTCTTTATTACATAATTTATAAAACATAAACAATATAATATATCATATCTTAAACTCTGACATTGTTATTTATTGCACGTATCATAAATAAAACATACAAAAAAGACTTTCGGATATACACATTTAAAAATAATACAAATGTGTAATAAATAAGTAAAACCCCCTCGCTTTGTGTATTCGGTAATTTTTAATCATTCTATTGTCCCTTTTGGGTGTTTCGTGAGAAACGGCTGCCTGATTCTCTCTCACGTCCCCTTCTAGATCAGCTCCAGCATGCGGAGCCTGTAATTAGTCTGTAGTGGTGACTGTGAAGAGAAACATGCGGACACACACAAGCATGGAACCATTAGGTGTATGGGGATGTATTTCTGTGACAATTCACATAATTTTCATTAACGTTCAGAAAATTGGTAAAAAAAAAAAAAAAAAAATAACATTAATTTGTTAGTGTATTTTTTGACTCATTTTACAGATGTATGCAAAAATTCCCATTTTATAGTCTTATACTTAGTCTAATATGGAGACACTCCTCCGGCCTAGAATGGAGACCCATAATTGGACAAATGGACTAAATGTGCTCCGAGCACTTGAAACACTAGGGGGCAGCATTTTACCTAAATGATTTTCTCTCCACAGTATACAAGGCCCTTTACAAGGGCTTAGTCTCATGCTGCATCCATATTTCCACACTTCCCTACTTTCTAGTATGCCAATGGACTAGTATGTTTGAATCCTCAGTATTCATGAAACAGTAAGCGAGAAACACCTGGATGACCTACTATTTCCGGCGAGATACAAAAGTGTGTCCTTCATCAAATATAGTACATACTCTGACAATACACGATTGCAATGCTAGCATTTGTGTATAGGTGTCCGATTATCAAAATGTATGTGTTTTACACACCCATCTCTGCAAACGCTTGCTAGATGGGGTTTATTATCATGAAATGTAGGAATTGTATCCATTGCTGGATATTATTTATTAAAAGTAAAAAACATTTACTGTGCAAATCTCTCTTGTGCGGATATGTGTGATGTCAGGCACCTGCATCTTGTCAAAATTGGAGTTGAAGTTTCCAAGTTGGAAGTCACACTTCAAAAGGCATTCCATTGCTCTTATCATATGAATTACTTTTAAGATGCATTTATGTCCTTTTGGAGCTTCAAGTTTTTGATACCCATTTACTTGCATTGTGAGGACCTACAGAGCTGAGATATTCTTCTAAAAATCTTTGTGTTCAGCAGAAGAAGGAAAATCATACATATTTGTAATGGCAGGAGGGTGAGTAAATGATGAGATAATGTTCTTTTTTGGGTGAATCATCCCCTGACATCATTTCACGACTGGTGGGGGGGGGACTAAACCCCCCCCCCCCCCCCCCCCCCCAGAAATGCCCCTCATCACATTTGTAGCATAAATGACAACAGTAAAGGACTACCTACTGTACTTACCTGTCAGTCAGCACTTGTGCTAAAAAAATAGCACTAAACTTTGACAGTTACATACAACTTTAAAAGAAAATAACAGTCTGACTGAAAGATTTGGAAAAGCTGATTCAAATACAAACTTTACAAAACACCTTCAGTATGCCTTATGCAGTGACACAGATCAATTAGCTATGAATAAAGCATCACCTAAATTGGTAAATATGGATCGTGTGAAGTGCGCAGATCTGAAATTCAACTTAACTAAAATAAGGATGAGTATTCCTCTCAAAAATTCAATTGTGGCATTGGGGATCAAAATATAGCCAACTTGTTGTGCCCTGCAGGGTCCCACTTCTGAATTTTTCTCCATGTGTTCAAGCTTTTCACATGAATACAGTTGGCCTGGCAAGGGCGAAGTACTGATATATACTCCTAGAAAGGCATATCAGAACAGAATTTTATTGGCTCATAATACCATGAGGGGTTTGGTGTTGTGCCATGTGCCAATTAATAAAAGTCAAATAATGTCAAAAGAAGCATTTTTGATCGATAAATATTTAGGACAAATGCATGTGTAAATTGCTGGGAAACTTTTTTTTATTAATTTAATATATATATATATATTGCATATATATACACTGGCAGCCAAAAGTTTGGAATAATGTACAGATTTGGCTGTTTCTGAAGGAAATTGGTACTTTACTTCACCAAAGTGTCATACAACTGATCACAAAGTATAGTCAGAACATTACTGATGTAAAAGCACCATCACTATTTGAAAAAAGTAATTTTTGATCTAATATAGACAGGCCCCATTTCCAGCAGCCATCACTCTAACATCGTATCCTTGAGTAATCATGCTAAATTGCTAATTTTTTAATAGAAACTCACTTGCCATTATATCAAACACAGATGAAAGCTATTTTGTTTGTTAAATGAAGCTTAACATTGTCCTTGCATTTGTTTTTGAATTGCCAGAGTATGCAATAGACTGGCATGTCTTAAGGTCAATATTAGGTAAAAAATGGCAAAAAAGAAACAGCTTTCCCTAGAAACTCATCAGTCAATCATTGTTTTGAGGAATGAAGGCTATACAATGCTTGAAATTGCCAAAAAAAATTAAGATTTCATATAAAGGTGTACACTACAGTCTTCAAAGACAAAGGACAACTGGCTCTAACAAGGACAGAAAGAGATGTGGAAGGCCGGATGTACAACTAAACAAGAGGATAAGTACATCAGAGTCTCTAGTTTGAGAAATAGACATTTACATTTACATTTATGTATTTGGCAGACGCTTTTATCCAAAGAGACTTACAGTGCACTTATTACAGGGACAGTCCCCCTGGAGCAACCTGGAGTTAAGTGTCTTGCTCAAGGACACAATGGTGTTGGCTGTGATCAAACCAGCGACCTTCTGATTAACAATTCTGTGCTTTAGTCCACTACACCACCACCACCTCCAAATAGACACCTCACATGTCCTCAGCTGACAGCTTCATTGAATTCTACCCGCTCAACACCAGTTTTATGTACAACAGTAAAGAGAAGACTCAGCGGTGCAGGCCTTATGGGAAGAATTGCAAAGAAAAAGACACTTTTAAAACAGAAAAGCAAAAAGAAAAGGTTAGAGTGGGCAAAGAAACACAGATGTTGGATAACAGATAATTGGAAAAGAGTGTTATGGATCTTAATCCCATTGAGCTTTTTTGGGATCTGCTAGACTGTAAGGTGTGTGTGAGAAGTGCTTGACAAGACAGCTACATCTATGGGAAGTACTACAGGAAGCACGGGGTGAAATGTCCCCTGAGTATCTGGACAAACTGACAGCTAGAATGCCATGGATCTGCAAAGCTGTCATTGCTGCATGTGGAGGATTTTTTGATGAGAACTTGAAGTAGTTTAAGAAAAAAAAAAATCTTCAAATTGTAAAAGTTATTATTGTCCTGACTATACATTGTGATCAGTTGAATGCCACTTTGGTGAATAAAAGTACCAATTTCTTTCCATAAGAGCAAAATCTGAACATTATTCCAAACTTTTGGCCCCCAGTGTATTATTTATACACACACACACACACACACACACACACACACACACACACACAAAAATTTACTGAGATGTATACATCTGTCTGGCTGCAGGAGAATAAATTGATGATCACTTTTGGTTCTGGAAAAAGAAACAGTCTTGTTTCTGTATTGTGAAAAGGTGCCAGGCATCAGCCACACTTCACACCAAACATAACAGCCTTTAGCAGACAAACACACAGCTGACTTAACTAATTTCACCATCAGGGGTTGAATGTAACTGGCTGGTGCTATTTTTAGCAGACATAAACAACAGAAAAAAAGATGCCCAAGAGAGAGAGAGAAATAGATCTTTGTCCATATCAAAGGCCGTTCCAAAACTTTAGCTTTTTCCAGATTATGTCCCCATATAGTGAACATTTGACCCTGCACATAAAAATGCAAATATCTCATAAAAGGTTCCCAAACCTGTTCCTAGAGGCCCCCCAACACTACACATTTTAGATATCTCCCTATGCAAACACACCTGATTCAACTCATCAGCTTTTTAGTGGAGACTCCAAGACCTGAATTGGGTGTATCAGCTAAGGGACAAATACAAAATGTGCAGTGTTGGGGGCCTCCAGGAACAGGGCTGGGAACCACTGTAGCCTATTTCCACATTATGCACTCTTTAAGTAATTTACTACTAGTTGAAGCCTCTACAAGGTGAAAGTTGTTACTGAAATGAAAAAAGAACCCCACCCTATTTTCATAGGCAATTACATTGGATGAACACAGGTTCTGCCCACTACTGAATACAGAACAGCATTATATGGGCACAAGAGTCTGAGACCTGAACAGCTGGTTCACTGTGATGTCATATCCTGTGGACTTCCTGGGTGGAGTTGTTTGTAAAGAATGGCATGTGTGTGTCCTGAATAGTGGTGGAAAGCCAGTGCTAACAACATACTGTGCCTGTTTTGTCAAACAGTGTGTAAATAATATGAGGGTGTTGACACATAGAAATGCAGATTTTTAAACATTTACATTTAAAACAATCCAAAAAGTGGGGAGCAGTCTAAAAAGAACTCATTTATATAATTGAAATTACAATGTAGATAATACAAAGGAATCTGTTTACATTGATAAGGTTTAATGTAATGTCAGCTGGGCATTATCGCAAAATAAACCCTGACAGACAACAACACAATGAAAATGAGACAGTGAAGTGATACGAGACACATGAAAATAGCACAGCTACAGTATTTAAGAAATCAATTGCCTGGGACAATGGTGAATTCTACAGATTAGCTTTCATTATACAAAATATGTTATAGTGGTTGCCCAGACAGTATAAAATGTTCCAGAGAGCTGTGTAATAAATGTATTTAATCCAAGTGATTTACAAATTAGGAAATAATTAATTATCAGTGCTGCAAAACAAAACAAAAAAAGATTCAAGTTAGATGTAAAGATATAGACCTTATTCAGGGAAGATGCCATGTTTAATTTGACACAAATGAAAATGAGGCTGTGTAATATAGAAGTATAGTCCTTTCAAAAGGTGGTACTGTCTTTAGGAGTTCTTTAGGAAATTCTATAGAAAGAAAATGTTTTTTGTTTCTCAATAATAATTCTATCAATCACAGCCTAATTTTCATTCATGTAAAATTAAATATGGCTTGTACCCTGACTAATGTCTTTAAGACTTTATAATGTACAATTTGAAATACAGCTACAAAAATTGATTAACAAAGTTAATTCATACTGCTGAGGCAAGTGGATTTCTATAGCTGAATCTGATGTCTCATTAAAGTGGAAATTATGCTAAATGCAAAATTATGCCAATTGATTATTTCTAAGGCATGTGATATGCTTTTAAATTGTTAATAAATAAAAATGTATCTCATTAGAGGTAGTTTCCCTAGTTTTGGAACACCTTTTGTAAATCATCCCCAACAGGGGTTTACATAAACAATGGAGACAAAGCATTTTATTTCAGACCTGCATTGCTACACACAAAGATTTACATCTTTATAAATTGGAAGAGTGAAATTAATGTTTAAACAGCTTCCTGACCCTCCGCATTAGAGTACAGCTCTCAGAAACAGTGTAAACATCGTCGGCCAATTAGCCACTGAAACAAAACAACGGCATGTTGTGTTTTGCCCTGGTGGTTTTTAGAAGAGAGGTTTGAGGTGGGGTGTGTTTACTTGTGGTGTAGGAAATTGGCTATTTTTTTTTCTCGTGTGCACAATTGAGGTCTATGACTAGTAAAGAGTGTTTGGAATTCTCACTGTTCAACAATTGAAAGTCAGCCACAGCCTCAAACGCTACCATAGCGACAGCCGTGGACAGATGTCACAGCAGTAAAGGCAAAAGAGCGCTAACCTCAATTATTATTAGTTTGTTTAGGTCTGTTAACCATATATGGCCAAACATGGTCAAAAGAGCATTAAAGACCACACACAACAAATAAAATGATAATTTTGTATATTTTTCGTTAGAGCTGTTTTGCCATTGTCAGGTAATCGTTACTATTTACAGTCTGACTACAAGTGTTTATCTGAGGAAAACTGTATTTGTTCCATATGGCTTTGAACATGTTTGTGTTTGTGCATGTGAGTGCAGCCTGCAGCTAGTGAGTCCATATGTTTTCTTAACTTATGTACAAAGCCATATGCTCCTGTATCATTCAGTGTTCACAAAAAAGCCAAACAGGCTATAATAAAAACATTACATAAGACTGACATGAATGCAAAAGACATTCTGAAAACTTGATGACCATCCCAGAAGTGTTAAGCAAGAGGTGACGTTTAAACATGCTGTTAAAGTTATATATCATTACAGTATTTCAGAATTATTATTAATTAACCCTCAAATGCATGGGAATTTCACCACACATTCTTACATATTCGGGTCTTTAGAGACCTGACACTTATATCGATCACAAATGGTTTAAAAAATAATCTACAAAAGTGTAAATTTTTCTAAATATTTTCAAGGTAATTAGAAAATAATAGAATAAAATATATTTTTATGCTTTATCTTTCATATATCAAAGACAAAATGACAAAATCTGGACAAATCTAGAACAGGATTAATTACTTTCACACTGAAATTTCATGAGATGCAAAAAAAAGAATGAAAAAGAAACTCTTAAATATCTAGACTACACAACTCCTAAAAAATGGACAAGGTAGAAGAGGTGGAATAAGGTCCTGGCCCAGGCCACTAAAGACCCAAAGTATGCCTTTAAATGTTAATGTATGTATTGATAACCCTGTTTTTTTTAATCAATGAATTCATTTACAGTTTTATAGTAAAACAATATTATAATTACGGGGAAATTTCACCATAAACATTTCCATTCTTTAGTCATCGTTTACTCATTTAAATGGTATGTTCAATGCATCTTTTCCCCATACAATTAACGTGAATGTTAAGCAAGGCTAATATTTTACTTAACATCTCCCTTTGAGTTCCAATGAAGAAAGAAAGTAATTTAGGTTTTTGAACATGAGGGTCAGTAAACAATGATAGAATTTTCATTTTTGGTGAACTATCCCATTAATAATCATTTCATAACATTCATTAATTTTATCCATATTTAAGTCTTTCCATTGACAATGTTCTTCAACTGTGTGGGTCAGTCTCAGAAATTGCCACCTTCGTGTGAATTGTGTTAGGTGGAATTGTGGGTGGGTGGTTCTATGTAAATGAGGTAGTCCAGTGTTTTATGAGGTGGCCAAAACTCTCAGTCCCAGCAGTCTGCCAGAATCTTCTCAGCTTCACCCTTTCAGACACCAGAACTTTTTTCTGTGCATTTACAGAGAGCTAATATATGCCATTTTAATCTGCAAGCTTTTCTTGTAATTTCTAAGGCAGAGTAAGAGGGCAGGTGTGACATATCTACAAATATTTTTAATACCCTAATTAAGGGCATATGCCAGTTTTTAAATCTATCCTCAATTTTTTTTATTATTATTATTTTTTGTCGTGCAATAGAGGGTTTGCCCTCTTTTACTTAATTTTTAGTCTTGATAACATCAAATTATTGGAAGATGAGGGTGCAGTGTTTTCTCCAATTCTGGATTCTCCTGAGTGCTGTTGTGGCTGTGACAGCTTTTCACCCTCAACCTAACCAATTTAGCCTCTACTCTGGACCCCCACCACAATACGGCTCCCCAAAACCAGCTGCCAGGCATAAGTGAGTATCCATGAGTAAAATACTGATTATCTTAATGGCACAGGTGGTCAAATGGCATTTAAAAGTTACTTAATAATTCTAGACTAATTTGTAAGGCAAATTTTTTATTTTTTTTTATGTTTATTCCATACCCAGTGCCATGTGAGGTAATAAATTAAGATTGTGTTTAGAATATGATTGTCACAAAAATGAAAAGCCATCATTATCTCACCCTCTGGTTGTTTCAAATCCGTATGACAAAAGAGGTGTTATTCAGTATGTTTACTCTCAGTCAATATTCACTGCATTAAAAAAAAATGCAATAAAATTGAATGGAGTCTGAGGTTAACATTCTGCCTAAAATCTTTTTTCGTGTTCTGAAGTAGAAAGTCATATAGGTATGAAACAACATGAGGGTGAGTAAATAATGTCAGCATTTTTGGGTGAAAAACTTTAATAAAACCATTGCTCCCTGCAGACACCTACTAAATACCTATTGAGTTAACATTATCCAGTTTGGTATAACTGTTGGATATAAACTGTTTGGTAGTCAGATTAACACCACATTTGTTATTCAGAAATATAGCACTTTTCACATCACACATAAGTTCAAACCAGTTTATCAGTGTTTAGAGAGTGTAAATAATGAGTCTCTTTGCTGTAGACCTACCTCAGTTATTGAGAGTTAAATCTCCCCCACCCAACTCTTTCTCTTCAGGAACCACTGTGCATATGTTGTGGAGAAGACTGTCTCATTCACTGTTCAGGGTGGAGCAGCACCTTTTGTGAAGGCAGATTACAACAAGTGTGCCTGGGGTCAGAAATGCCCAGCTCTAAAGTAAGACATCAGCTATTAATAATTGTCTACTCTAAACTCAGAATGTTTTTGGAATACATGTGTACCGTTACACATACTTTTTAGATAATTTTGACACCCTGTTTATTTTTATCAGGTATCGCATGTTCTATAAGCCCATGTATAAAGTGGCATATAAGACTCTGACTGAGCTGGAGTGGAAATGTTGTCCTGGATATGGAGCTGTTGGTTGTACTGCAGTCTATGGAATGAAATCAAGGCCCACTTTCAAAGGACCAATGCCTGCACAGAAGGGTCCTATGAAATCTTTTAAAGGGCCAATGCCTGCACAGAAAGGTCCTATGTCATCCTTTAAAGGACCAATGCCAGCACATAATGGTCCTATGCCTGTTCAAAAGGGCCCTATGCCTTCCTTTAAAGGGCTCATGCCTATGCAGAAGGGTCCTATGCCTCCTTTCAAAGGGCCCATGCCTGCACAGAAGGGTCCTAGACCATCAATTAAAAGTTCTTATCCCTCTAAAAAGGGTCCAATGCCTTACTTTAAAGGGCAAATGCCCCGACACAGCTATGATGTGAACCCCTGGAATCAACCTCAGGCACCATCTAATAGCATGAATGGATACCAAGGCCCTAATACTGGGCCCACTTTCCGAGACACCTCATTTGAAGCTTATCCGGACCACCAGGGGCCTGAAGTATATCATCCTGAACTAATGCCAGAACCTGAAAATCCTGGCCATGATCTAATTCATGAAGAGCCTGAGCCCATCACAGTCTACCAGGATCCTCAGCCAGAAATCCATGGCACTATTCCAGAACACAGTGAGACAGAGCCTGTTCCCAATGCACAAACGCCCTCTGGTGGTAGTGAAACAAGCCTAGGTGAGGAAACTAGATTATACTGTAGCTAGGTTAAAGTTATAAATACACATATTTAAGAAATAAAATAATTGAAGCATTTAAATGTATATTATTGAAGTCAAAATCATTAAATAAGTGAGAAGCCCAATGATGGTTTATGATATGAGTTCTATAAATAAATAACCATATTCATTTGGGTGTGATTATTTAGGCACCTCTCGATTCAATCTGATTCCGATTCTGGGAGTCACAATCCGATTCCAAAACAATTCCTGATACATCTACACTTTTTCTTATTGATTATTCTGATTTGCAAAGGCACAGTAACTGCAGTAAATATTAAATCCACACTAAAATTAAGTAACAGTTTTGTTGGTGTACTGTGTAGTTACATCCTTTACATTGTATTTTTAAAAGCTAAATAGTGGATCAGAACAACATAGTGTACTGTATATATTTATAAAGAATTAATCTTGATTTATAAAATGGCAGCTGTGTAGCTGTTTTAGAATATGAATTTTTTGAAAACAGTATGTCCAGATTAACAAAATAAATACAATTTATTCACAGATCATGATGACAACAGTATTGAACATGAACGACTGGATAGATTAGAGGAGGATGTGCAGAGACTCTCACTTGGTCTTGAGACTCTCCGTGGAACAGTGACAGGCCTGGAGAACAGCTTGCGTGCTTCCCTCCGTGAAGACGCCAATCGTATGTTGACTGCACTTATTTCTGCTGCTCCCAGCCCTATTGCTGCTCCATCTCTGTCCAGAGACTCTTCCGTGGGTTTCGGAGATCTGCCTGGAGGTGCACCAGATATTAAAGGTTCAGATGTGATGGGGCAGTTCCCAAACCTGGCTGATTTCGCTGAAAGGGTATCAGAGTTGCGAGCGGAGCTAGTTGTACAGACATCTGAGCTGGCAGAGTTGAAAGGGGCAGTCTTGGGTCACAACAACACCCTTCAAAGTCTATCAGATGGCACAGGGAACCTGACTCAAGGTGACTTCCAAAAAGTCCTTGAGACACTTGTGGAGTCCAAAATGAGAGAGGCTCGGGTGGCAATCCTAGACAGGTTTGATAAGAGAGTGGAGAGTGCTGAGGAGCGATGCGAAGGTCGGGTGGCAGAGGTGCAGCTCCAGTGCAAGGATGAACTTTTGAATGGACAGTATCAGGCTGAGAAAGTCCTAGACATAAAGGTGACAGGATTCAGGACAGAACTTCAAAAACTCCAAGCTCAGCTTCAAGGCCTGGAACTTGAAGAGGGTTGCTGCATTGCAGTGTCTGGTGTAACTGAAAGGGTAGTTTATCTGGAGAAATCAGTGGGTGGCTTGAATGAATCCCAAATACACCTCAGTGCCGAACTTGGTGGACACAAGGACCATATAGAGGGCATGTTAGAGGGCAGGCTAGGCTATGTCGAAGACAAGCTGAACATTGCAATTAATCAAGAGGAAGCGAATGCTAGCAAAAAAGTGCCTAGCAGCATAGAGGCGCAACTTGAGACAAAGCTAAAGGCTCTTGAAAATCGTCTCTTGGCTGCTATGGAAGAGCTCGGTAATGTTAGTTCCCCAGCCTTGCTAGAGGGTCAGGCTGTACCCATACTAGAATCTGAAGTAGAGTCACTCAGAAAAAAAGTGGAGGAGGATTTGGATCGTGTTCAGGAGCAGCTCAGATCCATTGAGGTCCACTGTACATCATCATGTGTTCCACAACCTGTTCTTACTGGATATGCAGCTCCTTTAGCAACTGAGGTGGAAAGAGGTGAGGAGATTCACATGAAACTGGACGGAAAACTTGATTTACAAGCAGAGAGATTGAACCGCCTCAACACCACCCTATCTAATCTTCTCATCCAATTGGCGGAGAAACAGGAGGTGGCTGGTCTTCAGGATGAGGTGACCCTCCTGAAAGTCACTGTGAACTCTGTTAACAGATCTCTCTGTGGCTTGCAAGAGTCACTTGGTTCTGTGATCAAAGAGGTGGGCCACACCAACTTTACCTGGCAAGAGAGAGAAGAGAGGCTTGTACAGCAGGTGAAGGGTGTGGTGCAGTTGGTGGGACGACAGGCATCTATGTTGGGCACTGGGGAACGAAGGCTGACCCATCTGAAAGGGGAACTCCACGATCTGCGGCGCAGAGTGTCCGGAGACCTCAAGGGTTGCCGCTCCACTACCTTAGGTGTCCAGAAGGAGGTGACTGAAGTTGGGGGTCGTGTTACCCGTGTAGAGGGCCAATGTGGAGGCCTGGCACACCTAGCTGAAGACCTGGAGAGAATTCGGGGAGAACTGGAGAGACACTCTGATGGGTATCTGTCTCATGTTAATAGCACCCTTGTTAACCATTCTCACCAGCTATCCGAGCTCAGAGATAGTCTCCAAAACTGCACTGGACCATCTGGGTTTAACAAGATAGCAGGGGACAATTTGTTATCTACAACACAAAAAAGGGCAGAACACCACACCACACAACAGAACCAACCCATACAAGAAGAAACCAGTTTGCAGTCCCCACACAGGACATAGGTGTCTAGTAATTCAAGTGAACTTTAATATTTGAAGACATACACCAACACATAGTAGACAGTCTATACTTATATAAAATATAATATATACTGTTAGATATTATTAGTCACTCAGGACACCCTTCTCTTCTACCAACCATCCGATGTATGTTCAGTGTTGTTGAATTTCAGACTTTACAGTCTGTGGTGCTGCTGTTGTTTTTACTTTGTATTAAATTGTTTGTTTTTATATTTCACTTTGCTTTTTTACGGTTGATTAAAGGAGTTTTTCATTTTCACTATGTGCTAAACAAAGGGCAAAGCTCAGAACTTTACTTAATTTCTGACTTTGCTTATTATCTCTTTTTACACTGTGTTTGTAATTTTAACAGGAATTGTATGCAAAATGTTTAAATATATATATATATATATATATATATATATATATATATATATATATATATTGGTTTGTAAAAACTGGTTCTTAATAAAATGTAAAAAAAATCTGTTAATGAGTTGGTCATTACTCTGTATATAATGTTTGAATCATTCATTTGATGTATCTTATTCAATATATGCAATTGGCAATGGACTAATAATTGCACTTTTTAATTATATACAGTTAAGTAAAACATTTAAAATTTATTTTATTTCAGATTTAGACTGTTTAGAAATAATACAAATAAAATAATTAAGCTTCATAATGTAGGCCTATCTAATTGTACATAATTAATTAATGCAATAGGATGTCAAATGATGGTTATGACTACGGATGTTCCGATACCATTTTTTGAGAATGAGTACGAGTACCAATACTTTTTTTAGTACTCACCGATACCGAGTCTGGTATCTGTTTGTTTTTTCTAAACTCAACATCATCAGTTTATTTCAATTTTATCATCAAAGTTGTCTTTAAATAAATAAATATATTAAAAATGTAATCAAATGAAAGTATAACTATTAATTTTCAACATTATATTGTATTATTTTTTTTATCAAATATAGTGCTTATATACAGAATCCTAAACACACCATTGGAGTTATTTTTGTCAAATAAAGTGCTGCATAGTAGAGCATCACAGCTGTGAGATATTGCTGAAATATAATACAGTTACTATTGATTTATTATTATTATTATTATTAGTAGTAGTAGTAGTATAACAGTGAATATTACATAACTATATAGTAGTGATCTATTTCCGTCATACTTTTTTAATTTAAATTGAGCTTTTATTTTGATTTGTTTCTGTGTTATAAGACCAAAGAGATCTGACGTAATGACGGCAGATTTCCAACCTGGAAAAGCAGGTTGATACGTAAATAACTAGAATTATTAAACCTAAAAGAGGCTTGAATTATTATAAATAACTACAATTATAATTAGATGGATGGATGGACTACAATTATTAAACCTATATAAATGAATATGTAGTCGGTATATGTCTCTTGCTAAAAAGTTAATTAGCGCTAATACTAATTTTATTGTAAATAAAGTACTCTTATTAAATAAATATGAATAAAAATGTCCTTCGGAATTGTCTGATGTATCGTAGATAGGGTTGGGAGGATTACTTGTAGTATTCCACTACAGATTACATGCTGTAAAATGTAATTTGTAACATATTCTGTTAGATTACTCAAGGTCAGTAATGTAGTCTAATACTTTGGATTACTTCTTCAGCACTGGTAGATTTTTTCACTTGTTTTGACTATAAAAACTCTGTACAGTAAGACAAAATACACATTAAAAATACATTCTCTGAAAAACGTAAATATCTTATTCAGTGTTGTTTCTAAAACAAGACCAATCAAATTGATCTTGTTTTAAGGATTTTTAGATATTTTTACAGAAAAACAATACAAAAATTATAATCAAAAATATTTTTGTCCTAATATCAAAGGTCTTACTAGAAAACCAAATATTTCGATCCAACGTAAATTTTCTTGATAAAAAAATATGCCTGGTAACGTGCATGTAAAATGGCTAGAAATAGCATTTTAGCTTAGCGTAAAGCTGACAGTTTACACAAGGTTTATTTCTATTTCTTGTGCTCCAAATGAGCTGTCTGCTCGTATGAATGTAACACATCATAAGAAAGTGTTTCACCGCTGTTCAAATGCACTTTTGATCACATCATTTATATGTATAAATGTTTTCCATTTGAAAGGACTAAATATTAAATTAAACAAATGGACAAAAAAAATTCAAAGTAATCTCTTCAGTAATCAAAATACTTTTTGAATGTAACTGTATTCTAATTACCAATGATTTAAATTGTAACTGTAGTGGAATACAGTTACTTATATTTTGTATTCTAAATACGTAATCCCGTTACATGTATTTCATCACTCCCCAACCCTGATCGTAGTTAGGAAATATGGCGGAGGGAGAGCAGCAGCCAGTGCTTAAAAATGCACCTAGCTGCTTGAAAGCAGATATTTGGGCACATTGCGGTTCTTACAATTATAAGAAAAATTAGCTTGATAAACATTATGCAGTGTTAAAGACATGTCAAGCCAAGATTAAATACTTCTGCAACACTACAAATATGAGGAATCACATGTCCCGTTTTCATCCGGAGCTAAAGTTAGCAGCAACCCCGCAAAACACAGTTAATCAGCCTACAATATAACAATCAATAATATCAACTTTAACTCAGATCTCCAAAAGGGCAAAGAAGATCACACAGTCAATTGCCACATTTATCGCAAAGGATCTCCACACTTACATCGGCGAAAACACCGGCTTTCGCTTCCTCCTCCATACATTGGAGTTTTTTCACAGACACCGCTTTACCTGTTCTGTAAAGTGACAAAAAATCCAGAGCGATGGAGTCCATGCGTAATGCCAGCCGAGTGGCCATCACTTGCGATTCCTGGACATCCATCGCCACAGATTCATATGTAACGGTAACTGCTCATTAAATTTGCGATGACTGGCAGCTGAAATCACATGCACTTCAAACGAGAGCCTTTTATGAAAGAGTTTTTGCAAAATGTTCTGCAGAGTGGCAGCTCACAAACAAAGCCTTAGTTACAGACAACGCCACAAATATGGTGGTTGCCGCTCAAGTGGGCAAGTTCCCACACATACGAAGCTTCGCACACACATTGAATCTGGCCTCTAGCTAGAATCTTGCGAATCTCTTTGTTTTTCCACCAGAGCACAACTGCTAAGCACCATTTTCATGAGAAGCAGAAACTTCTTGGTTTGCCTTGTCATAAGCTGAAAACTGATGTTTTCACTAGGTGGAATAGTGCATAAGAAATGATGGAAAGAGATTTAGAGCAACAGCCGTCTGTCTGTGCGGCCTTGCTATCTCTTGAGGTGAGAAGAGCAGAGAGTGACATCTGCACTCTCAGTGAAACAGATGTGTCCAATGCTGAAGATGCTGTGGAGACATTAAAGCCAATGAAAGATGCCACAACTTTGATGTCTGAGGAAAGCAACCCAACTGTGAGTCTCATTGCTCCTTTGATTACACAACTCCTCCAGAATATGACGGAGAGCACTGGAGACTCACAAATGATCCAAGACATTAAGCATGCCATCAAAGCAGACCTCCAGAAGAGGTACACAAGTGAAGATGAAATGAACATTCTTTATATAGCCTCTACTTGATCCTCGGTTTAAGGGACTGCCTTTCCTCACAGAAGATCAGAGACTGGAGACATACTGATTGAAGTAATTTCTGAGGCTGCATTACTCCATGTTTCATTGTAAATCTTATTTAAAATAGTTATCATTAAAATGTTGTGTATTTATAAAGGCTTAAGTTAATAAATGCCTATTTAAGGAGGTTTGGTAGATAATTGAAAATTTGCTTACTTCTTAACTGGTTGTTTATTTTATTCTCTATTGTGTTCAACCACAGAGTGTGAGTGCAGAAGGCAGTGAAGACCCTGGAAGAAACTTGGTTACAAATGAAGCAAGGTCTCAGCCTGAGGAGCAATTCCCGTCTGCTCCCCAAAAAAGTGCCTCATCTTTGCTTGTGAGTCTTCTGGACCATGCATTCCTGCAACAAAAACAAAAATAGCCCCGTCTTAACTGGTAATCTCCATTTTACAGTCCAACATTTTGGAGAGATTATATGTTGGACTGCTAAACTCAAGGTTGCCCAATGTTTGATATTCTTCCTGAAAGTGACTTGAATTTTACATTTGTTTCATTTATTTTGTTGTTAAATGTAGATTAATTTTATTTTATTTTGGAGTGATTTTAAGTAAGAACTTGTTCGTGTAAAAGGAAAGGGCAAGACTGCACGTCTTTCTTTAGAGGTAACCATTGCTAACAAGAACACAATGATTGGAAGCACTTCTTCCCTCCTTTCATAGCAATGCTGCTCTCATAATTCAATCAGAATGATTTCACCTGTCTAGTACTCGTTTACACTTTTCCCGGGTGCTGCTTATATGATTAGTGAAATTATGGTAGCTGGTCATTTTGTGCCAGGGCCAAAAAACTGTGAAATTTTGGTTTTTGTGATAAAGTACTTTTTTTTTTTTTTTTTTATAATGTGCAATACATCTTTCCTTTGCTCCTTGATAATTCACATTAAACGAATCTGCTGAAAAATCAAGTAAATTATTCACGTGCACGCGCTCATCCCCAGTTAACTCAATCCCAGTTGATCCATAACACCTGCACAACACCGGCTCCACACTAAGCGCTAACATTTAAAACACTGCATGTGCAAACTAACCATTTATTTAATTAAAGGTGGACATACACGGTGCGATTTTCGGCTGTCTTGCGTGCTCCCGACCGATTTTTCCAGTCGAGAGGTTTCGCGTGGAAATCTTTGGTGCTCGTGTGGTCGCGGCTCGCATCGTGTGAGAGGCATTAGGAGCGGAGCTGAGCGGCTTGTACCGCCCACACACTATACAACATTCAAAGTTGTCGGATTGCTGTTCTTTTCACACTACACTGTCTGTGCATAATGGGTCTCGAAGTTGCTGTGGTTTGCACAGTACACAAGGGATCGGCGAAAGGGGTCACATATTACAAAAAATGTCACTAGGAAGAATCCCTGTCAACTCCGTCTGTCTATGTTTCACAACAAAACGCATGTGAAAGCGATTTAGGAAATTACATAAAATCACTGTGAGACTGGTGATATTCCCTCTAAAAATGGTGGTCTGCAAGAAGCTTGCTATACAAGTTGTTGTGAAAAAGTGAAAAACCAAACGTGAAAAGGAAAATAATATGGAGGAGAGTATAGACGTGGAGACAAGGGCAGCAAGGATTGTTTGCTCTGCAGAGAGAATTGGAGGTAAATAAATAATTTTGCAATGAGCGCAGGTTGCTGCCTGCTCGTGTTGTTGCTTGACAAGGACATGTTTGAGCTTTGTTTTTGTTTCAAATAATTGAAAAGCTTATGTTCATGCAAATATATTCTGATAGAAACTATATTATTGTGCTCACCATACAAATAGATGTATGATAAGACTGGGTTCAGGGAGCTGCTGTGGATGACACATCAAAACACATTTCACACTGCAGGACTTGGAGTCGCAGACAGGTTTAGATATTTAACCAGCTAAATATCTCTAGGCAGAGGCGGATTAAGGTGGTCAGGGGCCCCTAGGCTGCTCTTTGTGTGAGGCCCCCCCTTAATCATTATGTTACTGGTAAATTTTATTTAGTGCCATACATGGTCCACACACAAATAGTAAGGTGAACTGGCATATACACACACACACATTGAGACACTACAGTGTGTCCTCTACATTCCTTAAAGTGGTGGACCACCACAGTAAGAAAATTACCACCACATAAGTAAAATGAGAAATTGAACATTACAAGCAAAACACAATTACAAACAAGCACAAGGCCCAGTGCTTAGAAGCAGCCCTTAAATTATGATCAAGAAACACTAGAACTACAACCAAAACTAACATCAACAGAGATGAAAGTGGAAAGAATACCAGATATTACCACAGCCACAAAACAATTACAAAGGAAATATGTAACTATAAAGAGACACAAACCACTGTGCAATACACTAAACTGTGTATTAAACAAAGCAATAATAAAAACAGCAGCACAGCAGAAGCACATAATAACATTTATTATAACAGCAATAATGAAACCGCAGCACAATAATAAATATGTACATATTGTTGCAGATTCCTACCTTTAGAATTTTTGATTTCTTGATTTTCTGGCAGAGAAATCCTTAATGAAAATTGGTAAAATCCAATTTTCTCATTTTAGCTTAATCGCGGCCCATTCTGCAAATTTTGCAGCCGACCCACCAGCCCGTTCGGTTCTCCCGATGGCCAGTCTGCCCCTGATCGGCCCCAAAGTGCATCGGCCCACCAGGAAAATGCCCATAATGCCAGATTACCAGTATCGCCTGGTCGACGACACATGCCACCCACGAACGCTTTCTCACGGTAACTATGGGGGTGGCACGTGCAGGGGAGATGCCGTGTGGCCTTGCTCAGTCAGTGGGTTTTCTTGGGTGGGGGATCGTGGCCGTGAGAGGGAGAGAGATAATGACCGCACCCTTTTTTTAGGAACTGCACATAAACGGAAAGGCATCTTTAAAAATATGCTCTCCATCAGTGCTCACTCTTTTTAGAGAAAATACACTCCTTTATTTCTCTTCAAGTGTGGCTGCTGAAGTGCCCAGGGGCGTTCTCTGCACTTATCTGTGCGAGAAAGGGAGAACCCACTATACTGCGGCGTACATCCAATAGCCATTTTTACGCTTTCGCTTTCAGAGGTGAATGGAACTCTGGTGGATTTCTTCAACACCGCTTGACACCGAATGTTCTCACATGTTCTCACTGCGAGATGTGTGGCCATGGCAAAATTGCGAATGTGACTTTTTCTCTTCCATAGATAGAAAGCCACTTCAGCTGCTTCCCATCCTGGTCTTTCTGCTTATATGCACAAGGCATATAGGCCACCCTGTCCTGAGCCCTCGTGGCTCGATGACTGGTTCCTGGACTCAGAGCGCCGCTCACAGCCACGCTCAGCCCCAGTTCCATTCCACACAGAGGTGCATGAAGAACTCACAAATTTGTGGCAGGCATCTTTTACTGCACCGGATCCGGTTTCCAAGTTCCTCAGCTCTCACTACCCTAGACGGTGGGGCGGCCAGGGGGTATGTGACACAGGCGTTTGCGGTGCACCTGTGTCTGCAAAACGCCGCCACTTGCCGGAATTGCCCTTGGCTCCCACTTAAGGCACAAGTTCACATCGTCCCTGAAGGCCAAGGCTTACAGTGCCACTGGACAGGCCGCCTCCACCCTACATGCCATGGCCATCTTGCAAGTTCACCAAGCCAAGGCACTGAAAGAGTGCTTACCTCTGGACGGGAAATGTAAGACCTAAGTGGCTACCACCAGTGGGGCTACTCAGGCCAGGGCTACATTTACGAGGCAGCTGTATGTCTTGAAGTGGCATCTATTCACAAATTGGTGTTCTTCCCTAGGTGAAGACCACCAGAGATGCGCAGTCGGGTCGGTGCTTTCCTTCCTGCAGGAGAGTTTGGAGGGGTGGCTGTCCCCCTCCACCATGAAGGTGTATATGGCTGCTATAGCAGCACACCACAATGCAGTGGACAGTAAGTCCTTGGGGAAGCACGACCTGATCATCAGGTTCCTTGGAGCCGCGCCTCGTTCTCTCGTGGTATCTCTCTGTGGTCCTGCTGGGCCCACAGAGAGCCCTGTTTGAGCCTCTGGAGTCAGTTGAGCTAAAGGCCCCCTCATTGAAGATGGCCCTCCTGACTGCACTCACTTCCATCAAGAGGATTGGGGACCTGCAGGTGTTCTCTGTTGGCAATACATGCCTAGAGTTCGGTCCAGTATACCCTCACATTGTCGTGAGACCTCAGCCGGGCTTGCCCAAGGTTCCCACTATCCCTCATAGGGACCAGGTGTTGAGACTTCAAGTGCTGCCCCAGGAAGAGGCAGACCCAGCCTTGTCGTTGCTGTGTCTGGTACGCACTTTGCGTATCTACTTGGACTGCACGGAGAGCTTTAGATGCTCTGAGCAGCTCTTTGTCTGTTTTGGGGGACAGCAGATGGGAAAGGCTGTCTCCAAACAGATGGCATAGCCCATACCCCCCCCACACAAGCAGACATCTGTAGAGCTGCAGGTTAGGTGGCACCCAATACCTTTGCAAGATTTTATAATCTCTGGGTTGAGCCAGTTTCATCCCGTGTGTTGGCAGGTATGAACAGGTAAGTTTGTAGGCAGCTGGCCAGGTGTACCACTTGCACACTGCACCTTTCCCCTCCCCAATGGGAAAATGTGTTCTTTTCCCTTATGTGAGGCTGGTCAGTCCTGGATGTCTTTCCTCCTCAGCCCTGCGGCAGGCGAATTTGACAGAGAAATTAGATGCCAGGCCCAGTACTTGGGAAAAAGAACACCTTCCCTGACACAAATACATCTGGCCCCAGTTGAATGATTTTTCATTGTTTGTGGGAGAAAAAGAAGAGAAAAGGCCAAAGTGGCTGGCGCAGCCTGTTCCCATAGTAAGTACATCCTGTCACCCCCCTTTTTTTGAGTATGAGGGACCTTGCGACGTTTGTTTAGAGTCACATGGGATAACCTCCTAGTGGTCGGGATTAGGGGTTCTCATTCTCAATGGGGCGAATGGTAAATTGTGCGTAAATTGCGTAGAGCAGCATGAGTCTCTACATGCTTTGAGTCATCGCGGTGTCATGCACAACGAGCCATGTGATAAAATGCGTGGATTGTCTCAGAAGTGGAGAGCGACTTGTCCTCTGCCACCCGGATTGAGGTGAGTAACAGCGCCACCACAAGGACCTAGTAAGTAGTGGGAATTGGGCATTCCATATTGGGTGAAAAGGGAATCAAAAAATTTATTTAAAAAAAGTATAATGGACTAGGACCTTTTGTTTTCAATGAAAATTTGTAAAATGGCAACCTCATTAACATATATGGTAAAAGGCATTCCTAGATGTTGATGCGTGACCCATCACATTTCATTTAATTGGAAAGTTTCTTATTTTTAATATCAGTCATGAACATTGGGGTGTTATATTTTATGTAGTTTAATGTTTTTTGTGTTTTTTAGTGTCACGTGTTACACTGATGGCGTTTTGGGTTTGTGTGAGTAACACTGTGAACAGTCTACTTTAAGTCATTATGTGGCATTTTGTAGTTACTACAGTGATTAATTGCACATTTTAATTAGTGACAACAGTTGTCAGTATTTTACTGTGAATCTAACAGAATTTCTTATGGTTCTCTATGTAACTATATTTGTTGTTGGGAGTGGTGAGAAATGAAAAAAAAAGTTTCAGGTTCAAACACATAGATAAAAGCATCAGCTAATTGTAATCTTGCTACTGTATACTTTCATACTACACATAAATATGAACATGTCTCTTAACATATACTTAATTACATAACAGATGGAAAATGTATTACAAGTGTAATACCAGTGTTAAGTGCTTTAAATACCATATTAAACAAACACTGGTCATATAAGACCTATTCTAAGGGTAGTGATGCAAACTTTCTTAAAATGAAAAAAAATATTCAACTAAATATTGTTAGTCAGTTCACATGATCAAAGATACTTTAAGGAAAACCTGGAGTGTAAGATGAAAAGACCACTTCATATAAAAAGATGTCTTACAAATTAGGTTATTTTGACCCACATTTGCTTAAAATGTCTTACATGCATGAAGTTTCTACAAAGTGAATTCATGTTTATGAAATAGATTCTTGATTCCTGTCAACAAAGATCAAAACAAAGCAACAGAAAACATCTTAAACAATTTTTTTTTTCAACAGGATAACATATTCTTTATTGAATTTTTCCTTCATGGATTCCATAGAACAATACAACAGAACTTCTGGATAATTTTGGTGATTGAGTTTTCAGCATTGTCATAATCATTTTCATCAATATCTTCATAAAACGCTAAGAATATATTGTACACATTAAATACAGCACAACCCAAAGGCATCGAGAGATTCACAAGACATATAAAACACCACTAACAACGGAGAAGTTGAGTAGCATATTCATTTGGAAGAGAAAAGTGGGTCAGAGCAGAGAGTGCGAGATAGAGAGAGAGAGAGTTAGAAAATGTGGAGCGGAGAGACGCACCATCACATTTAGCAGGCCGATGGCCTTCTACCCAAAAACAAACCAGATTTTCTCAAATTCGCAGGCAAATTAAACAATCTAAAAAAATATTAGATAGTCAGTTATAGGTTTAGTTAAGCTTGCATTATGAGCATCTGATCATGCAATAATATAAAGAATTTCATCATAACAACGTCTGCTGCATCAGCTCTACATAAACCTCTATAAAATGACCAACTCAGGAGAGACCCAAATCTGGCGCACTTACTAGATTAATAATATGTTTTCTCAGCATCCTTGCATCTCAAGTGCTAGATTTTGATAAAGTACATTTGTTTGAATACACCACCATACAAAAACTTTAGGACTTTATTGCACCAGTTAACCTGCCACAAAAGCTGTTGGAATGATAAATGTGGATTTCATAGCTAATTTAAACAAACTATCATCATGGAAAACTTTTCGCTACTACAGATTCCAGCAGGGAGGACTAGCAATACCAGATATTGCATTGTGACTGATCAATCAAACAGAAACAAATCATTTATGCTGGCATTCATGTGATGTTTTGATGCAACCCAATCATAGAGATCTTCACACTACAGCATTTTATGATATAGGTAAAGAATGTGCAGGTGCTTCACATATTATATATATACACATACATACACACACACACACACACACACACACACACAGGTGGCCAAAAGTTTGGCATAATGTACAGATTTTGCAGTTTCGGAAGGAGATAGGTACTTTAATTCACCAAAGTGGCATTCAGCTGATCGCAAAGTATAGTCAGAACATTACTGATGTAAAAACACCATCACTATTTGAAAAAAGTCATTTTTGATCAAATCTAGACAGGCCCCATTTCCAGCAGTCATCAATCCAACACTTTATCCTTGAGTAATCATGCTAATTTGCTAATTTGGTACTAGAAACTCACTTGTCATTATATCAAACACAGTTGAAAGCTGTTTGGTTTGTTAGATGAAGCTTAATGTCTTTGTGTTTGTTTTTGAGTTGCCACAGTATGCAATAGACTGGCATGTTGTACGGGAAAAAAGAAACAGCTTTCTCTAGAAACTCATCAGTCAATCATTGTTTTGAGGAATGAAGGCTATACAATGCTTGAAATTACCAAAAAACTGAAGATTTCATACAAAGGTGTACAGAAAGAGATGTGGAAGGCCAGATGTACAACTAAACAAGAGGATAAGTGCATCAGAGTCTCTAGTTTGAGAAACAGACACCTCACATGTCCTCAGCTGACAGCTTCATTGAATTCTACCCGCTCAACACCAGTTTCATGTACAACAGTAAAGAGAAGACTCAGGGGTGCAGGCCTTATGGGACAAATTGCAAAGAAAAAGCCACTTTTGAAACAGAAACATAAAAAGAAAAGGTTAGAGTGGGCAAAGAAACATTGGATAACATTGGATAATTGGAAAAGTGTGTTATGGATGTTAACACCATTGAGTTTTTGTGGGATCAGCTAGACTGTAAGGTGCGTGAGAAATGTCCGACTATTGTAAGTGCTACAGGAAGCGTGCGTGAAATGACACCAGAGTATCTGGACAAACTGACAGCTAGAATGCCATGCCATGCCAAAACTGTCGTTGCTGCACGTGGAGGATTTTTTTGATGAGAACTCCTTGAAGTAGTTCTAAACATGTTTTTCAACTTGTAATAGCAATTATTCATGTTATTAATGTCCTGACTATACATTGTGATCAGTTGAATGACACTTTGGTGAAAAAAACTACCAACTGCTTTCCATAAGAGCTAAATCTGAACATTATTCCACATTTTTGGCAGCCAGTGTGTGTGATTGTGTGTGTGTGTGTGTGATTTATGCTGGCATTCATGTGATGTTTTGATGCAACCCAATCATAGAAATCTATCACAGTACAGCATTTTATGATATCGGTAAAGAATGTGCAGTTGCTTCGTATATATATATATATATATATATATATATATATATATATATATATATATATTAGTTATTTATTTATATGTACATCTGAAAATATACTCTTATATCACAGGGTTAAACCCTGTAATAATGTATATTTTTTTTTTTTTTTTGAGAAAGGGGAAATTTTGATGAGGCTGAAACTGGCACATACTGTATATCTACACTACTGACATCTCATCACACAGTATTGATTCTCTCTGTCTGGTGCTCACACAATACTAACAAAACTCCAGTTCATATACATTTATATCTATTTTTAGCATCCTCTAACTTAAACAGCACTACATCAATACAGCACTCAGAGGAGGCATTGTGTTATGAACAACCATGCTAATTCTTTACTGAGAACGCATGTACTTTTCATAATACAGAGATTTGAGAAAGAGAGAGAAAGAAACAAAGTCAATGCTTTTAGTCAGGAAATGAGAAATACTTTAAGATACCCTTAACCCTTTTGCTTGCTGATTGAAATGTGGTCCCTCTTTGAGTTTGGGAATGATTCTGCTTCAAGTATCCCTGGACATCCCTATTATCCTGAGTCACATCAGTGCTCTATCCCACGCATGAATAAATAAAACCAACAAAATACAGAACAAAACAAAACAGGTGAAAATATAAAATGAATGGGACTTCCAACCTGTACCATGCTACAAACCATGAGAGGTACAATTTTCAACGAGCAATTTCTGTGGGGCATTTTGTATATTTTCACATGATTATTATAATAATTTGAGGGTCTCTAAATTGTACTAGACTACAGTGGAATAATCCCATACATATTTTTAGGATATATATATATATATATATATATATATATATATGTGAGAGAGAGAGAGAGAGGTTTAGAATTATATCTATACAGCACAGACAAATACATTCTCTGAAGTTTAGCATTACTATTGTCAACATCATCGATTCAAAATTCATATAGCAATACGATTTTATATAATTTTTCAAATCTTTTTCATATTTTGGTATGGTATTCAAGTGGTTTAAAGTTTGATCGATCCTAACTTTTTTTTTTTACATCACAATAATTAACAGCACATTAAAATCCCTCTGCTCTATCCCACTGCCCTCTATCTGTGATTTCAGATTAGCCCCCCTCCCTCCCACCCCTCATATCTTTCACAGACGTAAGCACAGATGCACAGACAGGGAGAAGTGTGGGTGTGTGGGTAGGGTTCAGGCACCACACTGCTAGAGTCACACGATCAACTTCTTTCTGTGGAGAGAAAGTGAGAAGAAAACTATTTAAAGGGATAGTTCACCCAAAAATGTAAATTCTCTCATCCTCATGCCATCCCAGATGTGTATGACTTTCTTTCTTCTGTTGAACACCAACGAAGCAATATGATGGGTGTGGGTGAGAAACAGATCAATATTTTAGTCCTTTTTTACTAAAGATTCTCCTCCCTACCTAATAGGTGGTGATATGCACAAGATATGCAAAGAATGTGACTCGCCAAAAACAGAAGAATAATGTGGACATGAAAGTGGAGATTTATAGTATATCATATCGCTTCAGAAGACATAGATTAAACCACTAAAGTCGTATTTTTATGATGCCTTTAAATGCTTTTTGGACCTTCAAATTTCTGGCCACCATTCACTTCCATTGTATGGACCTACAGAGCTGAGAGATATTCTTCTTAAAACCTTTGTTTGTGTTCAGCAGAAGAAACAAAGTCACATCTGGGATGGTATGAGGGTGAGTAAATAATGAGAGAATTTTCATTTTTAGGTGAACTATCCCTTAAAGATTGACATAGACGCAGTATCTTGAGAAGAGAAGAGCAGGTCCAAGAAAGTGGCATCAGCAAAATTATCAATATGCAATAAACTACAGATAACTACAGCTATGTTTGGAATAGCACGCTACCATGTTACTTTTCCTATTTCTGCAATAAAGTTTTAGGATTTTGCATTTTGATTTTGCTTGTGACGCGAGAATGGCTTGCATGCGCAGCACGAGTCTCGTCACACTTTAATACTGTTTAGCCTCCCATTCATCTGATGAAAATACGCTGCATAAATGATTACAGTGACATAATAACAATTTTGTGATCAGTCATCAAATAAGCAAATTTGTGACATTAACTTTGTTAACTCCTAGCACAAAAGGCGTTATATTCTTTCATTAAAGCACTTTAGATGCTCTGTGAAAATTCACATGCAGGATCATGATTATATCATAATCATCTGGTTTTGCACACATTTTCACTCAAACTGTTTAATATAATTTGTAATGAAAAAGAAACGATTAAATTATAAAAATGCAAAATAGAAAACATTTCACAAGGGGAAAATCACATACATTTGCATGTTGCATGGGGGGACATGCATTGTCACTCCATGTCAAAAATGTTGCCGACCCCTGCGCTAGAGCTAAACGGAAAAATATTATGTCGACACGTGACATTTTAGCGATAATTTGCATTTCCATCAGCTACATCTGTAAAATGTTTGATGCGCTACACCTTTTGTCGCAAAAAAAAATAAAAAATTTGATTGAAACTTAGTTTAACTAAAAATATTAAGATTATACTGGACACCCCTGACATGCAATGTGATGGGGTCATGTAACAACAATATATCATAACACTTTTTGAATGGTTTATTATTGGATAACATATCCAATTCAAGTAAAATTATTCTAGGTAGTAGAATTGTGTAGTGTGCAGTATTCAGTATGTAGTAGGCTAGCTATGTTAAGAATATTTCCTTTCTTAACATAGCATCAGCGGATTTCGGAATGGCATTATACCATACTAATCTACTTCTCCTTATTCGAAAGATATAGTAAGAGTACTTATGAGTAGTATGTCATTACGAACTCAGCCATATATTTCTAAACATTACCTACCAGTCCCCAGTCGCCTTCCGCTTCTTCAGATATTTCTCCACTCACATCTGGTTGGCAAAGGAGGTGGGTGCCCCCTGCTGCTCGTAGCCGGCCTGGCCGTAATCTCCACTCTGATTGTAGCCTTGCTGGCTGTAGTCAGGCTGGTAGCCTCCCTGGGAGCCGGCATATGGGTCTGGCTGCCCATAACCTCCCTGTCCGTAGGAATCAGGGGCGGGCTGCTTCTCCTGGGCGGGCTGTTGGCGCATAAATGGTGCGATGATTCCGGTCTCCTTAAACACGAACCACAGGTTACCCGTCCACAAGATCAGGTTCAGGAAGCCAAAGACCTGGTGTGCAGAGGGTTAACGAGAGATATTGAAAGAGCAGCATTAAAATGTGTCTTTGAGAAGAGACCCAGACAAACAAATATGGATTATGGTCTTGGGGGCACAGGGCACCAACCATGTGTCACACAATACATAAGATCTCAAATAAACAAAACATATTTCAGTCAGTTTTTAAGATTTACACATTTCAAATCTGAATTGAGTAACCTTTAAATTATTTTCATATTATGAATTCATAAAAAAGTATTCACATAAAAATAAGGACGAGTATGAACTTCAAAAACTTGCTTTGGGTATTAATTGAACTTAAGGTGTTATTGCTTGAGAGGGGCCAGGAACAGGTAATAGTTTTCAATTCTTTGTTTGTTTCACATTGCAGTCTAACAGTCACTGACACACATTCAAGCACTATTTGTCTATCCATATCAATATTACATCTACAGGGCACTGGCCAACATTGGTCTGGTCCATAATCAGTTCTTGCAGACACAGCTTTTTAAGTTGGCTTCCTTTCAGCAAAACGTACAGTCAAGCCAAATAAAATTGACTCACCACAGACGTATTAAGACCAGACATGACAGGGTCGTAAACTTCACGGCAGCGGTTACCCTCCACCTCACAGGCAGGGATCAGTTCCAGGACTTTCTCGGAGTCCGTAGCTGTCTTCACATCTGACAAACCCTTTGCCCATGCTGATGAGCTCACCAGCCACATGAAGGTGAACACACACGTCACGCCAAAATCCTGTATTAATGGATATATAAATGTTGTCATTCAAAATCTCAATCTCTGCTTCAATAATTCAATATTTTTTTTATTTCTTTGTTTACACATCCTCACATGTATCTCAGCAACAAAACCAACAGCTAATATAAAAAATAAACTTTTGTGGCTTTTAGTCCTTTTAGTCTATTATAAGTATCAGACCTTTTCCCACTGCAGGGACTAGAGCCCGTTTTAGGTTATTTTCCCCGGGGCAAGTACTTTTCATCATTTTTGCACGAGACATACTTTAGTTTCTCGTAGCCGTTTTAAGGGACATTTTTAGCTCCTACTCTGGGGGGTAGGGTAGGGGGAGATGCTGCAGCCTGTGATTGGTCAAAAACCTATGATGCACAAAGTAATGGGAAACAAGGGGAATACATTTGTAAACAAAATTGTAGCTGCTAGCCTTTTACTCAGAGGATTGTGCTAATTGTACAATTCCCTTAACAGAAATAACATATAACCAACAAAGTATCCAAAGAGAATCAGAACCATTTCACAAATGTGTGTGTGTGACACACCTTGAGTTTTCATCGCATCTGTATTGTTTGAACTGTGAGACTATACAGAAAATAAAATGATTTATGGATTATTTACTACATCGAACTTTCCTTGAGATGAAATTATCAGATGTTTATTGAGAGTGGGTAACTGAACTTATTATACACTAAACCGTCATGAAATCTAGTTTACATGAGGGAAGAATGGTGTGCATGTACTGCTTGGTTAGCTTGCATCAAGACGTAAATGAATGAGTATTTTAGTACAGTAATTCATCTTGAGTCTTATAGGCCTTTATTGTAAAAAAATCATGTTGATAAATAGGTTTATAGTGCATTTTCACCATGTTGTCCGCTCAGTTCAGCATGTGCTGGATGGTAGCCTGACCACCTCATCTCTCCTCTCACTGCGGCTTTGTGACACTGCACTGTGCTGCTCACACGGCGAGTGTAACTGTAACCTGAAGACACATGCTGTCTGAATCCGAAAATTGGAAAATGCTGCCTTCTGAGGCTGTATTATGAGGTATGATGAAATAAGGTGCTTTTTAAACTGTTCAAAAAACAGTTTTCTTAAGAGTTCTATTAATTCAAATACGCTGTTGTTTAAACCATTAACTGATTAGGCAGCTGCCAACGTTTTCGGATGCAAGCAAAGTTTGTGTAAAACAGCCCTAACAAAAGTGTAGCTCTGATCCTAGCATTCTCCATCGATGTTGTTGATTTAGTTGTTGTTGCTATTGAATCTCAAGTGCAAACAAAGTCAGAACAAAAAGGTCTATACTAGATGACGTTACTACTAGTGTGAATGCAAGAGGGTAAAAGTCTCCTGGGATGTCCCTCATCTATAAAGTTGTTTGGGGAAATATACTAGGATGTAGGTTGGAAAGCCATCTATATGCTAATGTAGATGGTCTGACAAAAATAAAAGTTAATTTTAAAATATACAGTGTTTCTTTTCCAAGAAAATGGACCAAAAATACTGATTACTCATCTTGCACTACACAGAATTAGATTTTTCCAATTAAATTCTCTGTAGAATGAGAATGTTCCTTTCTCTAATACCACCTGCAACCAACAAGCAAGTAGAAAATCATGGTTCATGGTTGTAGCACAAGTAAAGCCCATTAAAAAACAAACAAAAAACTTTCAATGTGTCCAGCCAAAACGTACTATTTCAATAGGAAAAACACATCAACAGGAGAGAAAACTCGTCAAGCGATTTCATGGAGTCTTTAACTCTTTAATGTATAATTTAGGAAAACTCACAATCAGAGGTCCCTTATTGTTCTCACGGTACTTCTCAAAGGCAAAGATATAGATGCTAAGAGCTGCCATGGAATACAGGAATGCAAAAACGGCAATGGTGACAAAGAACTCTGCTGAGGATGAGTAATCCCCAACCAGAAAGCAACGGTCATTATGGCTACCCTTGCAGGTGGGGGCATCAAAATACACTTGATGGAGCCTGGAAGAGATCAAGCGGAGAAGAATGGTGGATTAGGGTTTTTGAGAGAACACATAACAACAAATAACAACACAGTTATTTAACTGGTGTATGTGGATAAAAGACAATGTTATGGTTAAGGGACTACATTTACATATAAAGCCTTTAGAAGACAGTCTTATCTAAGAGAGCCTTAGTTTCAATGTTAGTAATACACTACATTTGGCTAGAGAAAAGGTGCGGTTTATATTTAATAAAATAATAAAATGTAAAAAGTTATATATTTTTTCTTCATAAAAAAAAAATAAAAAATTTAAATAAATAAATAATCACAATCCATGAAGGTATTGAGATAAAGGAAAACTATATATACTGCCATTCAAAAGATTGGGGTCACTTTACTGAAACCTTCTGAAGGCATATGCTTAAATGTTTAATATTAGTTGTGTAGACAAAAATATAATTGTGCCAACATAGTAATTTATTTCATTAAAAAACACATTTTATTTAAAAATAAAATCATTTTTATCAAACAAATACAAACACTGATACAAAGGTAAACATTATCCCAAAAAGTCAATAAAACACAAGAATGGATGGATATCAAAATCCAAGTTAAGACCAATAGGGTACAAAGTGCTAAGTGTATAAATAGGCCTCTCTTTTTAATACAATTTTATTAAAATCACCACCTATTATCGGTGATTTGACATGTTCAATACCAATGTGTCTAAGAGTTGAAAGATTATGCTTTTTCAAATTAAAATGAACTGCCACAGATTTCTCTTGATCATTTGTACGTATACTACCTCAATGTTCCACAATCCTTGTGTTTAGAGTACGTTGTGTTTTTCCGATATAGGCTAATCCACAAGGGCATTTAATCATGTAAACATCACTTGTACTACAAAGAATGTTGACACTCTTGATTTTGAATTCTTAACCCGAATGAGGATGGGAAAAAAAACAACAAAAAATCATTAGTTTTAACAGTAAAATTACATTGGGCACAGTGACCACAACTATACTTGCCAAATGGGATAGATGACAAAAAATTAGTGGGACGGTTCATAGGCAATTAAGCTTTCATGACAAGATTATGAATGTTAGGGGGATAGTTATATACAAATCTTGGTGACTCTTTAAAAACATCACAAAGAATGGGATCTGAATGTAAAATGTACCAGTGTTTGTTGACAATAATCTTTAAGTATGTACAAATAGGGGAGAATTGGAACAAGATAACAGCTTTATTTTCTTCAGATTTAGCCTGATTTGTGGTTAAGCATATGTCCTGATTTTTATTTTCAAATCTCCTAACAGCAGACTGTATCCAATTTTCATTATAACCTATTCCTCTAAATCTTTGCATTAAGACAATGCTTTATAGTTCTTAAGACTCATTAGAGCTATAATTATGACGGGTCGGGCCTTCAGATGGGTAGGATGAAACTTTGTCCATGCAGGAGTGTATTATGATCCGTCGGTTTTCTGTACAGATCTGCAGAAATCTACACAAGATCCTAATTCATCCTCTGAACTAAAGAGACTTACTAAAAATTTCTGAGGTAAATCAGCCTTTGTTCCTCCAAAGAATAGAAATGCTTCACTTGTGACATATTGTCGTCTTGTAATTTTCCCAACAAATGTGAGTACAAGGTACACAACAACCTGACTATAGATCAAAGAAAAGCTTTAATGGAATTCAAAAACTGTTATAGTTAAACCAGCAGATAAGGGTGGCTCTATTGTAGTTATTAGTTTTTCTGATTATGATCAAGAAGTGAAATGACAATTGAGTGACAATGTACAGTCAGGTCCATAAATATTGGGACATCGACACAATTCTAATCTTTTTGGCTCTATACACCACCACAATGGAGTTGAAATGAAACGAATATGATTCCTTCTCCATACTCTTCTCATCACTCTGGTTCAAGTTGATCTTTGTCTCATCTGTCCATAGGATGTTGTTCCAGAACTGTGAAGGCTTTTTTAGATGTTGTTTGGCAAACTCTAATCTGGCCTTCCTGTTTTTGAGGCTCACCAGTGGTTTACATCTTGTGGTGAACTCTCTGTATTCACTCTGGTGAAGTCTTCTCTTGATTGTTGACTTTGTCACACATACACCTACCTCCTGGAGTGTTCTTGATCTGGCCAACTGTTGTGAAGGGTGTTTTCTTCACCAGGGAAAGTATTCTTCGGTCATCCGCCACAGTTGTTTTCCGTGGTCTTTCGGGTCTTTTGGTGTTGCTGAGCTCACCGGTGCGTTCTTTCTTTTTAAGAATGTTCCAAACAGTTGATTTGGCCACACCTAATGTTTTTGCTATCTCTCTTTGGTTTGTTTTGATTTTTCAGCCTAATGACGGCTTGCTTCACTGATAGTGACAGCTCTTTGGATCTCATATTGAGAGTTGACAGCAACAGATTCCAAATGCAAATAGCACACTTAAAATGAAATCTGGACCTTTTATCTGCTCCTTGTAAATGGGATAATGAGGGAATAACACACACCTGGCCATGGAACAGCTGAGCAGCCAATTGTCCCATTACTTTTTTCCCTTAAAAAGTGGGAGGCACATATACAAACTGTTGTAATTCCTACACCGTTCACCTGATTTGGATGTATATACCCTCAAATTAAAGCTGAAAGTCTGCAGTTAAAGCACATCTTGTTTGTTTCATTTCAACTCCATTGTGGTGGTGTATAGAGCCAAAAAGATTAGAATTGTGTCGATGTCCCAATATTTATGGACCTGACTGTATTTTATCACTAATTTAATTCTGATCACACTAAGGTTTTTATGACTAAGATTCATTAATATTAGCAACATTGTTTGGAATGCGGGTGAGATCACAAAACAGGACTTTACTTTCATGAAGTTTGATTACCCAAGTAACCCAGTTATTTATATACTTCCAAAAATACATATATATCTTGAAAAACCTCCAGGAAGTCCAATTATCTCTGGGATTGGGTCTCTAACTGAGAACATTTCACCCTTTGTTGATTACTTTTTAAAACATATTGTTTTTTTCATTACCCTCTTTTGCAAAGGATTCAATTGACATGATTAAGATCTTGAAAACTATTGAATTGTCTGATGATACATTATTAGCCACCTTTGATGTTGAGTCTCTTTATACAAACATACCACATGAGGGATTGAAGCCATTGATCAAGTATTGATTGTATCAAAACATTAACCAAATTAGTGCTAACAAAATGTTTTTTTGATGACTTTTTCTTCAAACTAAAGGTGCAGCCATGGGAAGCACTATGGGACCAAATTATACCAATTTGTGTGTGGGTTTCTTTGAACAAAAACACCTTTTCAATTGTTTTCAGAATCTGTTCTTTATTTGCATATAAGACCCTAGCATAGATACACTGATGACATTCTTGTGATGTGGTCTGGTATTGAGAATTAACTGCTACAGTTTCAGCACTTTCTTAATGCAAGTGATGAACATCTTCAATTTACTGTCAATTTTGACTGGTCCCAAATCAACTTTTGATATTTTGATTATTAGGAATGGCAATAAGATTTCTACAGATCTGTACAGAAAACCGACTGATCGTAATACACTCCTGCATGGACAAAGTTTCATCCTACCCATATGAAGCGTAGTTTGGCTATTAGTCAATTTAATCATATACGTCATATTTGTAGCTCTAATGAGTCTTAAGAACTACAAAGTTCAAGTTTAGAGAGAGAGGTTATGACGAAAATTGGATACAGTCTGCTGTTAGGAGATTTGAAAATAAAAATCAGGACATATGCTTAACGACAAATCAGGCTAAATCTGAAGAAAATACAGCTGTTAACTTGTTCCAATTCTCCCCTATTTGTACATACTTAAAGATTATTGTCAACAAACACTGGTACATTTTAAATTCAGATCCCATTCTTTGTGATGTTTTTAAAGAGTCACCAAGATTTGTATATAACTATCCCCCTAACATTCATAATCTTGTCATAAAAGCTTAATTGCCTATGAACCGTCCCACTAATTATGTGATCTATCATCTATCCCATTTGGCAAGTATAGTTGTGGTCACTGTGCCCTATGTAATTTTACTGTTAAATTAAAAAAATAAAAAATAAAATTCCCCCCCCATCCCCATTAGAGTAAAGAATTCAAAATCAAGAGTTATCACTTGTATTACAAGGAACGTTGTTTACATGATTAAATGTCCTTGTGGATTAGCCTATATCGGAAAAACACAATGTACTCTAAAAACAAGGATTGCGGAACATTGAAGTAGTATACGTACAAATGATCAAGAGAATTCTGTGGCAGTTTATTTTAATTTGAAAAAACACATACACTGCGTGCACAATTATTAGGCAAGTGAGTATTCTGATCTTATCAACTCCCAAACCTACACCTTTTTAAACAGCATTTGAGAGGCTGTGGTTGCTGCTTCAGGGAAAGTTGATCGTGAACAGATCAAGAAACTGACAGACTCCATTGATGGAAGGCTCATGGCAGTTTTTGAAAAGAAGGGCTATATTAGTCACTGAATATTTTTGAAAGGCCAAAAATGTTTCGTCATTTTGTGTTACTTATTTGTTGCGCTTACTCTAAAAATTGAGAATAAACAGTTACGAGAAATTATTTTTGTAATTTAGTTGCCTAATAATAGTGCACACTTATATATCCCCCTGAGAAAGACAAAACTCACTTTTACTTTGTTAAACGTTCAGGTTTGAGGTTCAATAACATTTTGGATTGACTGAGAGCATTGTGTTTGTTCAACAATAAAATTAATCCTGAGGAATACAGTTTGCCTAATAATTGGGCATGCAGTGTAATCTTTCAACTTTTTGATACATTGGTATTGAACATGTCAAATCACCCAGAAGAGGTGATGTTAATAAATTTGTATTTTAAAAAAAGAGAGGCCTATTATATTTATACATTTAATCCCCTTTTCTCCCAATTTGGAATGCCCAATTCCCAATAATTAGTAGGTCCTCGTGGTGGTGTGGTTACTCACCTCAATCTCGTTAACCACACACAACTTACTGAGGACAAGTCTCAGTTGCCTCCATTTCTGAGACAGTCTATCTGCGCGTCTTATCACGTGGCTGTGCATAACACCGCGGAGACTCCCAGCATGTGGAAGCTCATGATGCTCTCCGCGATCCACACACAAATTACGTTGTTACTTACCACCATTGAGAGCGAGAACCAGTAATCACGACCACGATTAGGTTATCCCATGTGACTCTACCCTCCTTAGCAACCGGGACAATTTCGCTGCTTAGGAGACCTGGCTGGAGTCACTCAGCACACCCTGGATTCGAACTCTCAACTCCAGGGGTGGTAGTCAGCGTCAATGTTCGCTGAGCTACCCAGTCCCCCTGATATCCATCCATTCTTGTGACACCCAAAAGATGTTTACCTTTGTATCAGTGTTTGTATTTGTTTGACTTTGACATGTGTCTGATATTTGCTGTTTTAATTTATTTTTCTTTAATTTCAACATTTGCATGATTCACTGATTTTTCTGACTTGTTTGTAATCGTGGGAGACTGGTGAATTTTTAGCTGAAGTTTGAACTCTTAATGAATTGTTCTCATATGAGATTGAGTTATCATGAGAAAATTGACCATGATTATTAACAGGTGAACATAATGATGTGTTTAGCTGTAAAGTTGTGATGTGTGCCTGACAAAAATCATTCTGATTGAAATGTTGCAGTGATTTTTAAATTAATTAAAGGGATTCATTAAACAGGGTACGGATTCACTTCAGTTTTATTTAAATGTTTTAGGTTCAATTACTTTATCAATTAAACATCTATGACATGGCAACACAGTTCTTAAGGTTAAGTGTACCTGAAGGGATACTCAAAATCCACATCTATTTTCAGGTTACTCTGTGATATGTTCTTGCACTCCACACTCATCCTGAAGGAGCCCGAGTAACTCCCACAGGTTGAGAATGCAAAGATCGCAAACACCTAGAAAAGAGCAAGAACTTGTGCATGTGCATGTATTCATAGCAAACACTTCCAAAATGTATCCTTGTGCCACAAAACAATGTTCCAAACTTGCTCTGAAAAGTAAGAGCTATGACAGTGATATAAGTGAAACACAGTGAAACAATGAGAGAACAGTAGAGATTTCTTATGTTTAATAGTAGATGCACTAACAGTTGAGTCAAGGTCTCATGGAAGTGTTGTGTATTTAGGAAAAATTAAGGACATTAAGAGTTAATAGTCAGCCTTTATGTGTGCTGCGCAATGATATACACAATCGCTTACTGAACAGGTGTTTGCCATTATGGCTGTAACTGTATTTTGCATTTTAGTATGACTGAAACGCTATATTTTCCAATCAGCCTTAGTGACAGAGCAACAGTTTTGGTGGTGGGATAACATTTGTGAAAATTTTGAAAATGTGTGTTGTAAATACTACATACATTTGAAAGTGTGAATCAATTTATAGCTACTAAAAATACAATTCAAAATTAACAAAGAAAAAACCCAAAGCATCTTTCTCCATGTAAGTCCAGCATCCTGGTGTGGACACAAACACATTTTTCATTTCAGGATTTAAATCTGGGAGATTGAGTCACTGGTATAGATTGTATGTGGATTTTGGCTGGAGGATGGACTGCATGGAGAATGAAGCTATTCAATTTCACTGAGATACTCATGCCAGCTGTCATATCACTGAGCAGGGTTGTGTATTCTTTTTTGTATGCAACAACACAGAAGACAAAAACAATAGACAAACATCTACAATAGCTAATGTAAACCAAACTAAACAAAGACAAATCAGAAGAGAAAATACAACGCTAAGAAAAAAAATACAGCAATATAAACCAAACACAAAATATTATTTAAGTTATATAACAATTGTGGTAATCAATATTATGCCACAAATGGTGTCGATTGAGCTTAACTTGAATTGAACCCAGAATATTCCTTTAAATTAGACCACAAAAAAATCAGCCAGGTTGTACATGCACCAATAACAACCGAAACACATTAAAACCAAAATGACAATAGATGACATAGGATCAATTAAAGCATAATCGGATCAAGCAAACAAACTCAGAAAATACTTTTTATATTGGGATGGGCCAATTCAGAGTGATTTTATCCAAACTAAGCCAATAGAGTAAACAGCTATACACAAAGGGTGATTTGGTCCAATCACGCATTAAAATATTTCAGACATTATCATCAATAGTTCTTTCCTCGTAATAGATTATAAGTCAACTGAAATGGTCACATTTCATTCCATGTTTCACATTTCACATTCGCTGTCATAACGTGGTGGTGGCCCATTTCAGCTTATCGCGGCCGGCCCACAGGGAAAATTTCCAATGGCCAGTCTGTGCCTGCCCTTGAGTGTAAAGACACATATACTGCAAATTTGGCCATGTTCAGGGTAGTACTGGGCTATTTAATGTCATTTTTTTCACCCCAGTTGAGAGTGAATGTGCATTTGTGTGACCACTAGATGACGCCATTACTCTGAAACTGTTAGTGCTCTTCCCACGTACACCGTGGTGCCTGTCCACCTCAGTGCATCAGAGTGTGACATGTATGAGACCTACACTGAGTAATCAGTTTGAAACTTAATTGGCCGTGAACGTTTGAATATGCATTTGTGGTCAACAGAATACACATACAATATGTTTAAAGTAACACAACATCATGATGAAATTTATAAGAGATAGTAATCATCTGTTCTGGACAAAGATCAAATCTCTGGTTTCAGTTTCAGGACAGGAATTAAATGGCTGAAATTTATGTATGAACTAAAAATGCCAATCCACCATAGTTTAAACAGAAAGAGAGAACTTACCCATTCTAAGGCTTTGATGAAGCCCAATGGGACTTTCAACACCCTGAATTGCCCATTGGCAACCAACTGTAAAACAAACAAACATGTGGGGACATGTTACACATAGACAGAAGAAGAATGACATTTGTTTTTGTTATTAGTATGTTGATAATATCTCTTTACCACAATTACTAATTGTACAAACAGGCATCTACAAACTCCAATGCACATTATAGACCTTTTTCACACTCCAGATTTTGGAACACGGAAGTAAACGTTTGCAAGGTAAACTTCAACAGCGGTGAATGGGAGACCACAGCAAATATTATTTTCACTTACCCATTTGCTCCAAGTGCAAAAGAAAAAATACACTATTACATTTGAATGACTTAGAGGAGTGGATTAAGACAGTCAGATGGGAGAAGATGCCAAATTTACTGTCAATCACTTAGCAGCTGCAATAGAAACACCCTCGCAGCTGTGGTAAAAGTGTATATATAAAATTCAATAATTCCAGGGTAATATAACACAAAGCAAAATGTTAAAAATTAAAAAAAATGTTAAAAAAAATTATAATATATAAATCAATTGCGAGATTAACGCTGATAAATAAGGCGGAAACGCGTCATCACAGTCTGTGAAAAGGGTCTATATGTCACTAAAGCTCTGAAAGGCAAAGGAAAAAAAAAAAAGGCCCTTGAATCGTGGCCAGAGTGAAAAGAACAGCGAAAGAGACCCGAGATTTAGCCTTTTGAAACCCATTTTAGAAATCAAAATCTTAATGAGTGACGGTGCTCCTCATTAACAATCCTTAGACCGTTTCTCAGAAGGATGAATATAGGCCCTTCACTGACGGCAAATGATCATGGTCTTCTCGTCCAAGTGGTGCTGAGATGTACTGTATGTTCCGTTTCATGCATACATGATATTTACAAATATTTGCAAATCAGTTTGGTGGTATTTGATATGGTTTATTCGGGTAGTGTGACGTGGGAAGGTGCGGTTTCACGCGACATTACTGTATGCACGCGACAGTGGGGTATTCAATAAATATATCTATCCAAGGCTCCTCTTTATGATATTATACATTGACGTGTATAATATTTGCTTACTTATGAATTCAGCTTGCGTCACCTTGAAAACAATTACGTAACATTTGGCAATATAAATGTCAAAACGTGTTTTACCAATGGTTGATTGTGTTTAAGATGGTACAGATTTCACGATCAATGTCGTATATAGCCTAATATCCATGTTGAAATAATACAGACTGTTCTCGGCTAAGAGCTGAAAGTCACAGTATTGGGATGGAAGTCAGCTGCCATTTTAAACAGCATCTCCACAAGCGCATCTGCATGTGATAAAGGGCCTCTTGCATTTTCTGTGGATGGATGTTACGCATTTACACGCTACAGAATATAATATTACCACAAATCATTAATGATTTGAAATACATATAAATATGCATTTAGTAAGTTTATTGTATGTCAACTGTATCTCTCAACCCACCCGAATACGCTCAATTTAGCGTTTCATCAAATCTGCATTAAATACAAAAATCACAAGGTCACTGATGTCTTAAAAACAAAAAATTGAAATATAGGTGAACAGACGGACAACATCAGCGGGGCACCTCTGCTCTATACGAATTTTCCACCACAATTCCTTAGCGCATCTTCATCACATACAATGCACCTCTGGCCAAAGATAAAGGAAAACATGCACATAATATACATGGCATTAATATCCAAAATAACATCCGTCGATTCAATAGTGTCCAAAACGCCCTACCTGGTTTATAATATCCATGTTAGTCGCTTGCTCGGAGATAGGAGAATATAGCTACAATCAGGGGGAGGAGAGTGATGGGAGCAGAACAGCCCGGGGAGGGGGAAATAAATATCAACGTAACAGCCTCAGTTGCGTCACGAGCTTCGAAAGGCGTATTTTGGTGCGTAAAGACGAAAGAAGGATGGGTAGACCGACGCGGATTTAATCTATGCGGGGAGATTGTCAGCCTGTCACAATTTACATGGTGGTGGGAGAGTACAACGTCAGTGAGATTCGTCTGAAGGAATGCTGTCGAATAATAATTTTTTTCCCCAACAACGAGCTGGCGTTTCAGTTGGGCGGTGCACGTACTGCGGAGACAGGTGTTGTATCGAACTCTGTTTCCCCCTAGCCCCGCCCCGTCCAAACAGCGAAGGAAGCGCGCGTTCACAAAAAGCTCGCCCTCAAGATTCTGTGTGCATACCACTGAGGTACTATGGTGAGCGGTAAGGCTCAAAACACTATGGAGAGCGGTAAGGCTCAAAACTAACATTTTTAATGAGTATAGCATAATAAATATATTATATAATAAATACAGAATGTTGTATTTTGTAGAAGTGAAAGGCAAATTTCATGACTGTCTAGTTATATTTTGAAAATAGGGTGACAGAACCTATGTTTGTTGCTTTTTATGTCTTTATGAACATAACTATGTCTTTTTTTAGACATACAATTGCGTGATGTGGCCACTCTATTGTCCACTTTAGTGCAGCTGTTTGGATCAGTGGTTCTCAACATGGGGGAGAGATCAGAAGGAGAGCGCAATTTTTTTTAAGATACAGAGACAGTGCATAATTTGGGTACTCCCGTGTATTTTATTGCTTTTCAAGTAGATTGTACACAGTGTTTCCCCTGCCATTATATTAGGGGGGCGCCCCGCCCCCCCAACAGCACTCTCCGCCCCCCCTTGAAGGTAAAGATAATTATATTTTCTATATAGCGCCAGATCACAACAGAAGTAATTTAAGGTTACCTTTCCAATAGAACAGGTCTATACCTTGTCCTTTTATTAAACAAACTAAATAGCCCTTAAGTTATTTATCTTATTTACACGACGGCATGTCATTTCTGTCTCTACATGGTCGCACGTTTACTATTCTCCTCAGCTCTCTGTATCGCGCACGGCGGAGTTCCGCCCCTATGCGCGCACACACATGCCTGCACACACACACACAGACACGTTCGCGCGCACACAGGTGAGCATAGGGGTGTTCGATTCCAGGTTTTCTGGTATGGAGGTATGCATAATTACAAACTAGAGTCACTATGACTGTTATTTATTTCTAACGAGATAAGCTACAAGCTACGTGTAGGATAAATACAAAGTTTCTACGACAGCTCTCTGGCATGGTGTAATGCCGCGGATACACTAGATTTTGAGATACGGACGTGATATGACGTCACATTAATTCAACATGTAACAAATAGTAATACACTCAAAATGTTAAAACTATACAATCTACTCGACTTTACTGCAAAAATATAATTTATATAGGGATTAGACACTCACAAGTGAGTGATTCGGACACAGTAACAAAGTCGACACCAAGAGTCGATTCCTGTGATGGAGTCGATCCCGAGTCTGGGGCTATTCAGAGTCGACTCCCCATCACACACTCCCACCAGCGGACAGAAAGCGTGCGTCGGAAATATGTTGCGTCAATCACCTGAAAAGAAGACAAAAATATCTGTATTTTTTAAACGATCCCAGGGTGGTGAAGATGGCAACACTCGCTCTCCTGTAAGTAGCACCCGGAGTAGCGCTACTGCTCCGAGTCCAAGTACAGAAAAGTGTCCAAGTGCTGCATGCCCTTTCCCTGACAAGCAGCAAAAGTCCAGTCACTAGTGATGGGTCGTTCGCGAACGAGTCGGCTCTAAGAGCCGAATCTTGTAGGTGAACGTTGGGAGCCGGCTCGCATATCAGAAGAGCCGGATCTATTAATAAAAATATTTTAAAAAATTAAGATATGAACAATCAAAAGATTTAAATGAATATAATTAACTAATTCAAAGAACGAAAAAATTAAATAATATAGGCCTTAATGCTCAATCACACACATATTTGTTCTGGCTGTCTGCTCAGTCTAACAGCCTGCTGGCTTCTATTATTATTAATTGTTCAGTTAATATATTCACTGCTGCCATTAAAAGAAACAAATGAACACCATGACTCCTTTAAGTGTTTGTGTCTGTCAATTTTCCCCAACCAACCAAACAACCCCCAAAGCTGTAAACCTAGGGGAAACACTGGTACATAAATTAAAAAAAAAAAAAAAAAAAAAAAAAAAAAACACACATTCCCTCACCCTCTGCAGCGTAGCATAGTCTGCCTTTTATCTAGTGATCAGTGCGGACACGTTTCAGAACATCAGCCGAACGGATTCCATAGTGGTAAGAAGTATATGGATAAGTTCATTACACATGCCAAAAGGAGTACCAACCCCTAATAAGTGTAAAACACAAAAGTATGACATTAGCTATCTTCAGTTTGGCTTTACTGTGTATGGGACAGATGCTGAACCGCAGCCCCAGTTGTCATTTGCTGGCAAATGATAGCGTGAAGCCATGCAAGTTGAAGTGCCATTTAGAAACCAAACACCTGACAATCAAAGACAAACCCTTAGATTTTTTTCAAATTAAAGTCATCTTGCCTTTCACAGCAGAAACGCAACATCAGCAAACACACATCAGTGTCTAACAGGTGTCTAGTAGCATACTACGTCTCGCAACAAGTTGCTGAAATAGGAAAACCTCACAATTGCAGAGGCACTAATCTTACCTGCAGCCAAAGATATCTGTTAAGTCATGTTTGGAGAGAATTTTGCACAACAGATTGGTGACATCCCCCTTTCTAATGACACCGTTAGCCACTGCATATCTGACATGGCAAGTTAAGGAGGAATTGCTAGCTAGCATCATGCAAAGCCAGTACTATCCCAGCTAACAATTTTACGTTCTGGGAACGTTAGTTTTTGGTTCCCAGAACGTTCCCTATTGGTGATCCAGGAAAGTTTTCTTAACGTAAATATGGAATGTAAAAAAAGACTTTGCTAATCAATGAGCACTCTCTACTGCCTGATAATGGTCATGTAATTAAGCATTTGATCACTGCTGTTAAAGCAAACATTTGCAACCTTTTAATTTGTTTAAGAAAAATAGAACCTAAAATAACCTACAGGGAACATTCCCAGAACGTTCCTGTTTGGTTCCCAAAAAAATAACCAAATGGGAACCATACGGGAACGTTAGGGGAACGTTCTGTGTTTGCTGGGATGCACTGTAGCTTGATGAGACAACTGAAGTTGCAGACCTAGCACAGTTGCTTACCCATGTCAAACATATCTCAAAAAAAAAAAAAAAATGGTAATATTGAGGAGGACATACTTTTCTATCTCTTCCAGCGTGCACAACTGGCGAGGCACTGTTTGAAGTTCTGGATGGTAGAGCTGCACAATTAATCGAAATAAAATCGAAACAGCGTTGTGAACTTGTGCGATTTAAATAAATAATTCTGCTCCCTTCAAAGTTTATTTGCGCTGCTCTGTCCAGTATATATTAAATCAGAGTATTGTTACTGTGTTTTCAGAGCGGTTCTGTGCTCCACAACTCCCTCTCATGCTTAGAGTAACAGAAGTGCTCAGAGTTCCGTTCGCGTACGTGCGCTAAACGCTTTATTTATACTAAACTGGCGCGTCATGCGTGAAGCGTTTTTCATTATTATCTGCGGTAGTCAGATATAAGTACTTATTCGGGAGTCTGGAAAGTTAGATAATAGCACTACTAACAAGTAGGCCTAGTAAATAAAAACATCAATGACTACCCTGGTTGTCATTTCTAATAATACAAATTAATACAAATAAAACAAACACTGTGGATTTAGCTAAAAAGAATGCTTCTTGTCATCACAAATGTTTCCATATTTCAAATCATTTTTCTGACAGATATCTGATAAACCTTTGTTTCCACTGTGGGGAAGTGTGCATTTGAATCAAAATTAACACTTATACATTCCTAAAGTCAGGAATTTACTCTTTTGTGCAATGATTAAAATACCATTTACAAATAACAAGAGTATTCAATTTACTTACCGTATGTACAATGTATCTGCTATTGACACAATTGTTTCCATACTGGCAGCTTAATTTACCCTTGGGTATTTTACAGCAAGTTACCTTCAATTAACTTGGGGATATTGTTCTTGTACCCTAAATAGTACCCTCAAGTGGCAAGCGCTGAAGCACTGGCTAAAAAAACCCCACTATTATTCCTCAAGCTAATATTGTTGAAGGAATTAACATTGATTCTGATCACATTACAATGCAATTGTTAAAATATTTTTCCACTACAGATATCCTGTGATGCCTGCGGAAGGTGGTTCCATCATATGTGTGTAGGAAGACCAAAGATAGAGGAGAAATGTCTGTGAGCAGCATGCTGAATCTCAGTGAGAAATAATGAAGGAACTAAATGGTCTGCATTTATATAGCACTTTTTTTAACCCGAGAGGTTACCAAAGCACTTTATACTGTCCCAATCACCCATTCACACACACACATTCATACACCAATGGCAGCAGAGCTGTCATGCAAGGCACTAGCCTGCCACCTGAGCCACAGCCGCCCCAACTAAAAGTTGAAAAGAAAATGTATAAAGTTTCATGTTTTTTTAAAAAAAAAATACTTGTCATTTTGGTATTGTCTGTTTTTCCTTGATTTTGAATGTTTTGTTTTGAATTACTTGAATGTGTTAAATATTGCCCATTTTGGCATTTAGTTTTGTAATTACTGAAATCTGTAGTGATATAAAACAATTATCAAAAATTATTAAAAAATTATCACCATCTATAACTTGTATGAAAACATGTAGACAGCAAGGCAAGCTGCTTTCATGATGGTTTGAACTAAAGTGAACTGTATAGTATATTCTAAAAGGTAAGTATGCACAATTTATTTTTTTTTTAATGTTATTAAAGCCTTCCACTCGGATGAGCTTTCTTTCTTACTAAACACAGGGGGAACAGCATCTGACAGTAACATTCTTAGCTGTCAAGATGTGTTTTCCCTGCTATCAGAAACAACTTTATTGCCAAGTATTCTGACACATACAAGGAATTTGTCTTGGTGACAGGAGCTTCCAGTGCACAACAATACAAAAACAGTAGCAAGACATAGATAATAATAAAAAATAATTATGCACATTTGTACACACATACGTAGTGTAAATCTAATACAAATCTGTTATGTACAGTGCAAAATACAAACGTTATGTAAATTTTTTTTTGTTTTTTTCCCCCCAGAGGAATCAAATGGCAGAAGAGGCTGGACGGTTGGATAACCTCTATAAATGGAGGTGGTTTTAAGACAAAGATAAAACCTAAAAACTTGCATGATGTTATTTTTTAATCTACAATTTCTTTTGAACTTTTCTCAGTAAATTGCGGTGAAAGTGTACTTGTTGGGACAGAAAACCATCAGATTTAGTTTACTCTAAACAGCTGAAAATGGACAACAGAGCTCTCTTGTAGCTAAATCACCCAATTACTTAAAAAAAAAAAAAAAAAAAAGCTGTATTAGGGGGAAAAAAAAAAGAGAAATATGATCAATATATCCAAGATTGTGCCTTGTGAGAACGGTCGCATATTTAGCCAATAAATTCACAGTTATCTACAATATTCAAAATGAAAACTCTCACAAATAAAATATTATTTATTCAAAGAACAGTAGGTAGTTTTGTTCATAAAGACATAAAAAGCAACAAACATATGTTCTGTTACCCCATTTTCAAAATATAACTAGACAGTCATGAAATTTGCCTTTCATTTCTAGAATACAACATTCTACATTTAAAACTTGTTAAAAACGTTAGCTTTGAGCCTTTGCGCTCTCTGTTTTAAGAGAGCATCTTGGGGGTGAGCTTTTTGTGAACATGGCTAGGGGGAAACAGAATCCATTCTGATGGGGAAACAGAGTTCTGAATGTGATTGATCACTCACACCACAAGAGACAAGCGGCCACTCACTGTTGAGATTGAATTAGATGGTTTTATTTTGCACTGGTCCAGTTGAAATCCCAATAATAGCTGAATAATAGAATAGTAGAATAATAGCTATTCTTCCCCAGGGGGTTTAAAAAAAACATCACAATTATGAACAACTTGAAGAACAACTCTATTAATTGAGGTCTAGTGTCTGAATCTATAGGTACTGTAGAACAGCGCACGTTGTTTGAGCAACTCTAACACTGTTCGGAACACAGACACACTCACTCAGTTTAGGTCTAGACTAAAGACTCATCTATTTAGCCAGGCATACACCTAATTTATCCTTCAACCTACTGCCAGTCAGACATCACTTCAGTCTTTTACGATGAACATTAGAGGATGAGCTGATGCAAAATCCAACTCTATGACATCGGATACTTCTTATGACACTGTCTGAACCTTGGACTTAGGATAGACCCCACCAAACCTCACCGAAATGACCTGCCGGTTGAATTGCGATGCACCTCACTGATCTCTGTCTGCATCACCTTTATTTATTGATGGACTACACTCTTGAAATTGAATACATAGACTATCATTTAATTGCCAACAAAACCATCCATCAGCCAACTAATAAGAACAATGCATCTATGTGAACTTCTGCAGTTAATCCTGGATGATACATTGGTCATTAATCTTACAGTTCATATAAAATCTTTGTTTAAACAATGGACCTTAACACTTACTTAGTTTACAAATTTTGAACCATGACTTGAACTGCACACAAATAACTAATATTAGCATTTTATTCATACTGTTTAGCCAGAGGGGAACAAGCTCCTACAGGTAGTCTGGTTTCTCCCTAGGTTATTTTTCTCCACTAACCAACATCTTATGGAGTTTTGTGTTCCTTGCTATAGTCGCATTCAGCTTGCTCACAGGGGTTCTAAATACAATTATTTAATTATTACATTTTTATACTCAATTTACAGTCATATGTAATCCAATTGCACAATGATGACTCTAAGGCTTATAGTTTAAGATATTATAGTTTTCATTTTCTGTTAATGCATGGTTTTCTGTAAAGCCGCTTTGAAACGATGCATGTTGTGAAAAGCGCTATACAAATAAAAATGACTTGATTTATTTCATTGGACATTAGGCCCATTTAGCATCAATAGAGACCATAGCTGATATATTTATACCATTGTATTTCCAAAAAATAGAGTTTCGAATTAATAAATTCATCAATACTGATCTTTTATAGACTCCACAGAAGAGGCAGAGATAGAATGTTCTCCTCGGGAGAAGTAACCATACAGAGAATGACTGCTAATGATGACTCATGCACTATTTTTAGAGTGCAAAAAATAAACACACATATTTGATAAATTGTAGTAATGCTAAATACCATAAAAATATTTCTGAAATGAAGAAATGGCTGAAGACTTGTGATACCATAATGAAAACAAATAAACAGGACTATAATGGTAGTCTTTGAACTATGAATGGTTGACCTCACACAGCAATTTGAAACATTTCATGTCAAGCACTGAAATAAATGTGTCTCTTATTAAAAGATAGTTAACTCAAAATTAAAATTCTCTCATCATTTACTCATTTCATCCCATCCCAGATGTGTGACTTTCTTCTGTTGAACACAATCAAAGATTTTTAGAAGAATATTTCAGTTCTGTAGGTCTGAAAGGCTGTAGGCTACTGAAAGTGTCCTCCCCACAATACACCATTGTAATTGTAGCCACTGAACGACTTGACAAATGGCCTGGCCTTGTAGATTTCCACCAACACATTACAATGTATCAGTACAACATATACTCCTCAAAAAACCCAAAGTAGTGTATAAACCGCCAGTTACAAATTCCTACCCATTTAGAATCTTTACGTTCCTAACATATTTTATTGTTGCAGGTCAAAGTAAAATCTGGCTGTCGTGAGATTGTACATGGATTTCCCTGTCCACTTTTGCATATCGTTGCGCCGTTTTGTGGTGACGACTACCCCTGGCCAACCGCTTGTTCTGCCCCTGGCTCTCAGGCACCTCACGAGACAGTTTTACAAAACGTGGCTTCCTTGCGCAAACTTGTGGCTTCATGCGAGTTTGGTTTTGAGTGTCGATGAAATGATTGCGACCAACTGGTGGAGAATGTGCTTAGCCCACAAATACGTGAGAGACTATAGTTAGAAATCGATCATTCAGGAACAAGGAAATAGTGATTTCTCCCCCTCACCGGAACGTGAGACCGGTGAGGGACGCAGGTGAAAGTCATTCGCCAATTATCATTCCGGCCTCGCACTGCTCACCACAGTGCCACTGTTTTCACAATAATTGACTTTACTAATGCTTATTACCAAGTACCACTGCACTAGGACAGTTGCGACCTTACTTCTTTCATCCCATGATGGACTGTTTTGTTTGTGCCTGGTAAATTAAGGGCTGTCTTCGGCCCCTGTGGAAAGATGATGACCATTGTCCTTGCTGGACTATCAGGGGTAGAAAATTACCTGGATGTCGTCACCATCCTTGCCTGCCTGAGACATGCCTGCACATGACAAAACACTCCAAGCTGTCTTACAGCACCTAGAAGCTTTTGGCCTGCAAATTGCAAGTTCCATCAGACCAGCCTGCTATTTCTCGGCCACACCATATCGGCTCTGGGTTTCCTTCTTGTTATGTCGCTCGTAAAGGTGATCGTCAATGCGCATGCGCCCTCCGACACGCATACATTGCGCTCCTTACTTGGACTCATGTCATGGTATAGTAAGTTAATTCCTGTTTTTATGTTAAAGGTGATAATTTTTTGTCCTATACACCTCTACAAAAGTCATTGTTGAGAGAGAAAAAAATGATAAAATTAAGGTACACAAGTCCATGATTCACAAAATATTATAAAGAAAGACAAAGGACTGAAGTAAAAATATTTCATTATTATATTTCAGTTTACAAACATAATTCAGAATTTAATAAATAAACTCCCATTCAATCTCAATGTATAAATCTGATATTAAGTTCCATCACTTCCATAATATTGAAAAGTGATTATACTAATAATGTGCTGTATATTTACATTAATGGACCAAAATGTATGTTGTAAGGGGCAAACACCAGTGGTTAAAAGTTGTGTTGTGATGATGTAGTGTGATAGTTTGAGATTCTATCAACATCTGCAATTATGTTTATATTTAGCAAATAATTTTTAATAATTTACATTTTCATTGAACAATGAGCCCATTGATTAACCCAGTGTGTCCTCTTATTGATTAGGTCACAACTGATCTGGCTATCCTACAGGTATTTTGACTGAGAACAGGCCAGACAAGACTTAGGGTGACTAGGATAATCAGCAATATTTTAAAGTGAACCACATCTATGAAAACAATGAATAACAATTAATTAAATATAAAAGAATTATAAAATTAAACAAATAATTTACAAAATATATTGTATCTTTTGCTGTTCTAAAAAAAGTGTTGAATTTCCAACCAGGCTCTTTAAAAACCCATACAAATAGGATTCATTGATCTATTGCTCTGTTCATTGAACAAAAGTATACCTTTGAAGTGAACACCACAATACCTTCTTATTCCATTCTCTTAAAGCAATCACAGTAAACTCATTCAATATACCATTGAAGATTAATCAATACTTTTGATTAAAGTATGGAAAAACTGTGGAAAAACTATGAAAAACTCAGAAATACACAATAAAATTCAGTGGACATGTACACACTATGCAAGACAAAAGTTGGAACCTGAATAAAAACATGGTTATTTGTGTCGATACTGATGAATTCACTGAGATCTTTCCAAACTTATAAATATTTTAAAATACAGTGTGTGTCTCAAGACAGGAGAAATAAAAAGACAGACATAAAACAAGAATAATGGAGTAAAAACGCATTTACAGATATAAAACATGTTCAACATGATAACCTGTTAAAAAAAAGAGTCTTCTCAGAATTTTAAAAGTGCCATGTTTACTAGGGCTGGGCTCTCTCACAGGCTCAGTATGAACCGGCCACAATGTTTCTGAGCAAAACCACCTCCTGTCAGCACAGTATCTTCAGACATGTGTCTTTCTCTGACTCAGAGGAGCATGAACAATTTGATTGGCCTGTCAGCCTTCCTGTTGCCCCTCCCACTCATGTCCTGACTGGCTCTCTTTATCTGTTACTCAGAAAGATGTAACACATGTCATCTCATCAGCTAGGTCCTCTTCCTCATGGCTCCTGATTGGCTCCTCATCACTGTAAACAGGGCCCATGTCTGTGTGGTTCATGAAGCCCTGGCTCTCCCCAGATCCCCTTCGGCTCAGGAGATCACTCGCAGCACTTTCCATCTCATCTATGGTCATATGACAGGCATCTGCAATCTCACGCTTGGCAAAGGCTACAAATTTTGGGTCCTTGGCATACAAGCCTAAACCCTCAGAGATCAAGACCTGAGATGGAGAAAAGGAGAAAGATCTGTTGTCATCTAAAGTGATGGTAGTAGGCATAACCAACCAGATATTCAGGTATATACAGTATTATTTTAAAGGTGCACAGTTATGTTTTTCACATTGAAATAATATACTATATACAACAATATATTATACATTCAAAAAGGTTTATCTGCCTGTTTACTTTGTTCATGGTTTTAAAGTAAGTTTAAAATCTAAGGTACAAATCAAATTTTACACTATATGATAATTGAATTTAACTAGGAGTAAAAATAACTTTGTTAAAATTGTTTCATATTGTGAATAAAAAAAATGTTTTGCTCTATTAGTGGTGTCCATTTGTTTCCCTATTCCTTTTGCTCTTCTGGTTAATGTAGACATTACCTATTTAATGAAGAGCTCCTGTGTTTCCTATTACGTTGATGTCATACATTGCTAATGCTCCCTTGATGATACTTTAATGTAGTTTTAGTTATTATGTTACTCTAATGTTGATATATTCTGGCTATGATTTGTCTGTAATGTTATTGTAATGCTCTAATATTTCTGCACTCATACCGCTTCAACTAGACTGTCAGCGCTGCCTCTCTTCTCGCTGTAGTGTGGACTAAGTTGGGTGGGGACTCTAAGGGTGGTGTAGGCTCTGTATGGCTGCCCCCCTCCAACAGCAGAGGGTTCCGAGTACCATCCCTGACAAACCGACCCAGGCTCTCTGGCAGCACTGGCCTTTTTGTCCCAGATGTCCACGTTACCAGCACCTGCTGCACCCTCTTCCTCTACTAGTATAAGAGGAGCATAAAGGAGTTGACCCAGTCGAGAGCCGGTGTTAGCCCAGGATGCTGTTGAACCTGTTGATGATCTAACGCTGCTGCGGTGAGAATCGTAACTACCATATGCCTAAAAGGGAGAGAAAGAGAAAAATAAATGATCCAAGTCACTTTCCTAGTCATCAAGCACTCAATAATATGTAATAAAGAAAATAACATAATAAATCAAATCCATGTCTGTACAAAAAAAAATCTGAATACACATTTTTGGAAAATTGTGTAAATAAAATAGAGAAGTTATCAAAATAAATAGATTTTTTTTTTGCATTGTGTCAAGATTCAAGGACTAGTTCCCCAGTGATGAAATCTATCAGTTTTTTCTCCCCAATTTGGAATGCCCAATTCCTCATGGTGGCGTAGTGACTTGCCTCAATCCAGGTGGCGGAGGACAAATCTCAGTTGCCTCTACGTCTGAGACCGTCAATCCTTGCATCTTACCACTTGGCTTGTTTAGCACGTTACTGTGGAGACATAGCACGTGTGGAGTCTTCATGCTATTCTCCGTGGCATCCATGCACAACTCACCACGTGTCCCACCGAGAGCGAGAACCACTTTATAGTGACCACGAGGAGGTTACCATGTGACTCTTCCCTCCCTAGCAACCAGGTCAATTTGGTTGCTTAGGAGACCTGGCTGGAGTCACTCAGCACACCCTGGATTCAAACTCACAACTCCAGGGGTGGAAGCCAGCATCTTTACTTGCTCAACTACCCAGGCCCCATGAAATCTGTCTGTTTAAAGTATATGGTGGTGTAACCTGTGAACGTATTATGCTGGGCGGAGAGTTCTGATGGTACGTTCCTGGGATGGGCAGATCATCGCTGCTACCTTGCCTTCTTAAACAATGTATATTAAATGAAGCCTTTCTCCCTGAGAGAAGAGAGAGATGATGGGGTAAAGTTATTTGTTTTGTGATCAAGTCATGTTGTTGTTTAAATAAAATTAAAAAAAGTAAGGTCACGCGCGTAATTATTTCAGCGTTAAATGGATAGTTCACTCGAAAATGAACATTCTGTCATCATTTACTCACTCTAATGTGTTTCAAACCCTTATGACTTTTTTTCTGTGGAATACAACAGGTGATTAAGGCAGTATTTTAGTCACCATTCAATTTCACCATTCATCTTTTTTCATACAATATAAATGAATGGCGACTGAGGCTGTCATTCTGCCTTACACCCTGTTTTGATTTCACAGAAGAAAGTTATACGGGTTTGGAACAACATGAGCGCTAGTAAATAATAACTGTATATTTCTTATTTCATTAACTATTCCTTGAAAGTACTTTCACCTATCCCAGCTTAATATGAGAATAACTTCCCTGAAAAGTGTAAATACAATAGCTCTGTGGTGCGTAAAACATTGCTGTGTTTGTTTGAGTATCCTGACCAGACTTGCATAGCAACATTTGTTCAACCAGTGGCGTGAGTTTGGGCCTGGACTATCTGTCTTTTGAACAGTGGCAGACGAGTATTAGGGAATCAGTTTGATAATTGTCACTATTTTAGCAATTCTGTTTGGTGATGCTATTGGCACAGATATTACACATTTTACCTTTAATAACAATCCATTATTTAATAATAAATAATACACAACAAGCAAAATACAGCATAAACCAATTAAGTATAAACAATATTGTTGCTGTTTTCGCAAAGTCATTTTACCTGTAGGTGTTGCTGGCAACAGTCGTCTCCTTGCTGTCCTCCTGCCCTCTCTGTAACTGTTTGCATAGTGATTACCATAGATAGGGTGTCTTGTAGAGTGCCTGTCATACATGTCAGACAATCTACGTCCAGGGTACATTGGACTCTCGTCTGGATAATCATGCCTGAGGGGATAATGTTTTTTTTTTGGGTGAACTGTCCCTTTAATTTTATCTCTGTGTGGCACTTAATAGTTATTGTGACAAGCAATATACTATAGATGTATTGTTAATCTGCTATTAAGAATAGAATATCAGTTAATGCCATGTAGATGCAACTGCATCATTGTATAAGAAATGAAGGTGAAAAAAATAAAACTTGGAGTACCTCTCTCTGGAGATGACACTATCGTTGTCCTCATCTTTTCTATAGAAGCTCTTCTCTCCAGGGTACTCGCACCCTTCCTCTCTCCGTGAGAGAGGAGAGGAGAACCTATCCCTGGAGTCCCTCCTGAGGCAGATGAGGGAGAACCAGCAGTTAGGTGGAGACAGCGAGAACAGCAGACAGGAACAAAAAGTGGAACAGAGATACCAGCAGACAGAAAGTGAGAGGAGTTCAAGAGAGACCAGTAAAAAGGAAAAACAAGATAAAGACAGACCAGCAGACATGATCCTTTGTGCTGTGTGCTTACCTTGGATATTTGTAGTATGATGGTCTACCATGCAAAAAAGATACCAGTGTGTAAATTTTAACACATGTAATGCAAAACAAATATATAATAGTTAAATCAAATTGTCATTTGTGACATGAAATCATCTCTAAAATAACATGACTGACCTCTTGGGCAGCTGATCAATCACTCCATTTTTGTGTTGGTAATGAAGGGAGGAACGCATGCTGTCTCTTCTCCTGAAGTTCTCATGCTCCAGAGCGCCATTCCCATTCTGTGTTTTTGCTAGGGAACTTCTGCGTCCCAATCCCCCATTCAAGATGCCACCTCCTGGGACAGGAACAGGAGCACCGGTGGGAGTGGTAGCCAAAGAGGATCGGCGGCTTTTACTTAAGGGCTCGACGTGGCCTGCATAACCATTTTCGTTCTAAAAGTTCAACAATATTAGAGGGAAACGCACCAGACTGTTTCATTAGAGCATACAGCATTGGTAAATCATTACATCACTGCAGAGCAGTCTAAAATCATCCTCTCCATGACATTAACTGCTGAAGGATTAAGGAGCATAAAGCCTGTACACAATATTTCTAAATATTATAATTGTTTAAAAATGATTTGGAACCACCTGAATTGGTTCCTGTTAATTTGTTTTGTTTGTGTGCTACAGACAATTAATGTTGTGAGCCTTCAGTGTAATTTTACCCTCACCTAAATAAAGAATACATATAAAGTTAAAATAGCCATCCATAACGAGGCCCAATGGCCTAATGAAAAAAGCATCCATCTGAACTGTAGATTGTGGGTTCAATTCTCACCTGGGTTGCACAAATGATCAGTAAGTGCTGTCAAAAATGTTAGCTAAAAGTTCCTAATATTTCTGGTAAAACTAACATTTCCCTGGTCTGTTAATGCAAAATGGTTAAGGATTTGGGCTGCAAGCATTGTGGGTTGAGTCCCACCTGGGTTGCACAAATGTTCAGTGAGTGCCGTCAATAATCGAAACTAGTTGATTCTTGTCTGAAAAGTTAACATTTACAGTAGATTTCTGGTAAAGTTAACATTTTCCAGGGCCGTTTAGACAACACGGTTAAGGATTTGGGCTGCAAACATAAGCATCACACACTAAAAGGAGAGTGTTTCAGAGGTAGACCTATTTACTCTGCATGGCAGTTTCAAAGATCATGCAAATCCTTTAAAGATATTCAAGAGTTTTTCCCTTGAAATTAAAGCCATGTGCTGGCACGGTGGCCTAATGACTAAGACATCAGCCTACAGAGCAGGGGATTGTGGGTTCAAGATAAGTCCCACCTAGGTCACAAGCAATGCAATAAGGGATAGCTCTTTAAAATTGTAATGCGTAAATTGGGATGAATTGTATCATTAAGCAAATGTCTCAACTGTCCAAACTGGTGGTGCACAAACCATTTTATACTATACACTCTTTGACTGACAGGTAAATAGGTTAAGAACCTAAATATAAGCTATAAATTCTGACAACTAAAGTAGCTGGGGGAATGTAATTGTTTATATAATCATTTCATTTTAACAGCCAAGCTACAACACCTACACAAAACTCTACAAAGCCCATCAGTCCAAACCCCTATTCATTACCTGATATTGCCTCCCGTCAGAGTAAATCTGGCACTCTAATTACCATCTGTCTCAATAGAGCAGATGCCTCTTTACTAGGAATATTGGTCTTATCTTTCTGCATCTGACTATTAGGTTATAACAGATTATTTTCCGTTCAGCAAATCTCAAAGATGAATTTATTGTGTTAAACAAAATCAACTAATTGATTGAAATATTTTCAGGGTAATTCAATTATCTGAAATGCCCCAAATCTATCCAAAGGGCACGTGACACTCAAAAAGAACATTGTTGGTCTTGAGCACCTTATAACAGGCATCCTCTTCTTGCTCATCCCCCAGACCTTCCTCTTCCTCCTCCATATCTTCATTCATGGCCAGTCTCATTTCTGGCCCCAAATCTTGCAGAGTTCGCAGCCCGGCCTGACACAGATGCACGCGGAAAGAGAGAGAAATACTACAGTATATATGCAGCTCACAATACAACTTTTTGTACACAACGCACACTATCAAAACCCAGTCATTCCACCAAAATGAAACCACTTTAGGGGTTTAGATGTTATGTTAAAGGGATAGTTCCTCCAAAAAATATAATTCTGGAAATACACAGATTGAGATGTTAGGCAAAATGTTCATCACTTTTATTGAAAAAAATGCAATGAAATGAAATTGTGACAGACTAACATTCTGCCAAAAATCTTGTGTGGTCCAAAGAAAAAACAGTCCTTCAGGTTTTACTTTTACACATTTACATGAATTAATGTAGGTTTTTTTTTTTAAACAAACCAGGTGGAATTTAAACCAGAGTTCACAAAGGTTCACATGCTGAACCACATATGCTTTGATGCAGTCAAAGAATTAAAAATGGGCTATACCAGTAAAACAGCATATCAGCATCCTTGTCTAACTCAATGTGCCAGAAGCAAAATCTCAATATAAACATTAAAAAACTGTCCAAAGGCCTTGAGACCACGGCGACTGTTGCTAACAAATGTTTCTCTTCTGCAACTTAATAACCAGCTCCATATGAATAAGGCATCAACCTCTGGAGCTCTGGATTCAGGGTTAAAGTCCCACCTGAGTCGCATTTGATGAATCAACTGTGAGCACAAATGAAAAGGGTTGATGTTGCAAGCCTTGAAGTTGCTAGTTTAACTCCAAGCAGGTCTGGCAAAAGGGAAATGACTCTATTGCCAACTGTTTCTGTTAGTCAGTAAGAGAGATTTGGATAATGAAGTACATTTAGTCTTGATATTACATAAGTTATAAAATAGAGGTCCAGTGGCCTCTGGAGTGGGCTATTGTGGGTTCAAGTCCCACCTGTTGTATTCAATAAATGTGTTTTGCAAGAGGGACAGATTAAGGCAGTAAAGTTTTCTCATTTAACTCTATTGCCAGTTGTTTCTGTCTCAAAGTTTGTTTGGTTTTTCTGACCACAGCCAGTGAGATACTCATCATAGCTTTTATTAAGTATTGTTGAGTGACTTTATACTTAAACTTTAAGACTTTAAAGTGAGGACAAGTGGTCTAATGGATAAGGTATCAATCACTGGGGCTTGTGGTTTCAAGTCCCACCTAGGCTGTATTTAATAACATAAAGGTTTCTCCTTAAACTCCAAGACAGGCACATGCTAAATTACAATCCTGCTTTTGAAGAAACTTGTTTCTTCTAAGGACAATCAGTGAGAGACTGAGTGATGGCTAATATTTAGTATTATTGACAGAGTAAACAAAGAATAAAACATCAAAAGCAAGACCCAGTGTCCTTATGGACAAGGCATTACCCTTTGGAGCTGGGGATTGTGGGTTTAAGTCCCACCTGGGTTGTATTCAATAACTGTGAGTTACAAAGTGAAAGGTTAAGGCACTAAACTTAAAAGTTTCTCCTTTGACACCAAGACTGGCGCAGGACAATCTCAAAGTAAGTTGTTTCTTCTGAGCAGTCAGTGAGAGACTGAATGGTGGCTAATATGAAGTATTATTGACGAGTTTACATAGGAAAGGTAAGATGTAGTGGATAAGATATTAGCTTCAAAAGCAGGGGATTACAGGGTCAAGTCCCTCATGGGTTCAGTAAAGGTGTTTTGCAAGAGGGAAAGACTCAGCCAGTAAACTTAAAGGTTTTTCTGAGCATAGCCAGTGAGAGACTCATTCATAATGGTATATATAGGTGCATTGTAAGATTGTAGAATTAAGGCAGTAAACATAATGGCTTCTCATGTAACTCCATTTCCAGTTGGTTCTGTTTTGAGTGAGATACATATTCATAATGGCTTATATTAAGTATTATTGAGTATTGACAGAGTAAACATAAAATAAGTCGATCAAAGAAATACTCAGTGGCCTAATGGATAAAGCATCAGCTTGTGGAGTTGAGGATTGTGGGGTCAAGTCCCACCTGGGTATTAATGAATACTTGTGGTTTTCTAGAGGGTAAGAGTAAAGCAGTAGACATAATGTGTTCTACTTTGACACCAAGACTGGTGCAGGAAAAATTACAATCCTGCTTTTGAAGAAACTTGTTTTTTGGCTACTATAGTGCCTGTGAGTACTGTTGGTCTTCTGAATGTAGACTAAGTGGAAAAGTACATTATGGATAAGGCATCAGCCTGTTTGTGGGTTGTGGCAGTATGGACCACCGTACACACACACATATTATATACCTGTCTTTCATCTCCTTGATCAGAGTTTGCATAGAGAGAGCATTTAAAAGATGATGGATTGGAACGAGACGGGGGAAGACTGGTGAGATGAGAACGGAGTGGAGCAGAATGCAGGTGTAAGGGCGTTTCGTGAAACAAAGGAGGTGGTGCAGACGTTATCGGAGTGTCTGATCTAAGCACTGCCAATGCGACAGAGGCCATTATTGCTGTTATGGTGAGTAAGACGTCTGGAGGATCATGTGGCAATGCCTAGAAGAAAGCCAATGATTGGAATCTACACTTGATTTGCCGAAAGCAATGGCAAAGACGTCGTGGAAGTGCGTAGTGACAAGAAAAGGTATTTGCTTCTGAAAATGTTTCCTTTAAATCTGTGTTGCTAATAGTTCAATGATGGACAACTTTTCATGTGTGCTGCAAAAAATTCACAGCTGCATTCACAATAAAATTTGCTTGTAAAAGCAGAATGCAACTAAGATGATTATATTATGGAAAAGTTACCTGGGACAACTTAAAAAAAAAGATAAATTGGTCTCTTAGAATGATGAAATACATAGACACAAAACCTCAACTTAAATTACCATAGACAGCACAACTACAGAGAATAAAAACCAGACACTGTGTAAAGATATCCTGGGCATGAACACTGCCAAGACAACAGATCTAGTGAAATAAATTACTATTGTTTGTCTCTTCTACTAAAGTGAATTATGTCTCATTGTGAAATTTGTACTCATTTGATGTAATGATGTAGAATGTAGGATGTAGAACCACACTAGTGCAAAGCACACCAGAGTTCTGCACTATATGTTCAGCCTTATCTATTCAATTACAAATTCAGAATGTGATCTCTGTTGTGCATAGGATGAAGGAACCATATTTTGGTCCTTCATGTTTATCTATTGTGGATCCATCAAGGTATATATGAAGCATCAAAGTATATGGGCAGTAGGTTTAATACAAATGACATGCAGATGCTAGGATAGAGATCTACCTGTAGAGCTGAGGGGTTACCAGCCTCTGTATCCTCCAGACCCACTTTCTCCTTCCTTTTGCGGAACTTCCTAAAGTAGTCCTGGATCAGGAAGGTTGCATAAAATTTACCAACAGTCACTTCTTCCTCTGCAACGGAGAAAGAATCAAGAACAAACGCATTGAGATGAGAAAACAATAACAGTATTTACTCTATTTTTAGATGTCTTCAATCGTTTTTTAATTGTGTTTAGGTTCACTTGACTGATTTTAGTGAATCCAGAATGTATTGTGATCTTTCTCACCAGCAGGGGGTGGAATAACCTCATCCAGGATTTTGGGTTTTGTTCTCTTCCAGATTTTCTTAATGATGATTCTCAACTCCTCATTTCCTTGATCAGGGTTCCCTGAGAACAGAACATTAGTCACATTACCTTACCCAGCTCATTCAGTAAGACGGTGTGACTTGTACTTATACACAATAGAAACAAGATACCTAAGATACTAAACTCTTAACACAGCAACACAACTACATCACACAATTAGCCAATAGTTAATTTTCTGCTCAAAACCACATTTTGTTCATTAAATACCAACACTACATTTAAAAATGCAAAACAACTTTCTCTACATACTCTAACTCTAACAAAACACTGCAAATCCGACTCAATATCTAATCATTCTGTCAAAACACTAGTACATTTTCTGTCCAACAGGTACATTTAGTCAATCTTATCACAACGACTGTCAAAATACTAACAGATGATGGCATTACAAAAATTGCATAACATGTCATGTTCAGTTCTACCTGCATACAATAGTCAATATGAAATCCATTGTTTTTTATAATTCAGTTTCCTTTTACTGTAAACCACTCTACATTTTTGGGTGTTGAATGTGTGCATTCTTGGCAACATGCTATCTAAAAGTGAACGAGTCATTACTTTATAGAATGTACAATAGAAAAAAATAGTAAGTGACAGAATTGCTGCAGTAAAAGCTTTATTAGCAACATGAAATTGCTACCAGTGATCAACAAAAAATCCTTGACCTTTGGTTCCAAATGTGTAAAAATAAAACACAATTACAGTAAAAAAAAAAAAAAAAAAAAAGGCACAGAAGGGGGGAAAAAAACACAAAGATGCACAGTCCTGTTCTAATCTATATGATCTTCAGCATTTGGCCACATGTTCTCATCACATCTTATGTCATCTCTCGCTATGCACCTTGGATTGGAACTCTTGGCATGCCTTATCCACCCCTGGCAGTCTTCATCTGAGATGACTCTGCAGTCCAGGAGGGACATTTGGTCATGTGGCCGATAATCAAACACTTTCCACCTCCAGGCAGAAACAAATTCCTCAATGGGGTTGAAGAAAGGAGAGTAGGGTGGGAGGAAAAGTGAAACCATTCTTGGATGGGCTGCAAACTAGTTTGTGATTGCATGCGAATGGTGGAAACATTGTTCCATGCAATCACAAATGTCTTCATGTTTCCTCCCACCTGTTCCCTTTCTACTTCTGGCACTAGTTGTTTGTGGAGGTCATCTAAAAACAAAAGAAGGTGCTCAGTTTGGACCAATCTGGCATTTCTGCAGGACCAAACCAGCACTCGAGATTGCAGCACACATTGTGATATGTGCTCCTCCCTGATCCGGCACATCAACAGTGGCCATTTTCCAGATGAAGTTTCTACCCTGCCGGCGTGTTTTTGCCAGGTTAAACCCTACCTCGTCTACATAAATGATTTAATGTGGGGTCTGATTAGCCTCCAACTCCATGACTCTCTGAAAGAAACTAGACACACTATGTGTAAATGCTTTTCAGTATGTCCTACTGTATGTACTTTAACCCCTGTTTACATGTAGAGTAGTATAGTGTAGTCTGAGCAATGGTAGCCAGGCTGATGATTTCTACATTGTGAAATACCAGGTTGTCCTCTACAATTCTGGTCTGAATTTCTCTCAGTTTTATTGCATTGTCAGCAATGACTAATCATACAATGGCAGGCTCTTGGTCATCACTGAGGAGCTTTCCTCTCACCCAGAGGAAGACGTTGCGTCCTTTAGGGGAACAAAAATACAATATATGTATTTGCATTGGGATGGGTGGTCTACAGTTACTGTGGGACATAGCAACAGTAATAATAATGAAGTCCTTGTGAAATGTATTACTTACCTGTAGGTTTGTTGAAAAGTCCAGATAATGGAAGCCACGGTTGACCATCTGAGATTAAGCTGGACTCTTTCAACAGCCTCTCTCAGTGGTAGACCATGGTTTATCACATGGTCTATGATGGTGTCTCTTATTTCATCAGTGACATCAGCTCTTACTCTCCACTGAACACCACCATGCATTCTTACTCCTCTCTCCGACCTACCTCTCCTTCTCCCTTGACCTGGTCCAACTACTTCTCTCCCTGGTCCAACTACTCCTAACCCTGTTCCAACTACTCCTCTTCCTGTTCCATCTACTTCTCTCCCTGGTCCAACTGCTCCTCACTCTGTTCCAACTACTTCTCTCCCTGTTCTAACTACTCCACTCCCTGTTTTAACTACTCCTCTCTCTGTTCCAACTACTCCTCACCCTATTCCAACTACTCCTCTCCCTGGTCCAACTACTCATCTCCCTCGTCCAACTATTCTTCTCCCTCATCTAGACATTATGGTTTCTCTCTCTGCTCCTCTGCGTTGTCTGTATCCACATTGAACAAAACCAATCCAAAGAGTCTCCTTTTTACTGTGTAAAAAACACTGTGACAGAAATAGGTTTACAGTATTTTTTATGCAAGGCACAGATCTACATTAATCATCATTTGTAGCTCAAACTGACAGTGCATTAGTATGTGACAAATGTGTTTGTGTGTATGTGTAGGCCTATCCGCACCATCAGTTTTTATTTTCAGTGCAGTTCTGACCAGGGCGAACAGGGTGGCGTTGAAGGTCACTGTACCATCACTGTTAAGGGGCATGTTCATGGCAACCAGCCTCTGCGAGGGAGAGAGAGAGAGAGAGAGAGAAAGAGAGACAGAGAGAGAGATGAGAAAGACAGAAAGGGGAGAGAACACACCAAATCAGATTTTGTCTTCATTGATTGCCCAAATGTCCCAAAAGGAGATTTTTTTTTTTATATCAGTGATATCGTGGGTTCCAGCCAATGGCTTAAATCATTCTTAATAATGTCTTAATGAAAATAAAAAAATAAATAAAACAAGAAGTCTATGTAAGTTCCCCACCATGATAGGTAAACAAGCATGTGTGTGCATACCTTGCAGGCTACACGGTGAGGACAAAGTTTCCCAAATCCGAGTGGAGGCTGGATCCTCCTCAGCAAAGCCACTACATCCAAGTGCTTAATACGACCTCTGAAAAGAAAACACAGTTAATCAGAATCAAATTGTTGTATTCATGTTTACATAAAAAGAGCATTAGAGAGATAAGATAGAGAGAGAAGTGGTCATACTTGGCTTCAGGGTCATATTCTGACCAGATTCTTTTGAACTCATCCAGGTGATGTGGTCCAAGAATTGACCAGTCACGCGTCAGATAGTCAAAATTGTCCATAATGACGGCAACAAACAAATTAATAATCTGAAGAGAGAGAGAAAAAAACAAAGACAAAATCTTACAACCAACTGTGCAAATCATACTGAAGTGACTTCAGATAAAGAAAAAGAGGTTATGCTCAGTGTAATTACCATGTGTACTTAATAATCAGTTTTGCTGTTGTGAAACTATTGGCACGCTAATATCTATGTACAGTACAAGGAAGCTTAAGACACCTAAAATCAATTTGGCTTAAACAGTATCACCATAGCAAAGCTGTGAGGTCAGGTTGAGGTGGGGTTACCAAGAAGGCGCAGAGCATGAAGAAACTGATGAAGTAGACAATGGCAAAGTTGCTGCCACAGGAAAACTCTTCACCGGGCTCGTAGTCTGACTCCGGGTCACACCGCTTCCCCGGTAGACTGGCCAACATGATCTCCTGCCACGCTTCACCTGTAGCACACCTTCACACACAGGGCACATCTAGACATTAGAGCTACAGTCATGGGGTTGATGTCACACTAGATGTTTCTAATGCTGTCTCTCTCACCTGAAAAGGAGCAGCACAGCCTGCTGAAAGGTCTGAAAGTTATTGTTCCTGTTAATCTGCGTGTGGTCTCGCATGGCAATCTTCCCAAATGTCTGACATCACATTTAATAATTAATTGATTAGTAATTCATCAGAAACTATCCATGTCTTTCTCTAAAACAAGCAAGACATTTGTGCCGCTACGACTCACCTGCATACCAATTACAGCATAGATGAAGAAGATCATGGCAATCAGAAGAGCTACATATGGCAAGGCCTATAGGACAAAAAGAACAATACATCAAATGTAAACTAATACGTATACTAAAATATATGAAAGAGATAAGGCATTTTTCATTGTCCACTGACCTGGAGGGATTTCACAAATGTCCAGAGCAGGGTGCGAATGCCTTCCCCTTTGCTGAGAAGTTTAACCAATCGCATTACGCGAAACAGACGAAAGAAAGTAATTGACACACGAGAGCTGTCCTCTGAGCTCTAAGGTGAAAGGAGGGAAGAGTCAAGTAAAACAATAACACATTATAAAATATATAATGTTCATAACATCTTTTTATAATGGACTCTACAGCAGGAGTTTTCCACAGGGGGCCGCAAAGGGGTGCTAGGGGGTCTGCAGAAAATTTTAATCAAGCGAAAAAAACCCTGATTTGAATATATGTATTTTAGGGCTGTGAAAGTTAAATTTATGATATTATTTATCTAGGTTTAATGCAATAAAAATAACACTTTTACTGAATTTAAAACATTATAATGGTTTAATTCTGCTTTGGCAGGACTGGTTGGAAATCAATAGATTTATTATTTTATTCTATTGACAGAATAAACCAAATCAGCATTTAATTTAGTAAAAAACAAATTATTTTGATTTTAATTGACAAAATAATGGCCAATTGTATTATTTGGAAAAATATTGGAAACATCATGTCTTTGTAATATAGTGCATACTATACTATTCTCACATAGTATTTATATATATAGCTGCCTTTATATTTAATGAAGGATCTACAGAAATTATACAATGAGATCCTGTATCACATTCTTACTGTAGACTAGCTAATATCTGAATTAAACATGGAACCTCTCCAAAATTATCATCCTTAGACAAAGTGCAAATTATATATATTATAATGATCTGACAGAAGATTAATCTAAACTAAATGGTAATTTCATATATTGAGTACCCCTTCCATATGCCAAGTAATTATTATCTTATTTTGTGAGTTTTTTCAGTGGCCAAGATATTTTAGCCAAAATGGAACCACGTCTTTTTCAATTCAGCTTACGGCAAAAGGAAAACAGGGACTCACGCTAAACTCTGTAACCACGATGTCCACCACACTTCCCACCACAATTAGTGCATCAAAAGAATTCCAAGCATCAACAAAGTAATGCTAGAGAGGGGAGAAAGTGTTCAATTTAACAAAACATCAAGAATGACCCAGTTCAAAAAGATTAAAAATAGCTAAATATATCCCAGATTGTCTTTACACACTCTATTCTGTAACATCAGTAACGTTATCCACCAAACCATACTAACAGGCAAATGTAAACACTGTATTCATTATGGAAAATATGGGGACTGACCCTTAGTCTGAGAGCCATCAATTTAATGATCATCTCAAAGGTGAAAAGGCCAGTGAAAACCATGTTGAGGATGTCCATCACATCACTAAAGGACTTTGACTGGTCATAATGCTGTGGATGCAACCAGAAACAACATGATTCTACATTCAGCATTCTGACATACAATCAGAATCCTCTGCTTGAAATCTTTTCTTATTTTCTACTTCATAGCCTACTTTGAATAAATCTGTGCCAGCTCAAATCATACAACTCAGCAATATTACTCTGCCTCATTGAAAGTTCATAAAGGCTGGCTTTGTGATAGCTTTGAATGTGAAGTATGTCATTTTTTCAATGCTAAAATACTCACCCATTATTTTGTTCCTAACCTGACTTTCTTTCGTGGAACACAAGAATGTTAGCCTCAGTCAGAATTAACTTACATTATATAATTTTCCATATAATGAAAGTGTATGGTGTCCAGTGTTGGGTAAGTTTCTCTAAAAAAAGTAATTCATTACAAACTACTAATTATATTTTCTACAGTGTAATTAAGATTACTGTAATAATTACTCTGTCTAAAAAAAGTAATTGCATTACTTATTACTAATTACTTTCTAAAACCCTTATCAACCTTGACCAGATGAAAAGTACAAGGATAGACATGAAATTATTCTTTTAATTATTTCAAATAAATCATATAAAATCAAATAAATTATTCATGAACTTGGCAAGGAATTTAAGGGGGCAGCATTAAATTAGAAAACATATATTTTACCATTATATGTTAAATTTCAATTTTAAATTTACTGTTGTTTTATATAGAATTGTTCTATAGTCTATACAGTATTTAACACAATTACATTAGAAGTAACTCTAATTAAATTACTGAAAAATTAAGAGTAATCCCTTACTTTACTTTTTTCAGTGAAATATTTTAATGAGTAATTAATGACTAATTACGAGTAATGCATTACAACCAACCAGTGCATGTGAGTGAAGCAGAGCGGTGTGACACCCTGGTAAAAAACCCTCAAGTACCGCTCACGCTCACCAGTACAAAAGCCTTGGTACAATGTCTCTGTAGTATACTTGGTTCCAAGCACGCACACAAGGGGTAGCTACAGTACAGTCTCCCAAGCACATTATGCCTCTATGGGTGAAATATAGATTATAGGCCGACATTTAGTCTAATTTAGCTAATTAGTAATGTATAAATCTGAAATTATGTGACTGTATTGTTGTGTTTTTGTATATAAAATCTCGCTGTTTATTTTGTACTGGTTTACAACTACTGTTAGATAATCGAGTAAAAGTGAAATTCATAATAGTTTTTCAGTTGTCTCCACAGAATGATTATACTGTAGATTTGATACATTAATACTGTTACTGATTTAGTGCTATCAAACCTTGGGTCTATAAATTAAAATGAGCAATTTCTCATCCTAATGTTGTGTTCAGTTTTAAAGGGTTTTTTAAGTTATCCAGAAAAGAGCAGTGAATGATTTTCTCTTTTTCAGTGTTGTTGCTTTATTAATATTCCCTACAATTTTATATGTATGTGCAGTCTAAAGTCTGGGTAACCTAAACCCCTTTATATAAAAATTATTATATTAGTAAATACCATGCACCCCTTTGTTTTTCCTTGATATTTTTAAAGCATTATAATGTGAATCTGGACTTTATATGTGTCAAAAGAACATGTGCATGCACTCTTTATATGTACAGCAAGATTTAACCATGGATTTAACAAATCATATTTGTCCTGCATAAAGTGAGATTTTGTCCAATATATATTAGATGAAATCATGTGTACTGATCCTAAAACAAATAAAAATGATTTAATTCACAAATGACATTGCCTTCGTTTAAGAGAAGTTGTTTTTTTTCCTAATGTACAATCATTTATAGCTTTTTTTTCTCTGCGCATGAATGCAGCATGCGATATCTGCAACCAATAATCTAGAGTCATTTTTTTTTTTACATTTAACTTATCGTTAAGGTGTGGATTTGGCTTTGGGAAATTGACCAGCAGTTATGTGCCATTTTATCCCGAAGCAGAACTCAAAAGCAACAGGCGGTCGATTAAGTGAGATAATTCTGCCATTTAATTCTCTATACGAGAGCGGAAATTTTTACTAATCAAATGCTCAATTGTACAATAGAGGCATGAAAGCAGAATGCTTTGCCTGCAAATTAGGACACACTGATCTGCAAGATAATACATGTTTATTGTTTTTGATGCAGGGTTTTCTTGTCTGTGTTTTCAAGGAAAAATGCTTTGCCAGTATACAGTATTATTTATCTTACATATTCAATTGAGGCTGCTATAACCTTCGCACACCGCAGAACCAGGCCTGCATCTAGCTGGCAGCTTGCACTGACATGATGGCAAAACAACAAGATACATTACTTATCTATTAATTTATTATTGAATAGTAGAGTAGCCTACGAGCTCACCTTTTGCTGCACTACCACGTTCGCATAGCACATCCTCGTGCTCTCTGGCAATGTGACATGTATGATTCCAAAAGGAATATTAGCTAATTCTCATGGTCTCTCCACAGTTCCTTTCGATTTCCTCATTCTTAACTTTGATTTATACTTTTCATTTATTTATGCTATAAGGTTTGTAACTTCACTAAAACAATGTTAAGAGCTCCATAACTACAGGCCTATTGCTTATTTCGCAGATTCCCAAACCAGCATATCACGAAGCACATTCTGGGTTGAGCGAACGGCACTGAGTGGCCTGAGAGATCGGAGCGGAATCTTCAAAAAGGCACTCTCCACTCAGGTGAAATTATCACCTCTCAACTCCACTCACATGCTCTGCACCCAGCGTTGGTGACTGAGGTTAACATTCTGCCTAATGTCTCCTTTTGTGATCCATGGAGGGTGAGTAAATAATGACAATTTTTATTTTTGAGTAATGTTACTTTAAGTCTGCATTAAAATATTTTGCTACAAGCTGAGAATCACACACACACACACACACACACACACACACACACACACACACACACACACACACACACACACACACTCTGTCAATCTATCTGTAGTTCTAAATGCTGATTATACAGCTATTGTAGGGTACAGCTGTTTACCTGCACAGCCAGAGTAACAGTGTTGAGAAGAATCAACACAAACATGATGTACTCGAACCCTGTGGAGTTGATTATAGACCAGAACTTGAACTGCACTGGGTTTTTGGGGATGTAGAGTTTCAACGGCTGGGCCTTCAGGGCATATTCAACACACTGTCTCTGTGTGTGACAAGAAGAAAGAAACATACAGTGAGAAAACAAAGGACTCTGCCCTACTGAAAAGTCCAGAATTGCATCCCTTTGATTCCTAAAGGAATTGTTCACCCAAAAATAAAAATACTCTCATCATTTACTTACCCTCATATCATCCCAGATGTGCATGACATTCTTTCTTCTGCTGAACACAAACAAAGATGTTTAGAAGAATTGTAGGTCCTTTTAATTCAAGTGAATGGTGACCAGACCTTTCAAGCTCCGAAAAAAATCAAATATAGGTACATCAAAGCAATCCAGTTGTGTAATATAGTATTCTAAAACGATGCAATCACTTTGGGTGAAAAACACATCAATATTTCAATCCTTCAGAGTATGAAAGTGGAGGTTTATAGTAAAAAAAGGAATGACATATTGATATTTTTCTCACCCACACATTTCATACCACTTCTGAAGACAGATTTAACCTCTGGAGTCATATAGATTACTGTTCTGCTGCTTTAATGTGATTTTTTTGGAGCTTGAAAGGTCTGGTCACCATTCACTTGCATTGTATGGACCTACAGAGCTGAGATATTCTTCTAAAACTCTTTATTTGTGTTCAGCAGAAGGAAGTAATACACATCTGGGATGGCATTAGGGTGAGTAAAAGATGAGAGAATTAAAAATATTGGGGTGAACAATCCATTTAATATGTATAAATGCATGAGTTCCTGCTTTTTCCTAAACAGTGAAGGTGTCCACTGTTCCACTGAACAATCCTCTAGGTGCTACATGTTCTTTGGTTTCTCAGCATCTTCTGCACATTTGAGTTCTTCCCAACAGTGGCTAGTTGATGATGTATACATTCTGAAAGGTGTGTGTAAACTTGTGCAACAAAAGTGGCATGCAAACATTTGCACTCAACTGAATAATGTTAGTCAATGTTTTCTTTACCAAAACAGCCATAATTTAGTTTTTCATGATGATGTTCCATCCTTTGTCACTCTCTTAGAATTACTGTAAACTGACTGTTTTTTTGCCAGTGTGCCTAGAGTAGCCTAAACGCCCTCTTAGCAAGTGAAATGAGTAGCTGTGCTTTGCAATCATGTGTTAATACGATTGGGTTTCGTATATCAGAAATCCAAGGATTTGAGAATGAGACATTTTTGCAGCTTGGTATCAATATATGGTCTTTTTTGACAGGTGAAGAAGTTGACATTACAGTAACATTACAAACAGTTATCATACTACATCAAGCTCTTTTATTTCAAAAGATCAATAAAAAAACTCTCTCGGTATGACCCCTTTAAATGTTCTCTGAAAGCCTTTCCACCAACCTGATTTTTGTCCAGCTCACAGTTCTTGAACTCAGCCTCTCCCTGCTCACGGAACGTGATGATGACAAAACCCACAAAGATATTCATCATGAAGAAGGCGATGATGATGATGTAGATGATGAAGAATATGGAGATCTCAATGCGATAGTTGTAGATGGGGCCGTGGTTCTCTGCATTGGCATCAATGGCTTTGTAGAGCAGCCTGAATGGAGAAAAACTGGATGTTTAGAACCTCTGTGAAGCCTGTTGTATGAACATGGTCAAGGTGACCTTCAATGACCTATAAAGGAATGAGGACACACTCACGCTGGCCAGCCCTCGAAAGTGGAGACGGTGAATAAGGCCATCATTCCCATCAGGACATTATCAAAGTTGAAGTCACTGTTGTGCCAGATTCTCTCTCTCACCATTGGGTGACTCACATCCCCATCTTTATATACCACAAATGTGCCCCTGTATCATTCACACACATAGAAACACATGAAAATATATATGCACATATGGATATACAGTACGCATAAATCAATAACACACATCACACACACACAGTACACTATGTGCACACACATTGCCCAAAGGCAAACATATATGGTTAATATGGGAACAGAATCAAGCTGTAATGACAGATGCTGGAAAAGGACTTACTTGCACTGTTCAGGAGTATTTTTGGCTTCATCTGTGCAACGGTAAAATTTACCCTGCAAAATACAGTAAAACAATAACTTCATATTTGCATATTAACAGTAAATCAATTGTTGAATCATGTGTGATAACGTGACAATAGTAAGTACAAATACGCACAAAAAAATGTATATTACATGGACTTCCAACACACTTTCAGTTGACAAATAATGTATGTTTAATATGCACAGGAAGTGCACAGTCTTTATCTTTGTGTATATGTGTATAATTGATCGCTGGATACCTTGAAAAGCTGAACACCGATGCAGGCAAACATGAACTGCAGCAGAGTAGTGACAATCATGATGTTCCCAATGGTCCTTATAGCCACAAACACACACTGCACCACATGCTGAAGACACACACAGACACACACACACATCAGTTATAAGAGAGAAAGAGTAAACATTGCACTTACACATGCACTTACAATTACACTGACTTACTAAAGCATTCTATGACAATTACGTATCATATATACATCTATAAAATGCCCACATGATTGTATAGAACTACCCTTATTTTTGTAACGGACTAATTTACACAAGCAAACTGCCCTTTAATTTTAGTTGAGAACTCTATTTACAGATGCAGTACACAAGCATTCAAGCAAAGCTGTACCTTGAGTCCTTTGGCTCTGTTGATGGCTCGAAGAGGTCTGAGCACTCTGAGCACTCTCAGAATCTTTACTACAGATATGGCACTGGAACTGAGAGACAGAGAGCAAGATACATGGTTTTACAAGTGAACTAAAAAAGATCTGCAGAGAAGTACAAAGGGTGCTGAAGCTGCATGGCGCCATACAAGCTAGAACCACTACTGCTTATGTTAATCAGTCCAAATAAATCATTCAAATGTCAATGTAAAGTTGGCATTTTGAAAAGGTATTTTTTTCATCATTTACTCACCCTCGCCATGACAAACCTTAATGAATTCCTTTCCTCCATGTAACACAAGAGGAGATTATTTTAATAAAACTTTTATTGCTGCCCTTTTTTTAACTGCCCTTTTTTCTACAATGAAGGTGTATGATGACTGAGGTTACCAGTCCCTAGCATTCTACCTAACATCTCCTTTTTCAGTTACATGAAAGAAAAAATTAATAATGGTTTGAAACAACATAAGGGTGAGTAAATGTTCACAGGATATACATTTTTGGGTGAACTATCCATTTAAAAGCTTCAAAAATGTTAGTGGAACAGGTGCAATATCTACTTGTCCACCAGAGGGCATATATGAGATATTACTACTGATATAACTGAAATCTCAACCGCTTACACAAATCACAAATAAACAGTGATGCTTTGATTTAAGGTTTAGTGTAAATGTACCAAACTTACTGTAAGAAGAAGGAGACCAGAGAAACACTGACCACCAAAAGATCCAACAGATTAAACCAGTTTCTACAGAAGGAACCCTCATGGAGGAATGCTCCATGCACTGTCATCTACAGACCAACACAGAGAGAGAGGCCAATAGATTTATACAGAGAAATTTTAGGGTATTTCAGTGTAGCAACATTTCTGTTGCCATTATCAATCTGTAATCATCCATCTTCAAAAACGTGTAAAAATAAGAGACGGGCTGATTGACTGACAGGAACAAGGTGGTACCTTCAGTAAGATCTCAACAGTGAATATGGAAGTGAAAGCATAATCAGCATAACCCAGCACCTGTGTGGGGTGAGAGACAAAGCCAGGGAGCAGGTTATACAGAAATCAGTGCTACTGATCTAAGAAATTAGTTTCATTTGTTGGATTAAGGATATATTGGGACTGCTTTGTATATGTATGGCAGGCAGTAATTTAGCCAAGCAGGACATGTTCCGAGATCATCATTTGTTGTTACTGAACAATTAAACAATCATGGTCCCAACCCTAATCATAATCTATCCCTAAAATCCAAATAAGGAATTTTGTTTGAGCCTTTAATCCCTAACCTTAGCCCTAAACCTTACCCTAACCCCAAAACCCAACCTGCACTGTGATTGGTTGATAAAAATATTCTTCCTGGACAATCAAATATGATGATCCAGGAGCATGTCATACTAGAGTAAATCATGTTAAGTTGTGTGTGTGGCCAGGTTTTAATGGTTTACAAGGACTTTTTTACATGTTACAAGCTGATAATTTTAAGGGTATTATGCTATAAATGTGGTTTATGAGGACATTTCTAGTGTCCCGATAATCCAAATCGCTTAAAAAACATACTAAACAATGTTTTTTTTAATGTCAAATTAAGAAAGTTTTTTGTGAACGTTAGGTTTAGGGGTAGGGTTAGGGGATAGCATCTCTAGTTCGTACAGTTTAAAAATAGCCACACAGTGTGTTATTGTGTGTGTGTGTGTGTGTGTGTGTGTTTGTGTGAGCAGTAAAGTCACATTGTTCCTGAAGGAGTGAGCTCTGATAGGATCCTCTGCAGCCAGAGATATGCTACTGAGAATGATGAAGAGCAGGATCAGATTAGTGAATATGTGATGATGAATCACTGTATGGCAGCCCACTCTAATCCTGCAAAGAGACACACACAGACAGAGAAAGAGAAAACAATGGTCAACATAGAATGTCGTCTTGTGTTTAAGGGTCGATAGTTCACCCAAAAATGAAAATTCTGTCATCATAAACTGTTTTCTTTTTGGAACACTAAAAGAGTGCAGCCTCAGTCACCCTTTTGTTTTTTTTTACAAACACTGAAAGTGAACGGTGACTTAAGCTTAAATTCTGTCTAACATCTCCTTTTGTGTTCCACAGAAGAGAAAAAGTCATTTGGGGTTTGAAAAAACATGAGGGTGAGTAAATGATGACAGAATTTTCCATTTTGGGTGAGCTATCCCTAAAAAATAGATAAATAGATTTTAAAATATATCACACCCAGTCCCGTATTAGGCTAATCAAGCCTCCGAGAGGGATAAAGGCCGACAGCAGAGGATGGTGCGGGAGAGAGAGATATTTTACAGACATGTCCGTCATATGTGTTTTGTCTTTTGTTTACGTTTATAATTAAAATATGATTTATATTGTCAAGCCGGTTCTCGCCTCCTCCTTCCCGGGTTTCGGCACCAGTGTAAAGGGATTTAAGAAGGGAAAGGAGGAGGCGAGGCTGCCACAGAGGGTTTAAAAATGGTCATTTAAAATTAACTTAAGAGCAAGAACTTTCTCCAGTTTTTGGACTAAGAAGTCTTGACCAACTTTACAAATGGACTTCTAATAATGTAAATAAATAAAATGCCATAAAATAAAAAAAATATGGTACAATAAATGGTCAATTATTGATTTGTGTGTGTGTGTGTGTGTGTGACTGCACACTCACGGATTGGTCTTGCTGAGGCAGAAGAATGCACTGCCCTCTGGGATTGGTAGAACTTTCTCTTTAGGAGGAGCAAAGTCAGCAACATTTAGCTGAGTTTTCCCTTCTTCTGGCAGAGAACGACAGAGAGAAAGAGAAAGGTAGAGATAGACAAAGTGTGACCGATGAGTTACTGAGATTACGGTCCAGCTCTACCATTAATTTGCCCATGAGAAAGGCTTTTAACTTTGGGTCATGCCTGAAGGACTGTCAAAGGTCAAATGTCAGCTAAATAAACAGAAAACATTTTGGTTCAGAATACAACACAGTATAGGAGTAAAGGGAATGTAAATAAGCTTTTCATGCACATATACAGTGGGGTCCAAAAGTTTGAGATCACACTGAAAATCTTTTTATTATTATTATTATTATTATTTTTTTTTTTTAAGAATGTAGGAACTATAATATATCTGTATATGCACTTCCTTGAAAGACACACTTTCCTTGATTTTTGGTTGAATGATTGAAACCCAGGTACGGTACACAACATTATGATGCATTGAACAGACTGTTTGTATATCCCTCGTAGCCTTGTTTTCATATAATCTACAGTCTACTCTTACTTTACCTCCATCATCTCCCTCCTCTGGCTCCTCTTCATACTCATCCATGTCCACCTGTAGACAACAGAACAAAAGAAGAAAGTCATTGCCACACTTTTTTTCAACAACAACGACACAAGAGCTTCATCTCCATACCTTCACCTCTCCATTCTCTCCTTCACCTTCACCCTGTCCGACCTCCTCTTCCTTTTCTCTGTAAGGATCAACAATCCGCTTGTCACACTCTTTTTATGTTTTTTTACATAGTTGTTAAATAGCGAATCTTCAGTATGATTTGAGATGATTCAAAAACGCACTCTTTAATTTTTTCGTCTCCATCACCTCCTGCTAAGTTGTCGACAGCGATAGCCAAGAAGACGTTGAGGAGGATATCTGAGCAAGTGGAGGTTAAGATCCAAGCAGACGCACATAGATGTCCACACTAAACAGTAAAATACCAATGGCAAAACACACAGAGGAGAATTCACTAAGAATGAATGGTTCTGCTGGTAGCGCCATTTTATTTGTGCTAGTATATTGATTCACTAAAAAATAAATATGTAAATCTGTTTATGGTGCAAACATGCCCAGAAACTTGGTGCTGAAATCAGTGTAAAACCCACTGTAAAATAGAAAATGTACAAATGCTTCTTTAAAGAGCAATTTTTACCTGATAAGACCCTCAAATATGACCTTCATTGAGCACAGTTTGATTCCGCCATATTAAATAATACATTTGAATAGAATTAAATTATTTCATTTTGATTTTACCACAAGAAGAACCTTTTTAGACTACCGTTCTTTTTTGTATTTAGAGTATTAGGATCTGCAGCAAGGATGCTGGTGCAGTATTTGTTTTTTCTTCAGGTCAACAACACATCTGTTGTCAGGGTTATGTTGAGCTGTCAACTGGTAAATATCTGTTGGTGTTAAATTATGTCAGCTAAGTAAACAAAATAACAAAATTGCATAATAAGTGAAAACAGGTTCAGATGGAAGGATACAGTTACCACAGATGAACAAAATAACAAAGTAAAGACAGACGATCATTCCAGGGAAAACAGGGCCGCCGTATGCCATGATACCATCATACATCACTACATTCCAGTCTTCACCCGTTAATATCTGCAAGAGCAGAGAAACTTCAAACTGAACTGTATTTCAGCAGCACAATAAACTTTATTGATAAGATTTGTAGTCTTTTTTGGACCTTGACAGCCACTGGTCATTGTCTACTTTCACTGATTGGAAAAGGGCAGCATGAAAATTATGCTAAATTAGTCTTTTAATTTACTAGTAACTTCAAGGAGTTTATAAAAATTATATATGCCCTTTTAAAATGTAAGTAAGCAGTGGAGGGAATGTTTTTTTTAAAATAATATGGTACACAGTGGATTTCATGGTAACTCTTGAGGAGCATGTTCAAACAGAACAAGGTAGGTTAATATCTTGAGGCCTTGTATACATTTTCCACCTTAAAACTTCTCTTTATGCATAATTTGATGAAATTGCATCAGGATTTTTGTAAAACAACCAAACAAAAAACAAACAAACAAAAAGGTCTCTTTTCCACAGAGTTTTCTTTCTCTGTGTATGTGTGTGTGTGTGTATATGTATGTGTGTATGTGTATGTGTGTGTGTGTGTGTGTATATATGTGTGTGTGTGGGTGGGTGGTTTACAATGATATTATGCGATAAATGTGGTTTATAAGGACATTTCTAGTACCCATAATTCAAACTATTTAAAACACACACTAAATTATGTTTTTTTTTTTTATGTAAAAATGAAGAAAGTTTTTTGTGAGGGTTAGATTTAGGGGATCGAATCAATTGTTCGCACAGTATAAAAATCATTATACCTATGGAGAGTCCTCATAATGATAGCCGCACCAACATGTGTGTGTGTGCGCACGCGCGCGTGTGTGTGTGTGTGTGTGTATGTGAAAATTGTCAGTCCGACAATTTCTACTTGATTAAATTACATAGTATTTCATTAGATTTGAACTAGTGTTTTACCTGAAAACAGGTGAGCAGGGCTTGTGGAAAGGTATCAAATGTGCTTCTCTTGGTCTGTGTCTCGTCAAAGTTGAACTTCCCTCCGAAGAGCTGCATGCCAAGCAGAGCGAAGATGATGAGGAAGAGGAAGAGCAGCAGCAGCAGGGATGCAATAGACTTCATTGAATTCAGCAGCGAAGCCACCAGATTGGACAGAGCTGTCCAATGGCTTAGGAGGACAAGTGGGTCAAAGAGCAGCAGGGCGAAAAAGAGGAGAAGATAGAGATGAACAGCGAGCAAAACAAAATTACATCACAGAAACAAAAGAATAAAGAAAATAACACATAGGCCTAAGAAAATCTTAAATTATGAAAGATGAAAATGTATTTATTATTTAAGGTACTTTCCCTCATGTCTTCCCAACACCATGCTTTAATTTATTTAAAATAAAACAAAATGTGCATATTTTGAAGAATCTTTATGCAGATCTTTTCATAAAACAGTTCATAGTCTGTCAAGCTCCAAAAAGAAACTCCAAGTGAGCACCAGAAATGAAGTCCAAGTGACTTGTGCACTATTCAAGGTACAACTGGATAGCTTTGTGTGTGGATTGGATTTTAATTCAAGTCGTTATTCACTGATAATCCTTTTATCCTTAGAAGCTCAAGTCTAGCCCACGTTCTTGTCCAGAATTAAAAAAATTGCATCACAGTTACTAAACATGTTAAAACCATGCATTTCAATGATGTTGAAGTAGTTTTTTAATGTGGACATAAACAAGCTAGCAGCATCATCCAGGACACATGTTTGGAACAACATGAGAGTGAGTAAATAATGGCAGAATTGTTAAAATCCTAAAAATATATTTTATTGAAATGTTAAAGCTGCCAAGAGAACAGCCCATCTTGCTATGGCAATGTCATATTAGAGAGGTCTGAGAGTACCGTGTGACTTTGAAGATCCGAAGCAGACGGACACAGCGCAGCACTGAGATACCCAGAGGCGGCATAATCTCCATTTCCACCAGAACCGTTTCCAGAATCCCACCACACACAACGAAACAGTCAAAACGGTTAAAAAATGCCACAAAGTAGACCAATAGCCCCAGACTGTACATTTTCAACAACATTTCCACCGTGAACAATGAGAGGAGAACCTTGTTGGCAATGTCTATGAGACAAACAGAAAGAGGAGCGAGAGAGTAAATATGGAAAAGTTATATTTTTGTCAACATATAGGTCAATGCAAACAATATACAGGTCAATGCTTCTTTAATTCTACTAAATTCATCCAAAACACAGCATATGCAGGTCTTTTCAGCAGTGAGTGTTATGTCAGTAATAAGTGAAAAGGAATTAAAAAGGCCAGAACAGGAATCAACATACCTTGAACATCAGTGAGCCAGTCTGGTTGGTTGTAGTGTTCAGAGGCACTAAGAGCTGTGTTGAGGAAGACCAGGATCAAAACTAACCAATAGAACGTCACTGATTTCACTGCTGTACGACAGTTTCTACGAATGCACCGATTCCAGCGACGCAGCGCACGGCTAAGGCCAAAATGAAACAGATAACAAATAAAAAATGACAAATTAATATACAGAGAATGCATGAAAAAACCTGTGACTAAGTAAGTTTTATTTTCTTCAAGTTTTTGAAGTGTTTCTGCTCACAAATACTCACCAGCAAGGGATCTTCATAATGTTAGCGCTGAAGTCAATTAATTAAAACAGAACAAAGCAAAACAAAATAGCAATGAGCTCAAAGACAACACAGAGCAATCAGCGCAGTGTGCACTCTGGTAAGTGCACTCCAGAGAAGTGCACTTGACAAAGATGCCATTCAGATGCTGGAACAAAGATGGCAATAGAAGCTTACAGTAATGAAATGACTTGGACGAGTAAGTACAGAAAGCAAATGAAAAAAATATTTCACTCAAGAATTTAAATTCTGTCATCACCCTAGGACAGGTAGGACAGGGTGCCGTTCCAAACCATTATGTCTTTCTTTCATAAAAGGATATATTTAAAATTATTTCCCATTCGCTGATTTGAATACAATTACTGCTGATAGTGACAGCAATACATACTGGTCTGGGATGATATGAGGTTCCCCTTCTGTCACTCACTCACTCAACGTTGTGTCGATTGTAGTGACACAAGGGACTTCTTTTGGGAGCCTCGGATACCTCTGAACATGAAAAAGATCAATGCCAAATTGGCGAACAGAATTTGCATGTCCAACCCCTGGACATACAGTATAAATGGGGGGATCGTGCATCTGTTCAGTCAGATTCTTTCTTCGGAGCCGAGCGGTTGTATGATCAGTGAGCTGAGACACTCACTAATGTTCCACTCACCTCTAAGAGCATTGCCGTTGGATCCTACGGTACATTACCAGCCGCTTTCTCCCTTATCTGCATGCCAGTACAGTCCCCGCCCCTGGGCGCTTTGACAGCATTTCTTAAAAGAGTATATTTCCTCTAAAATAGTTTACATTGGAGTTAAACTTTTTTAAAGATGCGTCTTTTTCAAGATGCCTTTTTGCCTTTGTGTATTTCTTGTATGCAGTAGATATCTCTCTGCTTCTGACGGTCATATATGCTGCCTCACGTGTATGGGCTGCAATCACACAGAATTTATGGCAATGGCGTGACCAATGCAATGTTGTTTGATGTCTCCTTCAGACCCCCAGAGCTGGATGAGAATATCGCCGCTACATCAGAGAGTGTCACGGCATCTGATGCCGAGGACTCGACTGGGCTGCCACCTTTGGGTCTGCCCGCCCACTCCGAGACTGATGTGCAGATGCGCCACCGAGAGCATTGGGCTGGACCGATCTTTCCTTCCCCCCCTCAGCCCATTAGACAACTGGTTCCTCGGGTCAGGGCGCCCCTCACAGCCATGCCCCCCTTCGTTTCCTTTCTACCTAGAAGTGCACGATGAGCTGACGAAATCTTGGAGGGCACTTTTTACTGCCCGAAATCGACCTCCTTGCTCGTCCTCTCTCATTACCCTCTACGGCGTGGCAGCCCATGGGTACACAGAGGTCCTCCAATTGGACAAAATGGTTGTGGTACACCTGCACCCGCAAAATGTGGCCACCTGGCGGGATCGCCCAGTACACCCCTCCGAGGCCTGTGGGACGACATCGTCTCTGGCGTCCAAAGCCTACAGCGCCACCGGACGGGCCGCTTACGCTCTGCATACCATGGCCCTCCTACAAACCCATCAGGCCAAAGCACTTAAAGAACTGCACCAGGGTAGTCCTGATCTTGATGTGCTGCAGGAACTGTGCTCAACCGACCTAGCCCTCCGGATCACAAAGGTCACAGCACGGGCACTCGGACAGGCGATGGCCAACCTTATGGTCCAGGAACGTCATCTATGGCTGAACTTGGTCAAGAAAAAAACGCTTTCTCAATGCCCCCATCTCCCAGCTCAGTCTTTGCCCAGCAGTTTTCAGCAGTGAAAAAGCAGACGGAGGCCATCTAACACATCTTACCTAGGTGCCGGACTACACCAGGTCGAGCCCCTTCTGCTCGCCGAGGGCGTCCCCATGCGGCAGCAAGAAACCAGCAGGTAGATCAGCCTTAACCAGGGCCCAGCTCTCAGCCCCAGCATAGAGCTACCCGCAGAAAGCAGACAACCCCATCTCACGAACCTCTTCAAGGACCCGCAAGACTCCCAAGCGTTCCCGAGATGGACCACCCAGGGGACTACATGTTCGCGCAGGAGCTGGTAGCCAGTCCACTCCTTCCCCCGGTGGAGGGCCGGGAGGAGAATCCTTAATTTCTGTTTTTTTCATCTGCCGCACACCCTTCGGGCTGCGATACCCACTTTTTAAATAAAAGAGCAATTTCCTCATCCCCTGGGTCACCTAGCCGGCGCCCCGGCAACAGAACCTTACAGGCGAAGTGGCACCTCCTCATCCACATCTGTACAGCGTTCACAACCCCAGACTGCCGGTTCTGACAGTCCAGAGGATGCCTCACTAGGACCTCCTCCTCAGTCACTAACCCGCCCTCTACCGGGTACGCGGAGCAAGGTAAGTGCCTTGAGTTCTCTCTCAGCACACATGCCCCAGGATGCAACTTTGCCTCCCGAAGCAACATTACCTGTTTCCCACCGCTGCGAAGCCCCACTGGGTATGTCAAAAGCTCGTCCCTTCAGTACTCCTCGCGCAGAGCTTTGATGCGTGGCTTACGCTTTCCAACCCGTCGTGCTGGCTGGCGAGAACCATCCGACTTGACTACGCAATAAATTTTGCCAGGCATCCACCCCACATCGGTGCACGCCGAAAAAGCCAGAACCCTGCAAACGGAGGAGTCTGAGATGGAGAAGGGTTTTTACAGCCTGTAAAGGGATATAAGGGAAAGGAAGAGGCGAGAACCGTCTTGACAATATAAATAATAGTTTAATGAAAAACTCACAAAAGACACAAACACACACATGACGGTCATCTGTAAACGATCTCGCTCTTGTCGCACCACCTTCTGCAGTCGGCCTTTATCCCTCTCGGAGGCTTAATAAGCCTTATAAAGGACCGGGTGTGTATAATCATAACCCGCCCCGCCCTACGCCCTGTCACACATCCCTTACTTCATCGTACCCAAAAAAGTGTTAAGGCCAATCTTGGACCTTCAAATTCTCAACCGGGCTCTACACAAACTCCCGTTCAAGATGCTCACGCAAAAACACATTCTAACATGCGTCCGGCATCAAGAATGGTTTGCAGCAGTAGACCTGAAGGACGCATACTTTCTCATCTCAATCTTGCCCCAACACCGACCCTTTCTATGGTTTGCGTTCAAGGGCCGAGCGTACCTCAAAAGAGGCACTGCAGTCCCTTAAAAACAGTTCCAGAGTCTCATGGGACACATGGCATCCTCAGCCGCAGTCGCGCCACTAGGGTTGATGCATATGAGACCACTCCAGCACTGGCTTCAGACTCGAGTCAAGAGATAGTCATGGCACCGCAGCACATATCGTGTGATCTTTACCCCTCTCTGCCATCAGTTCAACCCCTGGACAGACCACTGTTTTCTACGGACAGGAGTCCTCCTGCAACAGGTGTCTAGATGCATTGTGGTCAACACAGATGCCTCCAAACAGGGTTGGGGCACCGTGTGCAATGGGCATGTAGCTGCCGGTTCCTGGTCGGGCCCGCGGCTGCGTTAGCACATCAACTGCCTAGAGTTGCTGGCTGTATTTCTTGCCCTGCGGAGGTTTCTCCCACTGATCCGAGGCAAGCACGTCTTGATCCATTCAGACAGCACCGCGACGGTAGAGTACATAAATTGCAAAGGCGGTATGCGCTCTCGTCATATGTAACAACTCGCCTGCCATCTCCTCCTTTGGAGTCAGTACCGACTGAGGTCGCTGCACACCACTCATATCCTGGGCAGCCTCAATATGACAGCGGACGTGCTGTTGCGACAGGCTCCGCTCAAAGGACAGTGGTGGCTCCACCCGCAGGTGGTTCAGCTGATCTGGGACCATTACGGCAAAGCACAGGTAGACCTGTTTGCTTCCCAGGAGAACTCCCATTGCCCGCTCTGGTACTCCCTCAGGTCAGAGGCAAGTCCCCTTGGGACAGATGCACTGGCACACAGCTGGCCCCGGGGGCTGCACAAGTATGCAATTCCCCCAGTGAGCCTACTTGCACAGGTGCTGTGCAAGGTTAGGGAGGATGGGGAACAAGTCACTCTATTGGCCCCTTATTGGCCCACCCATGCTTGGTTTACGGATCTCATGCTCCTCGTGACAGCATCTACCTGGCAAATCCCACTGAGGAAAGACCTTCTTTCTTAGGAACGGGGCACCCTCTGGGATCCGTGCCCAGACCAGGCCATGCCAGTTCCCCTCATGGGATCTCTCTGTGGTCCTTGCAGGCCTCCAGAGAACCCCCTTCGAGCCTTTAGAATCAGACGAGCTAAGTGCCCTCTCCCAGAAAACAGCCCTCCTGATTGCACTCACCTGAATCAAGAGGCTCGAAGACCTGCAAGCGTTCTCTGTCAGCGACACTTGCCTGGAGTTCGGTCCGGCAGATGCTCATGTCATCCTAAGACCTCGACCGGGCTATGTGCCCAAGGTTCCTATGACCCCTGTCAGGGACCCCCTGTCAGGGACCAGGTAGTGACGCTGCCCTGGGAGGAGGCAGACCCAGCCTTATTGTTGCGCTGTCCGGTATGTGCTTTGCATTCCTATTTGGACCGCACACAGAGCTTTAGACTCTCTGAGCAGCTCTTTCTTTGCTTTGGCAGACAGCGGAAAGGGAACGCTGTCTCCAAACAGAGGCTAGCCCACTGGGTAGTCGACGACATCGCATTGGCCTATCAGACCCAGGCCATGCCCACCCCCTTCCGGGTTCATGCACACTCTACAAGACGTTTAGCATCCTCGTGGGCACTGGCCAACGGCACCTCTCTAGCAGACATCTGTAGAGTAGCGGGCTGGCTGACACCCAAAACCTTTGTGAGATTCTACAATCTCCGGGTTGAGTCGGTTTCGTCCCGTGTTTTGTCAGGTCCGAGCATATAGAACTCAGTAACACAGGACAACTGACTGGGTGTACCGCTTGCGCTAGTGCCTTTCCCCTCCACTCAGGCGAACATGTGTGCTTTTTCTTCCAGGTGAGTCCACTAAACTTGCGCTCCCTGGATGTCTTTCCTCCCTAGCCATCTGGTCCATGAATTCAGCAAAGGAGATCCCTACCAGACCCACTACATGTACTAAGTACTCTGTACTGGAATGGGTGCTCCACAGGGTTTGGCCATCATGGATTAATCCCCCTGTGTGTTTTTTCCGTGGTACGGTCCCCCTGCCGGTGGACCCACGTCTCCCTTGGGCAGTCCCCTGTGCCCCCCGGTTGCCATATTTGTAGCAACTCTTCCCTCGCTAGGTAGGATCTACCACCGCGCCACTTCCACATGTGGCCTAAAAACCCATGTGTATTTGCCACATTTTCACCTCCCCCCAGCCTGGGCAGGATGTGGTCTCCACGGGGTCTTTTCCCCCTGAAAGAATAGGACTTGAAAAGAATTGCATCCCCGATGCGTGTTATAACACTCTGTGAGGAGAAACATAGAGAGGAAAAGGCAGTGGCTGGTGTGGCCTGCTACCATGCTTGTCACGTCGCTTGTTCCCACGCCTCAAGGATGCCGGGAACCTAATAAAAACAATATGACATCTTAGTGGGGCGTTTGGGAAGGTTACGTGCAGTCTATGCCCATGCTCTTTTGGCACGCTACAGCTTGCTGCACCAGCATCAGCAGATCACATAACACGGTTCACTGTAGGTGGCGCTATTGATTAGGAGCCCCTTGTGTCACTACAATCGGCACAATGTCAAGTAGGTGACAGAAGGGGAACGTATAGGTTACTAGTGTAACCCCCGTTCCCTGATGGAGGGAACGAGACGTTGTGTTCCCCTTGCCACAACACTGTACCAAGCCACTGTAATGGCCAAACCTTATTCTCGGATCCTCAGTGCAGAACCTGACTGAACAGATGCACAATCCCCGCCTTTTATACCAGTATGTCTGGGGGCGGGACATGCAAATCCTGTTCACCAATTTGGCATTGGCTTTTTTCATATTCAGAGGTATCCGAGGCTCCCGAAAGAAGCCCCTTGTGTCACTACAATTAACACAGCATCTCGTTTGGGTCACACTAGTAACCTAGATGTTATGTAAATTATTACAGAATTCTATCTAACTATCCCTTTAACATAATAATTGAAACTGAATTAAAGGGTGACAGCACATTGACCAGTGTAGTGTGTTATTTGTGTATGTGTATTACCAGCAAGCAGCACAGCAATCTGTATGCTCTTCATCTATGTTCTCAGTGTTTTCGGATGCTGTTTCACTGGCTGGAAGGCTTGCTATAGTGTGTGAAAGGCAGAGGGAAAGAAAAAGACACAAACATGATCAAGAAAAGAATAAAAAAGAAAGACAGGAAGACGACAGGGAGAAAGAACAATGTCGGCCACACACTGACACAGTTTTGGAGAAAAGCACTCTCTCTGAAACAGGGTCAAACCACTTAATATGAGCCTATCCAAGAGATTTGATTTGTAGCCCCAGATGTAAATTGTACAATTAGACCAGACAAAGTTGAGAGGAGCTATTAATAGAATAGAAGGGGAGTGAAGAGTTCACACAACATTCTGATTGGCTGTACCATGGGTTTCGTTTGAGTGGCTGAACCAGCCGAATTTTCCTCTCTTCTTATCAGCTAGATCACGCAAGGTCACACCTGAGGGAGATTGAATGATTAAGAGGGACAAAATTAGTAAAAGACATAGAATTTAGCATAATGAGTAACAACTGATGTAAATTAAAACAAATGGAAAAGAAGGTTTGCAGGAAAAAAGTTAGGAATGGTTTCAATATCTGAAGATGTTTGTAGGTGATTAAGTTATACAACATATTATATTATATAAACATGTGGAGGGTGATGTCTTTGTATAAAACATAAATGTTGAGACTCATTTATTAGGTGAAAATTTTAATTTCAGCACCATTAGTGGAACCAAATGTTATTGCAAAAATAACTGTTATTTAAATATTCCTTGATAATTTGGCATTCTACAAAAGCATACTGTAAATTTGAGAACTCAAAACTAAATCCCCAATGTAATAAAAGCATTTATTGAAACCAAGCTGCAAAAACACCTCATTCTCTACTTCCACGACTTCCTTGCATCACTAGGGGGCTCATTAATTCATGACAGCCTATACAGCAACAACATCAATGCCTTCCTTACATCCGCCCAATTGTGTACAGTTCGTAACCAGAGAGAGAGAGCTGGACAAACGGGCCTAGTGTGGCCAAACTATTCCTGAACACCAATGAGGACCCATATGGAAAATTTTGAATTCATTTTGTATACATACATACATACATTAGACACAGATTTTTTTTGCATCTTGACATTAAACAATGTCAAGATGCAAACTTAAAAGGAGATGCCCTTCTGTTGAATTCAGCTGAGCTGCATCTTATTATTTTTGAGCACAAATGATTCCTGGACACTTTCTTGCACCCATCTGTGCTATTTTAAATTTTTGGTGTATGTAAACATGCACTAGATGGATGTCTTTGATCGTTTTGATAGCTTATGATGCTGCTGTGGTTGAGTGAACAGTTAAATATATTAGGATGCATAGGTTGAATGTGCGTTATTTTTAAACCCTGAAATTTTGTTTTATAATGTTGTGGAGCTTATTCATTCTCTTCCAACTGAGTTTTATATATGGCTGCATTTGAGGGGCTGCACGATGTTAGCCATTCATAACTGTGGGCATTTACGTTGAAATTTAAAAAGGCGCTAAGGCCAAAACCGAACATTCAGACAGAGGGCCAGAGACAGGGTGGTAAATGAACTTATATGACTAAATTGTGACTGTTTTGGTAAAAAACCTTTACTAACATTATCAGTGGACCTCAGGGAAGATAATACAATTATTTAAAAAAAGAGTGTGTCATGACCCCTTTAAAACAGATTTCCTGAACACTCCCTCATTCGCCATTAGTCGGCTAAACCGATAATTCAACCCCAAACTCACGCCATTGGTTGAGCTAATGTTGCTGTGTCAGGCTGGTCAGGATACTCAAACAAACAGAGCAATGTTTTGATAGTACCACAGAGGTGCAGTGTTTACACTTTTGGGGGAAATCAATGTACAAATGAGTATCTTTGCATAAAATGGGATAGAAGAAAGCATTTTATCATTTAAAAATTACAAACTTCACCTTTAAAAAACAGTTATTTTTTTTCTTTCATAAATGCCATGTTTCAAGCATATTTTTACAACGAACAGGTGAGATCAAGGACAAAGTGGGCTAGATGAGTCAGGGGAGGGATGAATATCAGGGGTGATCTCACGTCTGTTCCCATCTTCATCAAACTCATCAATGTCCTCAGCCTGAGTGATCCAGTCCATATATCCACACAGATCCTCCTCCATCTGCTGCTTTTCACGGAGCTTCTGGAAATCTCCACGAGCCTTTGCCTTCTCTCTCTCCTTAGAGAACTCTCTACACACAAGTACAGCCTGTTAGACAAGCAAGCAAACACACACACGCACGCATGCACGCATGCACACACACAGACTTTCACACGCTGTTTAACGGATTATAAGCAGCATGAGGTACTATCTCTGGGGAATTCTGTGAGCTTTGGAACAATCTACAGGAAATCAGACTCCACAAATCTGCTGCTCTCAACATCTGGGGATCATACCATTGAGGTGAATACAATAATTAACATCTGATATCTGCTGAAATCCTGTTTTCCTTTTTTAAACAATCAATCAAACAGACACAAAAAATTCTCACACATAAAACACAAAAAGTCAAAGTCAACACTCACTAAGCATAAAATGTGAGTTAAAACTACCACGGGCAAGTAAAAAAAAAACATTATTCGGCAGCTGGCTGTACTTTTATAAGAATTCCAACATTAAACATGGTTAAATTGCATTTTGAGGATAATAATAATTTAACCCTCGCTGATATAAGTAACAATATAGATTCAAATAAAATACTTATTAACCTCCTTCTGCAGAAAATGATCATTACAACTTCTAAAAGTCTTCTAACAACGTTTATTTTAGTGGAAAATTTACCATAGTACTGTAAGTTTATGATACCTAAAAGTATTTTTTTGTTTATTTTTTATTTGCCGACCCGACACATGTGAAATACTTCTAACATTAAAGGAATATTCTGGATTCAATACAAATTAAGCTCAATCTACCGCATTTGGGGCATAATATTGATTATTATATGCAATTAATGTTGATTTGCCCCACCTTTAAAAAAACACAATTTTGGGATAGAGTGAGGCACTTGCAATAGAAGTGAATGGGGTTAATTTTTGAATGTTAAAATACTCATTGTTTTAAAAGTAAAGCCACAAGACACAATTTGGTGTAAACATAATTTTAGTGTGATAAAATCACTTACTAACCTCTTCTGTGTAAATTTATAGCCAATTTTACTACTTAATTGCCAAGACAATGCAATGTCAAGAAACCCCAAAATGACTGTACAAATAAACAACGTTAGTGCTTAATTAATACATGAGTTTTGACAGATGGAACAGAATCTTGATGTGTCTTCACATTTTTGTGACATGCTTAATTGTACCATGAGATGGAGACTGGCTTATCTTGTTAGTCAAATAATTGAACAAAATTTAATAATTAAATAAGTACATTTTCTAAATTCACACTACAGAAAGTTGAAATTGTTGAGAAAGTTGAGATTGGACCCTGCATACTTACGTACTACCACAAGCACAAATTTATTTCTCTCTCCTATCAACTCACCCACTCAACACACCCAACACAAGGTTGAGTACAAAGAAGGATCCAAAGATGACCAGACTGACGAAGTAAACCCATGGCAGCTCAAAACCAATTGCATCATTCATCTAAAGAAATGGTCATACACATAAAAAATAACAACTCCAGTGTTATAAACAATCACATCTCTAAAAACTTGCCCCATCACTGTATTTTTCACAAGCTGAATGCGCAAAAGACAGCATAGTTACCCAGTACAGGACATCTGTCCAGCCCTCCATTGTAATGCACTGGAACACTGTTAGCATGGCAAAGAAGAAGTTATCAAAGTTTGTGATCCCGCCGTTAGGCCCATCCCACTTTCCCCTGCACTCAGAGCCATTCACGTTGCACTGGCGTCCGTGACCCGCAAACGCACACGGGAGTGGATCATCATCAGCATAATTATCTGAGAAATGAGAAAGAGCAAGACAGATAGAGAGACTTGAATGAAAATGCCTTTAAAAATGAGTGTGTGTGTGTGTGTGTGTGTGTGTGTGTGTGTGTGTGATTGTGTACTGTGTAGTCACCTGTGCCGATATAATAGCAGGTGCGATGCATTCGTCCAATGAAGAGCTCCAGTCCAATGATGGCATAGATAATGATGACAAAGAGGACAAGCAGAGAGATGTGCAACAGGGGAACCATTGCCTTCATTATGGAGTTTAACACAATCTGCAGGCCTGCAAACATAAAGGAGAGAATCATGGACTTCATTATGGCCATTATTATGGATCTGAAACCCAAAACCTCACAAACTGAATGTTGATCTGTATTTTACCATATTGACATTTTAGTGCAGCTCACATAACTGTCAAGCAGATTGACTGATTGATAAACAGCACCTACCATCAATATTATGCCAGTCAGAACATAATGGCATTATATGCACAGTGAGGAATCTGAGTGGGTTTTCTGGTAATAGTAATGGGTAAATGAATAAGAGAAAGTGTCCTAGTCCAATGTCATTTTGCCTTACTGGGAAAACTGCCAGGATTAACATGCAGGCATACACGTGAGGTGTAGATGCACTGTACACTCTAATGGCAGCAAGCAGGAAAAATCCCCACTAGTGCTTCTAATGTTACCTTGGTATACACTGGCTAGAGGTGTTTAAGGATGTAGTGTTTAAAATATGTTTTTGGATGTCAATTCTATCCAGGTTTGCTAGCATCATGTCTTCTGTCATTGCCTCCAATACGTCCAGAATGGATATTGTCTTCCTAACTAATATGCTTAGATGTTAAATCGCCAGAGGTGTGTTGTATCTAATTGAACTGCATTTTCAGGACCATGGACAGCACTCTTTGATGCCATTCAGGCACAAATTTGAGAAGGGGAAATCTGAAGCCCTGAAAAACAGTGGCGGCTGGTGCTTGTCAAAAGTGGGGAGTCACAGATTATCGTTTATCTAAAAATTTGCTTCTAGAAGCTGCTCAAACTGCTACTGCAACTGTGAAATTTCTAAATGAAAAAAATTAACTAAGCCCAAAACTGAAAAGCTTAAAGCATTACATTGGATCTGCATGTGTATCTCTGAGTGGCCGAACATTCTCCGCTCGGCAGCAATGCTTTAACAATTCATACGCTGTCACATACATCACTGTTTCAATTATTGGCTGTTTGTTGTGGAATCCCACCCAGAAAGCCCAATCCAAATGTCCAATGTCCTATCAGATGCAGATTTAAAGCAAATATTGTCCACAAGTCCCCGTAGAAGCACGGCTTCTGAACGGGACCCAAAAATATGCGTTTAGAGCCTCTAGTCCAATCAATCTTTACGCCTCTGAAATCTAATGGTAAAGGTATCTGCCATCGGTCCTGTGGCCGTGTGCCGCAGATTTCTTTACTTACGAACAGTGCTATAGTTATGACAACTGACACTTTTATTCAATAAAATATTGACATTTGCAAAGAGTAAAATATATTTTATATATAATATTTGTACATATCTGTACATAATCTGCAAGTGTTTAAAATATTTCATCTACCTCAGAAAGTATTGTCTTTGATGGCTTTCATGAATGGGTGGTTATCTTGTTGCTTGCTGTTCAAGTTGACATCTAGGTGCATGTGGGATTACACCTCCCAACCAAGACGTTAACTAGTTTCAGACCATATACAGCTCCAAATGGAGTACAGGAAGCTGAGCACCAAAAAGATACATCTTTTCATTGAATCACTTGACCACCAGCTGAAGGAAGTTACTCTAAATGACAGCATGTCTCATTTCTATTTTCAGATATTAAAAAGATAAGAAATCAAATCTCTAACCTCTTTGCTATATCTGTGGTCCATGAGATGATCACATATTATCTAGTAGGTGAAGAAGAATAATGAGTGATTAATTTAAAAGCTTCAGCTTCGAATTGGCAGACCTTACCTGCATATTGACACTACAGAATGTACTTTTATAATTTACATGTTAACATTCATTGACTGAAGGAACTGTAAAAAGCAACTATCGCTATCTAAAAAGCACACATGTGCCGACATGTCATTTACCTGAAATAAACTAACTCTGAAACATAACTTGCTACAGAGGAGGTTAGGTTTTCAGAGAAAGTACTATGGTTACTTACATACTCTGAAAGATACTCCAGTTATTGGAACCGAAAGTTGAGGTTAACAGCTTACTCTGAGTAAACTTACTGGTTTAGTCGCTAAACCTACTTTCTGGAACAGCCCTCTGATGTTGGAAATGATGGCAAAACAGCACAGTTATTGGCTGCAGCATTGAGTCAAACTCTTCCGGTGAGGATGGTGAACGATTCTACAGGCTTACATTATCATGACGCTAGAGATGTCTTGCTAACACCCCTTCTGATTGCTGACTGGTGCATTCCGCAAGCATATCCCACACAAAAACAAACATGACTGCTACCACCGAATACCTTTAAAGCAATATTGTACTTTTATATAGATTTACACTCTTTTAAGGACTTTTACTACAGAACTGTTTGCAGAAAATTAAAATTAAACCAGAGTATTAAACCAGAGATAAAATTACTTTGCATATTTGTTTTATTACATATGCAACCACATGAACAAAAACTTACTGGGCACCCCTGAAACCAATCTGAGGGGGCGTAAGACTCTGAAAGCTCGTAAGGCTTTGACATCCAGACCTCCAGGTTTCCCTGGCATGTGAGATGTTGTTTCACCTGACTTGTGAGTAACAGTCTCTAGAACCACACTGAACAACCTGCAAAACAAACAACACACACAGAAACACACAGGTGGTGATTAAATCCATCAATTGTGTAATTGATTGATCACAAAATTATAATGTATTAATTACAGTAATCAAAACAGCAAAATACTCTTTTGGGATTGTCATCAACCATGATCACTGTCAACAATCACATTGCATCGGAACCGTTTAAGTTAATTTACTAAATTTATGCCAAGTGAACAATTAAAGACAAAAGTTGGGTCACGCCGCTTTCATTGTTATTGCTATTTGGTTAATTAGTGTTAAGTGCATTAATAAGTTAGGTTTCACTTTAAAAAAAAAAAAAATTAAATGTCTGAATTGTTTCTTCTAGACAACAATGAGATTGAATTGAGAGCAATTTGAGATTTCAAAATGAAAATACCCACTAATCTCTTTAGAAGAAATGTCAACAATGCCTTATAATCAAAAGTAATTTTAACTTTATTGATATATACTCTTAAAGTATGTCAACAATTATCAAATTTGTGTCTTTTTTAAATTCCATTATGCCTCCTGACCAATGAAGGAGAAATAAAAATAAATTCTTCAAAAAAGCATTTACATCAGTACAATCAGAATATTTCATGAACATTTATCGATGGCACAGAAGGATCTTCATGACATGGGCTTGGTGCGGCTATCATTATGAGGACTCTCCATAGACATAATAATTTTTATATTATAACACACACACACACAAATACAAAAGACATTTTTAGAATGAAATGTGCCATAATGTAATGTGTAATACTGTGTCTGGAATCAATCATCCTGTCCATTAGTGGTTCAGCCTGAGAGCTTAATAAAATCTCAAATCAACACTAAAAAAAATCTCCTCTCAAAATTATACTCAAAAAGTATTTTCTTCCTTGATAATTAACCATCCAAGCTGATCAACTGGCCATTACTGATCCCAGAACAGCTGTTTAGTCCCATTTTAGAAGGATGGATAGAGCTCTGGGGATTGACTCACTTTAAACACTCTATGATGCATGAGGTTTAAAGGGATAGATCAACCAAAAATGACATTTCTGTCATCATAAACTCAGCCTATCCAAAAACTCAGCCTTCCAAACCCTGTATGATATTTTTTCCTTCAGTGAAACACAAAAAGAGATGCTAATCAGAAAGTTAGGGACTGACAGCCTCAGTCACCATTCACTTTTACTGTATGGAAAAAAGAGAAGGGTAACATTATTCTAAATGTTTCCCCTAGTGTTCCATTGAAGAAAGTCATATAGATTTGGAATGACATGAGGGTGAGTAAATGATGTCAGAATTTTTTATGACAGAACTAACCCTTAAAACAGTAGTGGGCCATGGGAGATCAAGAATTGTTTTAGAAGAAGAAAAGTGCATGTACACTTTTCCAAAACACACACATTCACCAAAGTAATTTTAAGCCTGGTGTATTAAATTGAGGTGAGCACCAAGTCAGATTGAGAGACAAAAAGAATGTGAGAATGAGAGAGAAAGAGAGAGAGAGAGAGAGAGAGAGAGAGAGAGAGAGAGAGAGAGAGAGAGAGAGAGCAAACAGGAGAGGTGGAGAAAGGGAGAAATAAGGAGAAAATAGTAAATGGGAAATGAGAACAGCAGGACAGGAGGAGAACAGTGAATAAGAGAACGGCCGTTGGCCATTACACAACCTAAATAAAAATCAACTGTGAAAATTAATATGCAGGTGAATCATGGAAGAAAAGTATGTGATGTCACTCAGGATTATAATGAGTAATTTTTAAATAAAATAAAATAAAAATAAAAGAGTGGTTATGGCAGAGTGGTGAGGATGGTGCAGTACCCCACGATGACGATGACAAAGTCCAGTAAGTTCCAGCCATTGCGGATGTAGGAGCTCGGATGCATGACGAGGCCATATGCCAGGATCTTCAGAAATGTTTCAACAGTGAAGATGATCAGAAACACATATTCAACTTGTTCCTGAAGACACAGAGTGGGAGGAGACAGTATCAACACACACATACACATAAAGATGAACACATTTTCACATTTTAGCCAATACCAAGGTCATGGGTTAGATTCCCAGGGAACATGCATACAGATAAAATATATACTTTGAATGCTTTGAAGTTACTTTGGATAAAATTATTTGATAATTATTTTTATGTTAAAGTCAATAACCCAAATAATGGCAGGTATAGAGCACAACTGTACCCACTCACTTTTTCAGCCATCTTGGTTTCTGAAGCCTTTTTCCCATTCATTAATTTCATAGTTCTGATCCATGATCAAAACCAGACAGCTCCAAGGTATATAACAACATTGCAAACTTTAATTTGAGGCAAAAAAGTTTTAAAAATCATTCAAAAAGATAAAGGAACAAGACTGTACTTAACGTCTATCATGAGGTCATGAACTGCAATCATATGAAGTATTGTGAATGATGTTATTGAATTAAAAATTATGGAAAAATATTAGACTATTGATTTAAAGTAGTTGAATATAAGTAAATAAACTAAATTTTATGGTTTTATTGCAATATTCAGATAACAACAAATATATACTTAAGTAGTTTAACAGCGTAGAGAGACCGAAATGACTGAATCATTTACAGTGATCAAGAGTGGGTGGTCGCTGCACAGCTTGTTTGGTGCATTTTGTTGGCCTCGATTCTCTGATTGGTGTATCGTTTCCTCTCAGGATCATAGGTAATGTAATTTTTCACCAGATATTCCACTATTAAACACAACTTTTTTACATTTAAAAAAAGCTGACACAAGTTTAACGTAGGCTAATCATATACCATCGATTAACAACCCCAGAGCTCAGAGTAGGTAAGTAAGGTTTTATAAGTTAATGAAAATGCGATTTTTATTCTGGAACCTGACTGTTGCACTCTATTATAATTCTATGCTTCGCTTTGCTTTTTTTTGGTAAAATAATTTACCATAAAAAATGCTAAATAGTGATAAAAAAAAGTGTGGAAAAAATTGTCATAGTAGCTGCTTCCACTAATAAAAAATAAAATACTAATATAAAAAAAATACTAATATTGTCAGACAATGATATGTTCAGCAGTGATATATCATGCTTCCCTAATATAAATATACACATGCACAAAGCAGCACGCAGTACTGCAATAGAGTGACACAAAACACATTGTGACATGGCGGAGGTGGGGCCGGTTCGTGATTTTACACACCTGGTCCCTTATCAGGCTAATTAAGCCTCCGAGAGGGATAAAGTCTGACTGCGGATGGTGGTGCGGGAGAGAGAGAGAACGTTTACGGCAGCTGTCCGTCATGTATGTGTTTGTGTCATTTGTTTAAGTTTTTCTTGAAAATATTATTTATACTGTCAAGCCGGTTCTCGCCTCCTCCTTTCCATTGAATCCCTTTACACACACATATCAAAATAAACAAACTGTACATACTCCTTATCCAAAACAAGCAACAGCACAACGCAAACACAGCATTTAGTTGTTATATCAGAATGATTATTTCAGAAAGATTAAGGCATTTTCTGGGAATTAAACATGTTTCAGAATAGATGCAGAGGTGGATTGTTGAATGAGAAGAGTTTATTTGCACACTCCTCTGTCCATCCCATTTTAACGCAGTTCAACAGTCCTCTACACAGAAATGACAACAATTCCTTAGGCATTCGAATCAGTCAAATCAAAAAGCTACTGCAACAACGCTGCAGTTGTTTGTGTGTGAGTGTGTGTGTGTGTGTGTGTGTGTGTATTTGTTTCACCCGACTCGGATTACATATATTTTTTTAAATATTGTAATTTAAAATAAACATAGAGATTGAGAATGTGCGTATATGCAAGAGCCATTATAGCATGTGTGTGTGCATAGGCAAGTGTGCATTGTAATGTTTATAGGTGCACGTACTATAAGTTGGGGTGCTGGTATGACCTTATGACCTGTTCACATCACCAAACAGCAAGTGAAAGAATAAAATGAGAGAGATAGACAGAGGGATCATGCAAGCCAATCTTGAGCTGGACCGCAATTTGTTTGCGTTTCAAAGGATTACTAATCTGTCATCCTCTATTCTCTCACTGCTGCTGGCATACAACAGCAGCCTGTGCACTGTGGCAGCACACACTTGCACACACACACACACACACACACACACACACACACACACACACACACACACTTCATCTATATAAATAAACATATACGATGAAACATCAAACCAAACCTCAAACATCCCAACGCCATCTGTTGGAGTTCATAGACTGAGACAGAGGAGGATGGACAATACCATATGGGTAATAACCACACACACACACACACACACACACACACACAAACACTGTAATATTTGATTTAATATAAAATGGCATACAGCATAAACTTCCATGTTCTGGACCATATGCTTCTTTCGGATGTTTTCAGAAGGTTTTTGCACACTGAGAGGAACAAAAAAGAACATCCATGAACTATTATTTTAGTACTTTTGAGGAAGAATTTCCCCTTATAATAATTTGTCCGAACAAAAAAATTAAAAACAAAACCTAAAAAATCACAGGTTATACACAACAAATAATGAGTTGTGGTTCAGTAAAAAACTGCCCCGGCTGATTTAGTGAGTGGGTGAATTACTAAGCAATTAAAAACAACAGTCGAACAGTGAACTGACTGTTTTTGTCCGATTTATCTTTTATCTCATAATAATTTTCAATCATATTCATTTCCTCCCACAGATGAGCAATAAACCATTGCAACATTCATTATGTATTTGTTGCATCACGTTGTAACTGAATGATTGATATAATAGCATAATATACACAAAGTGATGAATGTCTTAGGGTAATGAACCAAAGATAACTGAAACCAAGATGATGGACTGTAAAATACAGCAAAAAAATATGGCAAAAGGAAAGAGCAACCAGTTCTGTGACAGGACAGACTGACAGCAAACACGCACACACGTTAAATGCATGTCCCCTCCTTTGCACCTGGACTCCAGGATGTGGCTTTAAGCATTTGAACAAAGATGGAGAGCATGAGAGAGAGGGAAAGAAAGAGATAGATGGGGTGATTGGGGGGAGGGTGATGAGAGACAGGGGAGGAAGCGTAAGCTGCTTATCAGGACCAAGAGCATTTAGAGCAGCCAAACGAACAGGCATCTACAATCTCCCCTGACCACCACTCTCTCTTCCTCTCTCTTTTTATAACCCAGCCTGTCTCTTTATCTTTCAAACCATTTTGTTGTCTTGGTATCCTCCAAACAAGCCCAAAGGTAGGAGCACTGCGGGTGGATTTAACCCAGCTTGCACTTTTAGCCCATCTGAATATTAAACTTAAAACAATGCTATGATTTGTTCACATTATGCATTCGTTTTCCCAGTTTGAACTAATTTCAAGTAAATAATTTAGAGTTGTATTTTGTTCTTTCATTATATAAGTGTAATATATCCCATATGAGTGTTCCTTTAGCTTAACTGATAGAGCATGGCGCTAGCAATGACAAAGTCAAGGGTTAGAACACACATGCTGATGAATGTACTTTACTGTACATCTTAAATGTACCGCAGTTTGCTTTGGATTAAAGCATCAATGCGTCCCTGTAAAGCATACTTAGAACATATCCATGTATTTACACTTAGGCACGCACCAGCAGACACACAGCACAAGCACACACATCTCTGAGCTGTTGCTGGAGTTCGTGCATCCACAAGAAGATTGCGCATCCACCCGGAGATCACACTTCTACAGGCTAAAATAGTCATAATTTAATTGTATCCACTCCACATCTGCTGTTGAAATGTTTGCTAAATTCTCTTCTCTAGAGAACAGTTTTTCAAGCTAACTAACAATGGACATTGGATAGCTTTCTGAGATAAATGAGGAGCACTGATCTGAGGAAAGACACTATATGCAGTGCCCCAATTTAAATTGACAGCAGCTGAAGCAATTTGACAAAGCATTTAAAAGCAAAGCACAAAAAAAAAAAACATTCATAGTTTAAATCTCATGATAATATTGACATAATTTGATGGAGCCTGTCACATATTTCTTTCAGAAATGCTCACCCCATCTGAAACAATTCCACTGCTTGAAAGGCAGCACTGTACTGAAATTCCTCTCGTATATTTCTTCTGCAATTATTTTAGCTTGAGCCACATAAGATACAATATACATTCAAACTATTTTTGCTATTTTGTGCTATTATAGTTTCCTTATGACTCAGTACACTTGACATAGTGTGCTAATGCACATGGGGTGTCCTTCCACACAACCTGGATGAAACCTCTACAATAACGTCAATATTCTAATATTGGCTATGGTGTTTGAGCCCCACCCTTTTAGGCGTGGAGCTGTCCGCTATAAAAGCAGGTGAGCAAACACCATTCCTCAGAATTTTCTTGCTTCAAGACAGCAATTCATCTCTCTACAAGCCCTCTACTGCTTCACCACCAATTACACGAGTCAGCGGGAGGGTTCTTCACGGCAACAAGAAGACTCTACGCTCCCCTGTAGTGTTCCAGCGAACATCAATCCACCTCGCTGATTGACCCTTCGCTGGTGAAAGGGCCGCTTCAGCATCCCTGGTTACCTGCAGTGCTTTGGTAGGATTTGAGTATCCTTATAAAGCAATGGTATATTGTATATTGTGTGTATAAATACACCGATCCAGCACAACATTAAAACCACCTGCCTATTATTGTGTAGGTCCCCCTCGTGCTGCCAAATCATCGCCAAACCGCATCTCAGAATATCATTCTGAGATGCTAGTCTTCTCACCGCAATTGTACAGAGCGGTTAGCTGAGCTACTATAGACTTCAGTTCGAACCAGTTTGGCCATTCTTCATTGACCTCTCTCATCATTAAGGCATTTCTATCCACAGAACTGCCTCTGATTGGATATTTTGTTTTTGGCACTATTCTGAGTAAACTCTAAAGACTGTTGTGCATGGAAATCCCAGGAGATCAGCAGTAACAGAAATAGTAAAAACCAGTCCATCTGGCACCAACAATCACGGTTGAAATCACTGAGATAAATTTTTCCACATTCTAATGGTTGATGTGAACATTAACTGAAGCTCCTGGCCCGTATCTGCATGATTTTATACAATGCACTGCTGCCACATAATTGGCTGATTAGATAATCGCATGAATGATTGTTGTGCCAGGCGGGCTGCTTTGAGTATTTTTGTAACTGCTGATCTCCTGGTATTTCCTACGAATGGTGCCAAAAACAAAAAACATCCAGTGGGGTGCAGTTCTGTGGAAGGAAATGTCTTGTTGATGAGAGAGGCCACCAGAGAATGGCCAAACTGGTTCGAACCGACAAAAGTCCACAGTAACTTGGCGACGCAACCTGCCGCCGCTGAGCCCAAATGGAATCATCCCTATCAGCACACACCCCTTCCCCCTTTGAAGTGGAACGCAGAGCCCGCTGTTCCCTCCGGGTCTGCTTCTAGGAAGGCTCGATTGGAGACACACACCACTGTTCCCCATCTCTCCAATGTTGTTTGTCGGGAAAGGAATATTGCTGTCTATAATATTGTTCAAAATGTTGTTTCTGTGTCTTACATTTGTATGAATGCAGTAAAAAATGCAATAAATGCAAAACAATTCAGTGCTCATTGTACATGCATGAGACGCTCACACATTCTCAATAAAGAGCTCTTTTCCTCTTCAAAGCCCACACATTGTGCACAACCGCTTCCCACTGAAGAAGCAGCACATTATATCATACAATTTACAAACCACAAACAAACAAATTGCCCTCTGTCCCGTTATGCGGATGCATGGCAAGCCCTTATGTGTATTTCAGATTTGGTGCAAAAAACGATCAAACATGGGTATACGATCCAATTTGCATGCCGACCACCCCGTTTCAATGGCGATCTGTCTTCCACAGTTTCCTCCGAATACGCGCCAGTGTTATGAGCTGAAATACATAATCTCCTCACGAAAAACGTGATAGAGGTTGTTCCAAATTTTCAAACCCAAAAAGGGTTTTAAAGTCATTATTTTCTTGTCCAAAAAGAAAGACGGCAGCTTAAGCCAATCCTAGATCTGAGACAATTGATTAGTGCACTTGCAAAGCACCCATTCAAAATATTACTCAGAAAAGGATCTTATCGCACATCTACCCACATGATTGTTTGCATCGATAGATCAGAAAGATGCGTACTTTCATGTCCAAACTGTACAACATCACACCATATTTTTAAGATTCACATTTGAGGGAATGGAGAATCAATTCAAAGTCCTGCCCTTCGGGCTGTCTCTGGCTCCTTGCATGATCACAAAGTGCATCGATGTGGTTCTCACCCCACTGAAACTGAGCGGCGTGCGTATTTTGAACTACCTTGACGATTGGCTGTTACGGACACAATCAGAGGCAATGCTTGAGCATCTAAACAGCTTGGGCCTCAATGGCAACTGGGCGAAGAGCACGCTCTCCCTCAGACAACAAATCTCCTTTTTTGGAGCCCGCCTCGACTCCGTGAGTGGGCATGTGCACGAGTGACCACGTTTAGGCCACTCTACAGTGTCTGTCTCATTTCAAACTGGGCAGCCTTGAAGGCTTTTCAGTCAGAAATAGCAAACTGTCATGTTCTGGTTCACTCAGACAACATGACAGTTGTTGCGTATATAAACCACCAAGGCAGAATTAATTCACCGCCATTGATGAAACTGACACGTCACCTCCTCCTGTGGAGTGAGCGTCATCTCCTTTACCTGAGAGTGACATATGTCCCAGGCTGTCTGAATTATGGTGCAGACCTATTGTCACGCAAAGGGGTGAGACAGGGGGATTGGAGACTTCATCCTCAAACTTTCCTGAGGTTTTTGAAAATATTCGACAAAGCAGAAATCTATCGCCTCAGTGGAGAATGCCCACTGTCTCCTCTGGTACTAAGTCCCAAGCCCCGGTGGGAGTGTACGCAATGGCCCACAAATGGCCGGCGAAATGCAAATATGCATTTCCCCCAGTGTGCCTAATTCACTCTGTCTGAGAGGACAAGGACATGATTCTATTGGTTGCACCGAAATGGCCCAATCAGCCATGGTTTCCAGAAATGAGAGAAATGTTATACAGCTCGCCATGTAAAATACTGCTAACAAGGGTTCTCCTCTCTCAGGCACAAGGCACAATGTGGCAAGGTGTGGAACCTGCATGTGTGGCCCCTGAACGAAGCATGCTAAATGTGCCAGAACTGATGCATTCAGTCATAAACACCATTTTACAGGCCACAGCACCATCCACGGGACACCTCTACACGCAAAAAGGGAACGCATTCACTGACTGGTGTCTTTCACATGGCAAAGACCCAGTAAACTGCCCCATATGTGACATTTTCATATTTCTTCAAGATCGATTAGATGCATGACTCACTCCATCGATGCTCAAAGTTTATGTGGCGACTATATCTGCGTATCACACACCTGAAGCCGGTGCCACTATAGGCAAGCATGATTAAATCATAAAGTTTGCAACGGCCTATATTCAGGCCATTGCAACATGATGGGATTCTGTTCCCCATATGCGTTAGCACGCATGTCATGTGTACTGAGTTGTAAGGGAACGTCTCAGTTACGTACTCAACCTCGGTTCCCTGTGACGAAGGGAACAAGACATTGCGAATGCTGGTCACACTACAAGTTCTTTTGAGGTGCAAGCAATTCGCTCCTTGTCCCTTTGTCAGAAAATTCAGAAGAATGGTGTTTGCGCGCCTGCTTTTATAGTGGACAGCTTCGCGCCTAAAAGGGCAGGGCTCAATCACCATAGCCAATATTAGAATATTGGCGTTATTGTAGAGAGGTTTCAACTAGGTCATGTGGAAGGACTCCCAATATATGCGTAAGCACAAAATGTCTCGTTCCCTTCATCTCAGGGAGCCAAAGTTACGTATGCAACCGAGATATTATATTAACACAAACAGTATAATACACAAATTTGAAAATCTCAAGTCAAGCGCAATGAGTGTTACGACAACAGCAAAGTAGATGGCGACTCTAATGCTGCATTTTATTTTCACTGAATCTAAAATTTACAAACACTTTAAAAACCTAAACAACTAAACCTACATTTTACAGTAACACAATGCTTTGCAAGTAGTTGTGTTTTCTTCTGGAAATACAAATATAGTTCTGTATGTACTGTAATCCAGCAGATGATTATTACAATCACTCTGTGTGTGAAACAAGTGATACTCTTGGTTGTGAAGTTTCCTTAAAGAGGAACTCTTTATCAGATACCAAAAACCCTAAACAATTTTGGAAGAGACTTAACTCCTTAATTAACAAAACCAATACAAGTCATCCATCCAAACTTAGAGTGAACAATAATATTATCACTGACCCTATCTTAATGGCCAATGCCCTTAACCAACACTTTTCTTCTATTTGTTGTTCTCAGTCATCTGAGCTCTCTTTTTCTACAATAACAAATACTTTGAACAATATCTCTTTCTCCTTTTCAACAATTCATCCCTCTGATGTTCAACAGGCAATTTCAGAAATAAAATCTTCTAATGGTGCTGGTCCTGATGGTTTGGACATGAAGTTTATTAAACTTTCTTCTCATGTTCTAGCATATCCACTATGTGATTTATTTAATTTATCACTTTCCACCTGTGTAATTCCATTAATGTGGAAATTTGTGAAAGTAATACCACTACACAAAGGTGGTGACTCACTTGATCTCAACAATTATAGGCCAATTTCTATAATCAGTAATGTAGCTAAGATATTTGAAAAGCTTATTTTTAGGCAACTGTCAAACTATATTAATGAATTTTCCCTCTTGACTCCAAATCAATCTGGATTTAGACCTTATCACTCTACAACAACAGTCCTTATATTATTTACCAATTATATTTTTTCTGCACAAGATAATAACAAGTCTACTGGTGCAATTTTTATTGATCTCACTAAGGCGTTTGACATGGTCAATCATTATATTCTTCTGGACAAACTATATGCTATTGGCCTTTCCAAATCAGCTGTTCTCTGGTTTAATTCATATCTTCATTACAGACGTGAAAGTGTGTCTCTTAATGCTGTTCTCTCTCAGCCTTGAATAATGGAAACAGGTGTCCCTCAGGGTTCTTCCCTAGGCCCCCTTTTGTTTTCCATTTTTATAAATGATCTCCCACAAATATGCTTGGACTGATTAATCTATATGCAGATGACACAGTTATGTATACATCTAAACACGATATATCTAAGATTCAAACCTCACTTCAACTTGATTTCAATCTTATTCAAACATGGTTCTCTTCTAATTTGCTTTTATTGAATAAAAAGAAGTCTTATAGCATGCTTTTTGCAACCAGATCTGTACTCCATAAGCAAAATATTTCTTTGGAGGTTAAATTTCTGGATGGTACACTTTTAAAGAATGTTGAGGAGTTTAAATATCTGGGCCTTTGGCTAGACTCCCAACTTACTTTCAGACCATAAAAAACATAAACTGTAGCTTAAGAATGTTATACCGCTCAATTAATTGCTTTACAAAACAGATTAGATTAAAAATTATTACTCAATTATTATTGCCTATAATTGATTATGCTGATGTTGTTTATCAGAACACACCCATAACCAATCTTAAACCTTTGAATGTGATCTATAAAAGTATCTGCAGATTTGTTTTGAGGTTCCCATTTAGAACTCATCACTGTCAAATGTATCAGTCACTGAATCTTCTTTCACTAAATGGCAGACGACAGTATCACCGGTTGCAGTAATGCATTTTCTCAAACTATCCATCCTATCTGAAACAACTTGATTCCATATCAAACATCCTACAGCCTAAGAGACACTGACCATATTTTCTTTTCTGTACCAAATATATCCAAAGAAAGTGGGAGGAGAGCCTTTAAATTTAAAGCCCCTTCTGATTGGAATGGTTTACCCAAGTCTTTTAGATCGATCTCCTCTTTTCACCAGTTTAAGATGTCTCTTCTTAATTATTTGCATACAAGCTGTAACTGTTTTCTTCATGCTTGATATATATATATATATATATATATATATATATATATATATATATGTATATTGTTTTTTTCAATTGTCTATATGAATGACCTCAACTGTTTATTGCCTAATATCTAATGGTTGGATTGGGGAAGATATGGGTGGTTTTGGTGTGTTGGAGAGCTTTTGTCTTTGTTTTGTTAGTAGGTATGTATGCATGTTTGTATATGATGTATGTTTTTCTTGAGGTCCCCTCGAAAACGAGATGTCACATCTCAAGGGTTTTTTTTCCTCTTAACAATAAACAATTTAACACAATAAACAATTTAATTGAAAAATAATTTTTTTCTTCATCATTTATGAACCCTAATGTTGTTCTGACCACATTTTCTTTCTTCTGTTAAACAAAAATATGATGCAAGACAAAATGTCTAAGCTTTTGTTTTCCTTTCCTTGTACAGAAAACAGAACTTCTTACATTCAGCCTAAGATCTCCTTTTGTGTTTTATAGAAGGAAGGAAATTACACAGGGTATTTTTCATTTTTAGGTAAAATATTCTACTTAGCATTCATTCATTAGTCTTCCTTACAGTAGACTGCTCAGTTGTGGCTCTTTGCTCATTTTAGTGCCACTTTCTCTTTCTTTGCATGCAAATTCTTCTTCTTCTATAAAAAGAAAGTGACACTCTAATGGGACAGGCAGGAGGCAATGCCTGAGGAGGGTTGTGTCCAGGGTCCTGATCACATACAACTTGATTTATCTCCTCTCTCATGTCCTGTTTTTCTCTCACAAGCCTTAGGATAGATCCCCTCCCTATACAGAACTTAACAACATGTCCTGCTTGGTTTCACCGAGCATTTGAGTTCAAATAAGCCACAATCACACACGCTCATACATTCGAAATGACAGTGGGACAAATTACGAGACTCACATGGACGATTCCATAGCGCTATGAAAGTGCTAGTGTGCAAACTGAGATGCAGAGAAAGGATTTCTAGACTAGAGGCCTTTAAAATGAAAGGTGTTTAATTTGGTGCGACCCCCACTTAGAAGCAATAGCCAGGGGCAACTCTGATTTCTCTCAGTACTCAGTGACCTTTGCATGCTTATGTAGCCACACATTTGTCGCATGCTTCAATGCAGCCACGGATAAATCTGTCATTTCATTTCCTGCATGTAGCCCTGGCACAAACTTTTAAAAGGAACTTCTGAAAGCAAATTAAAACACTGTAGTCTTTAACACAGATGCTGAGATGGCTTGTAGACTGATGCTTACAGATTCTATTCTATAACTGAGTTCACCTGGGCATCACTAGAGGTGGGGGAAATATCTTATTGTTCAAAGAATTTTACCTCATGATACTATATTGATATTTTAACGCCAATAATTAATATTTTAAGTTACATTTAAAAAAAATAAAGAGATTAAGCACCACTCTGAGCATGTTTGTAAGAAGAGAAAATGTACTGCTGCATTAGGTCAATGAAGAATCAATTATTTCTATTTCACTAATATGTATACTTGGAACAAGCTTTTAAAAATAAGTATATAACTTATTATGATGTCAGTACTGATCCTCTTACAGCTGAACTTTTCGAGTTCATGTAATAATAAACACGCTGGAACCAAACTATGATATTCCCTCACATTTTTTATTTTTTTTTACTGACACTAATGTTCCCATGCTTAATGGTACTTTTATGGCTCTATGATGAAGTAAAGCAAGAAGTTCAGCACTTGTTCAGCAAAGCACTTAAGTCCAATGAAGATGAATAAGAAACAAGTGAGTAAAGATTGCAATATATGAATTGCAATACACTAAATATAAATATATCCATTGCTGGGTAGTAATGGATTACATGCAACCAGGATTATTGAATAAAATTACAAAAGTGTCATCTTTAAATGTTTTCAGAAGAGAGGGAGAGGGTTGTGGAACTGCACACACATACTAGCCACAAGCCAGGTGGCACAATTAAGATGAAGTAGTCTCACTCAGCATTTAACCACTGGATTTAAAAAAAAACATTTCACTTTTAAGGAGACACAGGGCATTAAAAAACATTACTGTGCAAAGTAAACTCAGCCTTCCAAAACGTAATATCCTAGCCGCTGTGATTCCACGTCAAATCTAAATAAGCATTTGGTGAGCTTGCATGTTTTCTCAAATTTACATTGAATGTCTTACCACCTCTAGGGAACACATTTAATTATTATATGAATTATCACTCTGTTTATCATATAACTATGTGTCACTTTGTCTTTGGAAAGGTTTTGTAAATCAAACGCATCACAGTGCCCAAATAAATGTCATTTCGGATTCACAACCTAATCCACACATGAATGCCAAGAATTAATTAGCATGGCAAAGTTAGTTTTAGATTCAAGAATTGTTTTTGTACTTGATTTATATGAATGTGCTTTTGCAATAACTTTTGAAATGTTTTATTCACAAATGTATAACTAGTCTCATCTGTTACCTCACATGGATGGCATTTGTAATGCTGAAATTGCTGGAGTAAGACCACATTTGGAGTAAAATTGGATTACAATTCTGAATTAATCTAGACAGTACTGACTATACTACGATATTTTTGATAGACTATGGTGTTACCAGGTCCCTGCTGATTCTCACCCCTATTGGTAAAGCAGGACTGCTGATGTATGCGATTGAGAATTACTGTTGAGTGAATCATGTGACACTCTCTAAGGGAAGGGAATCAAAGGTTGTAGGAGGTAAAGGAATTTGTGAGGGCTGCACAATGGGATTAAAGAGTAATGCCACATTATCAAACAGCAAAAGAGAGGTTTTCACCTTAAAATGTCTACCTGATGTTCAGATTCAAATATTTAAAATACAAAGCTTCCAGATATCTGATATTGGGACAACAGTAGGACTCAAAATAATGTGTTGGCTTCAATGAGAAAATTGTCAAAACTCTCCTGCTTGAGGCCAACACCGCTCTTGTGTGTGTTTGTATGTATTTTCAGAGGGATAATATATGTAAAAATACATTCTAAATAACATGATTTTATAGAGGACATACTTAGGAATATGATTTCTGATGACTATGTAAGTGCCAATCTGAACTGACAGACAACGAATTAATGAATTGACTCATTAATAGGCTCAAACGGAACCTTTTTTTAATTGTATGGGCTAATTTTGAGTTCTATACTCTTATTTGTAGCTGAAAGAATCATACAATTAGCAAAATATAAAATTAACATACATGCAAGGTGTGTGAAAAGCGTACAACTTTTGTAAAGAGTTCTGTGAGCAATTTCCGTCTGGGCCTACTTATTAAATAGTGTTCTTTTGTCTATTTGAATTGTTTTTCTATTTCAAAATTACACCAATGTACAGGGGGCTGAAAGACATCTACATTGAAGTTGACCTCATTAAGAAACCATGATTGTGCATGATTATACAACATTCAGATTGAAAACCATTCAACGAACAGACTTCCATATTCAGCGACAGCAGCAAAACAATCCACCCAGTGAGTTTTGTGGCTCTCATTGCTGTAAAAGCCCTGTGATGTATTAAAAGAATATGTTACACAAAAAATATAATATCATAATTTACTAACTTTCTTTTGGTTCCAAACCAATTTGATTTATTTTTTTCCTGAGGAAAACAACAACAAAATCTATATAGAGCAAGTCTTCTGAAGTCATACAAACTTTTTATACAGCCCCGGTCTGTATTCAATTTTGTTGTATGGCAAAGACCAGTCAGGACATTCTGTAAAATATCTTCCTGTGTGTTCCACAGAAGCAAGAAAGAAAATAAAACAGGTTTGAAATGAGGATATGCAAATTATCACAGAATTTTCATTTTGGTGAGAACTATTCCAAAGCAATTGTCTTTAGTTTGGATATAAATTATAGTGATATTACGTATTTCTGACAAACAATAAAAAAGAGTAGAGGGGAAGCAAAGCTCAAATTTATGACAGCAGAAACAGAAAATGGGCACCTAGTGAGCTACAATACCAAGAAACAACCAGACTGAGACCAGAAAAAGACCAGAAGCAACAGGCCATTGGATATTACTAACATTACATAATCACAGACACATACATGATTCTGGCTGCACCTGAGATCCATTACACACCTCCCAAATGGGTCAGCAGGAATTCGGTCAGCGCTCTGTTCTGGGCACCATCCCAGTATCTCTGATTATGAAAGAAAACCTGGGAAGGGAAACCCCTTTCCCTGTCCCTCTGACTCTCTCTTGTTGCTGTTGCACACTCTTATGCTACAATACATAACTTTACATTACAAATCTGAATTTAGATGTCTATAATGCAATAGAGCCAATTTAAACTGATGCATGTTACAAGTGAAACCTATAAGATAACCAAAATACTACAATAACTGACACTTAATTTACAGTTAATTGCAAAACACAAGATGTAGTAGCTTTTCATGAATGTTCTTCAATCTCTTTGAAAAAAACCCATTATCGGAGCTGAACTAAAATTTTGTCCACCCCAATTTTATTCACTCTCTCTCTCTCTCTCTCTCTCTCTCTCTCTCTCAATACTTACTAGGTCATGGTTGGTGGCATTTGAGTCATCTTCAGGAAAAGGCTTAGAGACCCCCAAAGCAACACAATTAGCAAAGATGGCCAGAAGAATGAAGATATCAAAAGGTCTGGAGATTTAGATGTTAAGGAAAAATGCAATTGTACAACTCTAACCTAGAATAGTGTCATTGTGTTCATAATGTAATCATTACAAAGTGAGTTAGGAGACCAAAAAAGGTATTAGATCTTACTCATGTTCACAACAAATAAAGGGTAAATGTTTCAGTAATCAGGGATTTTTAAAAATGTGCTTATATTATCACTTTAAATTGAATTGGTTAATAGTTTGTTAATAATGTTAATACCACTAAACAAAGTTTAAATATGTTTTCACAATTTATGATGTTTATACATTTTTTCATACATTTATTGCCATCTCATTCATGAAACACAAGCAGAAAGAATTTCGGTGTCAATAATCATCATTTACTCACTCACTCATGCCATCACAGATGTGTATGATTTTCTTTCTTCTGCTGAACACAAAAATATTTCTGCTCTTCATTTCTTTTGTCTATTTGAAATGTTTTTCTTTTTTAAAATTACACCAACATACAGGGGGCTGAAAAACATCGACAATCATGTTGACCCCATTCAGAAACCATAGTTGTGCAAGATTAAAACCATTCAGATCAATATTTAAGTAATTTTAATATCAATCTCCAGTTTCACTTTCACTTTATTTTTCTTTTGTTTATTTTTGCGATTTGCATTCTTTGTTGCATATCGCCATCTACTAGGCATGGGGGAGAATTTTTTTATCTTAAATACTGATCAGTTTCTCAACCACACTTATATCAATTCTGAATATTTGGATTTAACCACTGGAGTGTTATTGATTACTTTTATGCTGCCTTTATGTGATTTCGGGGCTTCCATTATGGTCACCATTCACTTGCATTGTATGGTCCTACAGAGCTAAAACATAATCTTTGTGTTTAGCAGAAGAAAGAAAGTCATACACATCAGTGATGGCATTAGTGTGAGTAAATGATGATAGAATTAAAATTTTTGGGTGAACTATCCCTTTAAGAACACAGAAATTCTTTCTGCTCATGATTCATGAATAGGCCAACTATTATTATTAGTAACAATTGTTTTCAGTCATAGATTGAGTCGTTAATGGATACTTCCATTCCACAAGGTGGAGGGCAGCTCTGCGGATGGGGTTGTTCAGTTTAAGGCAGTAAAGAGCTCTAGGGGCACGTTGGACCTGGTTGGAGCCCTGAACCTGCTTCTTCATATGTTGACTCTTCTTCTTCTGTGTTCCAGTGGAGCTGGTGGTGGAGTTGAGTGTTTCCGTGCGATTCATCTTCGGCTGCCCATTCTCCTCCCATTCGTCCTTCTCTTCCCCATCACCCTTATCACCCTCTCCTCCTCCCTCTTCTTCCTCCTCTTCTGCTTCACCACCACCCTCCTCATCCTCATTGGAGTACCCATTCCCTAAAAAGAGAGGTTTAGTCACTTAATGAAGGGCAAAATGTGTGGATGACACAGCAAACAACCAGTTGCTGAAGTCTCAGAAAAGCAATGAGTGACACGGGAGCTATTCTTGAATGCATGTGAATGCATAGCTCCACCCACATTAAAATATAACTGCTACAAAATATCACTTTACATAACTGTATATTAAACATCAAATATGTTTGAAATGTTTGACACTGATTGTGTTGGATAATTTTTTATTTCAGTGTGGACTTATAACTTTAAAACCTTATACCTGCTTAGGACACAGTCTGGAGTACAAAGAAAGGTTATGTTTGGTTAGAAGGAGTGTTCTGCATTCTTTACATTTATATTTATTTTATTGTATAGTCCCATGCAGTGGTTTTTAGACAACTAAAAAATATGTAGTAGGTCAGTTCTGATAGGGTTATGGACAGCAGGGAAAAATTCAGACTGGTCTTATTACTTTTCGTGACAATGGCAAAAAAATTTCACACCAAAATTACGTGCTTCATTGTACTCGGACGAGGTTTTTAGGGTGAATACAGTAATAGATGGGTGTTTTAATGAGTAAAACATTCCTCCCTAACCTAAATCAACACCTAAACCTAACCTATAATGTTTTAAAAAGCAAATTCGACATGAAAAGCACATTTACGTCACTTCCATGGCACTTTTGCTTCACTTTAATTTTTGTTTTGTGTATTCTTGGCTGGGCTCGAGCCTCGGACTTCGAGTCCAAATTCCAAAACTCTGTGATGTGAGCTAAAGTGCAAGGTAATCACTCTTGAATAAATGTGTAAATGAAGGTGGATCTGTAAGACAAGCATTAAAATTAATACATTACAATAGCATTAATACAAGCATTAAAATTTTACTAATAACTCAAGTGTTTTAAAGTAATAAGATAGCTGGGTGTGAGTAACAGAGAAAAATATACGTTTATAAAGTCCGAAATGTTGAATCCAGCACGTAAAAGTCAGTTTGCAAAAATGTTGTTATAGTAACATTTATTCTATGAGACTAGGTTGGAAAAAACTATGCTAAACACAAATAATACATTCACAACTAACCCTGTAATTGTATATATTTATGATAGCAAAAAAAAAGAGGCTTGTCAACTTTTAAAAGAGAGTAGAACATTTTTCCCATTCAGTAACTTTTTCTGTTGATGTCAAAGGCCGGAAATAGCATGTGTGACAAGAGGGAGGGTGGGGCTGGGCCATGAGTGTGCACATCCGGGCCCCAATCAAGCTAATCAGCCGAGGAGAAGGATAAAGATGAGCCGGATGCGGCAGTTCGGGAGAGAGCCACAAGCAGGGAGAGAGAGAGAGAGAGAGAGAGCCACAAGCGGCTGCCACATCTGGCACCCTCCTCATCACACCATGTTATTTATGCAATTACAGAATTGTCAAAAAAGAGTTTTGCACATTTTTGGCACTAAGCAGTCCATGGTAATATCATTTTAATGTTTGATTTTAAATAATTGTATTTACTTTAGTACATAAACCATTTTGGAACTGATTTGTGTCACCACTTGATGCCCAATAGAATCTGGGTTCTGAAACAAAACCAGTTGAAACCACTGATCTAATCAAGGTGTTAGTACAGCATGCATTCCTGGTAATCTGAACACATAGATGGAGAGTCAGAGACATGAGTAAGTAAAAACTATGGAAAGTCTAATTACTCTGGTCATATTAAAGAGGGAGAGGGAGAGAGAGATAAAGAAGACAAAGCTCTGTAATCTGCCACACTCTCTAATGAACAGGAGGGCTCTGCACTAGGTGAAGAGAACCACACAGTAACAGCTGTGACCTACTTCACAGTGTGAGCAAAATGAGAGGGGGTGCAGAACGGGATTCTGGGCCAGCGGTTTCATATTTGAGTACCTGTGGACTCATGATGATGTTAGCCTCCAGTACAGCTAGCTGTCAGCTAACAGAAACAGTCAGGTGGGGGAGGGGAAAAGACATTTTTTATCATTATTATTCTCATTCTCCTTTTACTTTTATTTTTAAATGCTTTAATGCCTTATTTGTATGCAAACTCTTTTTCAATATGAATTGAATGTACAAATATGTCTCATGCCAATTTAGCACATTAAAACTGAAACTGAGACAGGGAAAGAGAAGACACTAAGTTGATAGCAAATTATAACTTCATTATAAGCATACCACCTAAGTGGACCGAGGGGAATCCTATCAGCCGGAGATAACAACCATCAGTACTTTCATTGAAAATTTTAAATGGGTAGGCAGGAGACAGAAATAAACTCCTGTCTGAGGTTTGTACAGTGAGCTATCACAACTGCTGCTGTGGGCTGATAAAGGCACCATTCTAAATGGAAATTGAGAGGCCAATCTAGCATGTCATTAAAAGATGTCATTATTGGAAACGGTACAAGTTTTTGTTTAGAGTACAGCTGTGGATATCCCTGACTGTAACGACTAAAACAGACAGACAGGCGTTCTTCTGCTTTGGATTAGAATTGATTTTAAAGTCTTGAATGGTAAGCATAACAGGTGTACTGTATTGTATGTGTCCAAACTTCACATAAAACCAATTGGTTTAACCAATCTCATAAAACCAATCAATTATCTGTCTACTTCTGAATATAACAAAAAAATAAAAATAAAACTTCACCCATAAGTAGGAACTATTTAAACTCGTCATCATGTTGTTCAAAAGCCTATGTGACTTTCCTTTTTCCCTGGAACACAAAAGTTGCTTTTTTCAAGAATATCCTGGTCACTCTTGTCAACGAAAATGAATGGAGTCTGTCAAGCTCCAAAACAGAAAGCACCATAAAAGTGTCATAAAAGTATTCCATATGAATCGTGCACTGTATTCCAAGTCTTCTGAAGGCAAACACTAGATTTCTGTGTGAAACAGACAAAAATTTAGGTTGCTATCCATTGAAAATCTATAGAAACATGGCACCATAGACATCAGTGTGGTTCGCACAAGAACCAGTGGCCATTGGCATCAGTTGGAGAAGGGTATAGCTATAGACAGAACGCCAAAAAAATGCTGTAGATCCAAACCACCATTAAAGATATAGGGAGCCCCTTACCTAACCCTTTCCCTAACCTTCACTGTGAGTGAAAGTGATGCCCCCTTTTGGAGTTGGTGCAATCCCTTTCTGGAGTAACCCCAAACTTTTTGGAGATTCTGCCCCAATAAGAACAAGACAAGTAGGTCCTGCAGCTACCTACTTTGTCAGTTGTGTCAATAGCCAACAAAAACAAATTGACACACCATTTTTTGCAGTCCATTTCAAAACTTAAACAGAGAAAGTCTTATGAACTACATATATACAATAATTTTATGATACTATAGTGCTTCTGTTTTTGTCATTTTGGAGCATGACATACCCAATCCCTGGTCACTTTCATAATAGGGAGAAGAGGGCACGGGATGTTCTTCAAAGAACTCACCATAGGTATTAAATGGAAAATAGAAAGTCATGTGGGTTTGGAAAAACATCAGGGTGAATAAATGATGACAAAATTACATTTTAGGGGGAATTATTACCATAATTTCCACCTCTAAATCACTGACCTTGACAACGACCATGATTATGATTAGCATTAGAACCATAGCTGCTGGTGTATGTCTTGCAGTACTGAGTAAGTTGAAGCTTTTATAAATATTCTAAATATTTTATTTTTTCAATATTTACCTTGTTAGAGTGACCTCTTAATTCTCACTGGATTGTGTCTAAAAACCTGGCCAACCTTTTTTTAGGCATGGATAATGCCTGCGTCCTTACATGGCAATAATACTACCATGCTGTAATTACAACGTAATTACACAGTGTTTAATATGCACAAGGTAAATTTGGGAGTACAAACAGGTGGTTCCATGAATAATTTGAATTCATTATAAAAGTGTTTACTCATTCAGTTAACATCAGATGTTGTTGTTATTTAATGATGGATGATTGAATGATTAATGATTGATGCCAACCAGTATGAGTAGAATCTGAGGCGTTTCCTATTTTCTTATTTAAGTGATAAGATACAAACAAAAGTCATGTGCAGACTTGTTTCTAAAAGCTGAAGGATTTGGCTCTTGGGCTAGTTAGGGATCAAAGATTAGGCCCACATTTAAATTATATTTTATTTAAATGATTTATCAAACTTATACCAGCAGAACATGCATTTGCTGTCTCCAGAGTCCAAAGGGAAGCCCTGCATTACACTCTACTGTGTGCTATGCACTATTATATCATAGAAATTTCACAAATAATATACGTGATTGCAATTGCTTATAATGAGACATCAGAAGCTGGTTGTGCTCTGAAAATGACCCTGCGGCAAAGAAACATCTGGTACTCAGAACGAGAAACATTAATTGGAAAAATAAATTCACAATTTCATCGCAGCTCTCCTCCAGGCGAAACCTTCTTATTTCATTATAATTACAATTTAGAACATTGTTTTGTTCCTGTAATTAGTACAATTCTCAATATGCCTGACTGAGGAGATCCAGTTACCCACTATTTGAAAACATATCAAGTTTAAAAAAAAAAACTTGTTTAAAAAAATGTTTTATGATTAAAAAAACCGGTAGCCTATATTAAAATTAATATTAAATAGTTAAAATATTTGTATGAATAAATTCCTTAATAAAACTTACTTTTTCGGTTCTCCTCATACATGTCGGAGATTGTCACTTTCGCCTTATTGGAACAGAATGCATGATCCTCGCGGTAGTTTCTTCAGTCACATTTATGAGACCAGTTCCCAAATGTGCTTTCTATAAAAGCGATAAGTTTTCCAGTTGTACAATCCTGGGTGGTGTCCAAAGGTGAAGGCTTGTCATACATTAATCAATTGAGTTACTTTTAAATGCTTAAAAAAATCAGAAGTGTCAATTTATTTCCCGTCACCTAAGAAGATGAACGTTGAGAGCGTAACGGGGGGGGGGGGGGAAACAAAACAAAAACAAAAATATATAGTCGTCGATAAATATAGCGCATCCTCTGTTCTCTATCTATCTCCGCATTTAAGCCATCAATTCAGTACTAAAGAAAAAAAAGTCGTTTAAAGGGAAAGGCAGCCTAGAAACGTATTAAAGGAAGGGATATTGGGCAAAAAATTTACGTAGTGTCGACTGAAAATGTGGGCGAGATCTTTGCTCATTTGCTCATCAACACTGGATAAATTATCGCAACAGTCACGCGCTGCCTCTTTGCCTGAGTCCTTGCGCTCTTGCACATACACAGAAAATCTGTTATTTGTATTCATTCCTATATTTTATGTTTCTGTTTGATATTTATATTTATCAATATTTTAATATGATTTATTGACAAAATATAACATAAAGGTTGACATAGAGCAGGGTCCGTAATCATCAGATTAACCCCGTTAGGCTACGGGGTAAATAAAAACACAATTTTATTTTTTTTATTTTTTTTATACAATGATCAATTTGAGCTGGTTCAACAATATCATGAATGCTATTCAGTCCGGGAGATGTACTTAAATAAGGTAAAATAAAAGGGTATATGAATGGAAATTCGGTTGACCTGAAGCTGATTTTAGTCATTGCATTTTTTTCTATTCTTGACAGAAAAAAAATATTGGCTGGGAATCGACTCTGAGGCATTGGGAATCGCGAATCGACTCTAAAGCTTGGAAACGATTCCGCTCTGGGAAATGGATTGATATGTTAATTTTCGTGACCACTGAACTACTACACATTCCAGAAGCCTTAACAGCAGTAATTCAATTCACAAAAGGATTATAAAATTACTTCAACTAAACGATCTTTAATCTGATTCTGAATCTTTTGCAATTCGTCAGCCATTAAATGTGCTCCGTTTGTTTAAATCTGTATGACGCAATCGCTTCAACACATCGGACAACTGCTTTCCAGACCTATACTGTTGTCTGGCAGTAATTTACTTTGGATCAAACTAATAATCCAATAAAATGCCAAAATTGTGATGGAAAATTGTTGTATAATAACAACTTCACTGATGTTACAAGACCTGTCTGCAGAGGATGGCAGAGGAGGATCAAGTAACAGTGAGTTAGCTCCCAGTTCACATCAATAAATCGGTAGGTTAAATTTTAAACGATGAATGGACTGCACTCATAAAAGCAAGAGTCTAGCATCTTTATTCATTCTTAATATTTTTACACTTATTTTTACTATATATTTGTTTTTAATTCCTTTTAAACAATTTTTACATGAAAATAATTGTATAAAAAAAAATCTAAATCACAATTTTAAATACACATTAGGAAAAAAAAATTTAATATTATATGTAATAAACCAGTACAAAAACCTGCATTTTTAAATAAAAATAAAGTGTATGTTTGGACATCGTTATTTAGTGTAGGCCTGCAAAAAGTAGTGGAAAACTGCATACTATAAACCTCTTTATAAAAAGATCTACTGATCGGTGGTTACAGGCAATTTCAGAAAAATTTCCCTCAAATGTATCCCAATGTATCCAGAAAAATAGAATGTACTTTGGGATGTGCATCTAGGACCAAATTTAAGAATATACAGTGATCCGGAAAGTATTCACAGTATTTTTCCACATTTTGTTACGTTACAGTCTTATTCCAAAATTGATTAAATTAATTATTTCCCTCAAAATTCTACTAAAAATACCCCATAATGACAAAGTGAAAAAAGTTTGTTTGAAATCTTTTCAAATTTATTAAAAATCAAAAACAAAAAAAATCACATGTACATAAGTATTCACAGCCTTTGCCATGACACTCAAAATTTAGCTCAGGTGCATTGATTGGACATGATTTGGAAAGGCACACAACTGTCTATATAAGGTCCCACAGTTAACAGTGCATGTCAGAGCACAAACCAAGCCATGAAGTCCAAGGAATTGTCTGTAGACCTCCGAGACAGGACTGTATCGGGGCAACGATCTGGGGAAGGGTACAGAAAAAATTCTGCAGCATTGAAGTTCCCAATGAGCACAGCGGCCTCCATTATCCATAAATGAAAGAAGTTTGGAACCACCAGGACTCTTCCTAGAGCTGGCCGCCCAGCCAAACTGAGTGATCGGGGGAGAAGGGTCTTAGTCAGGGAGGTGACCAAGAACCCGATGGTCACTCTGACAGAGCTCCAGCGTTTCTCTGTGGAGAGAGGAGAACCTTCCAGAAGAACAACCATCTCTGCAGCACTCCACAAATCAGGCCTGTATGGTAGAGTGGCCAGACGGAAGCCACTCCTCAGTAAAAGGCACATGACAGCCCTCCTGGAGTTTGCCAAAAGGTACCTGAAGGACTCTCAGACCATGAGAAACAAAATTTTCTGGCATGATGAAACAGAGATTGAACTCTTTGGCCTGAATGGAAAGCACCATGTCTGGAGGAAACCAGGCACCGCTCATCCCCTGGCCAATACCATCCCTACAGTGAAGCATGGTGTTTGCTGCATCATGCTGTGTGGATGTTTTTCAGTGGAAGGAACTGAGAGACTAGTCAGGATTGAGGGAAAGATGAATGCAGCAATGTACAGTGACATCCTTGATGAAAACCTGCTCCAGAGCACTCTGGACCTCAGACTGGGGCGACGGTTCATCTTCCGACAGGACAACAACCCTACGCACACAGCCAAGATAACAAAGGAATGGCTACAGGATAACTCTGTGAATGTCTTTGAGTGGCCCAGCCAGAGCCCAGACTTGAACCCGATTGAACATCTCTGGAGAGATCTGAAAATGCCTGTGCACAGACGCTTGAGAGGTCCTGCAAAGAAGAATGGGAGAAACTGCCCAAAAATAGGTGTACCAAGTTTGTAGCATCATACTCAAAAAAACTTGAGGCTGTAATTGGTGCCAAAGGTGCTTCAACAAAGTATTGAGCCAAGGCTGTGAATACTTATGTACATGTGAATTTTTTTATTTTTAATACATTTGCAAAGATTTCAAACAAACTTCTTTCACGTTGTCAATATCGGGTATTGTTTGTAGAATTGAGGAAAATAACGAATTTAATCTATTTTGGAATAAGGCTGTAACTGTAACGCTTCTGTTACGTTTGGGTTACAAGGAGGATAGGAGACGCAGGAGTAGGAACTTAAATCCTTTAATAATTAATCACTGGAGAAGTATACATGTTGGAGAAGTACATACGCTGGAGTAGAACATACACGTTGGAGAAATAGACACGCTTGGAGCAAACGCTTGGAGCAAACGCTTGGAGCAAACGCTTGGAGCAAACGCTTGGAGCAAACGCTTGGAGCAAACGCTTGGAGCAAACGCTTGGAGCAAACGCTTGGAGCAAACGTCAGCCTTAACGTAAACATTCAGCATATATTACTAAGGCCTGACCAAGACTGACAAAACAAGAGGAAATATATACACTTAGAACTAAACGAGGGAATGATAAACAGGTGGGGACAATGAAGGAGTGATCAGGGCAGTGGCTTGTGGGAAATGTAGTGAGGGATAGACTTTCAAAATAAGAGTTCTAGAAAACAAGTGCAGACAGACTGTGACAGTAACATAACAATATGTGGAAAAGTGAAGCGCTGTGAATACTTTCCGGATGCACTGTACCTATAATTAGTAAATTCCACCACTCTATAACAAATAGTTCAAATTATGTTTTATAATGAGCTGTTTATTATTAGATTTAACTTTACCTCCCTTTTTTAATGGAATCGAAAAAGAATCGAATAATTGACGGAATTGATTCCGAAAACAAGGAATCGGAATCGACTCCAACATTTCATGTCTCCCTCAAATAATCAAAAGATCAGTGCCCAGTTGCATAAAGCACCTTAAGTTTTTCCCATAAGTGTAACTCTTAATGCACCCATTAATTAAGGGAATGACTTGAGGGTGTTGCATATAATCCCTTAGACACGTCTAGGTAAGGGAAACCATTAAGTGTTTTACTATAGTGAGGCAGGTTTTACTGTAATAAAATTCTTCTGTTACCATGGAGACATACTTCACTTTCTTCACTGATCTATAATATTGACATTTAAGCAATTTTAACTCAAAGAATACTTTAACTTTTTTTATTATTATTTATTTATTTATTTTTATTTTAGCGACTAATAAAGTTTCTCAGTATCATTATTGATGTGTAAATTATTGTCCAACCTCTTTCATATTAGCGCTTCAACGGCATTGTCATATGACACCTGTTACATTTCTCTATGCTGTTGTGAATGCGCCAATTACAGTCATATGTGATTACTGCATAAACATTTTAAAACTCATTTTGTGGAGGTTACACTGGCAGATTTTCATTTGTTTCTCAGGTACAATCCTCAAAATTAATATATTAAAACAACTTTTTTGTGTACAATTTTTGAATAAAATTAGTGAGTAAATGAGTTTTTCATAAGGAGAAATTAATGGAGGATTCTGCTTTTATGGCCAGAGAGTGTCCACTTCAGGATGTCACCTTTGATAGTGAGTAGTGAGGTGAATTTGAGGTGTTAGATGTGATATTAGATTGGCTTTCATCATGTTAGCGATTCCCCATAGTAATTTGCATTGGCATACTGTACTCTTCAACTGGTTCTATAAACTTCGCCATTTTTCCTTTTTTAGAAACCTTGTAACTCTTAGCCAAAACTTAAGGTGAAGTATTACTACCCTTAAGGTTTACTTAGGAAAATGGCAGTTAAATGGCAGTTAAAGGGCTTTATGCAGCACTTAATGGAATAGGTGTCACTGCCATTCTAAGTTCCATTATACACAAGTCCAGATTTAAGAACTTGCATGATATGATTGATATGATAGTCGTAGAATTTACTGTTTGTTACTTTTCATGATCCCAGCCAACCTATCTGTTGACCACAACCTCACTATTCATCTTGTTTCAAATACACTTACACCAACCAGAACTAGACAGAACTCCTCATGATCCCAGTTAACCCATCTCTTGACCACAACCTCACTATTCATCTTGGTTCAAATACACTAAATAAATACACCAACCTGAACAGCTCAGAACCTGAGAGTGGTGGTAGATGACCAGCTTAATTTTACCACCCACATATCATTAACTGCCCTCTATTGCCAATTTGCGCTCTACAACATCAGGAAAATTAGACCTTTTCTGTCTGAATATGCTGCACAGCTCCTGGTGCAAGCTCTGGTAATTTCAGGACTGGACTACTGTAATGCTTTGTTGGCTGGCAACTGCAGATGGTCTGGAACGCAGCAACATGTCTGGTCTTCAATCAGCCAAAAAAGGGATCATGCCACCCCACCCTTGATTTCACTTTACTGGCTGCCTGTAACTGCCCACATCAAATTCAAGGCTTTGACTCTGGCATTCAGGACAGCCAATGGAACCACAGCCTCTTACTTATATTCACTTCTACAGGTCTATGCTCCAACTCGCTCTCTGGTGGTCCCATCACAAAGAGGCTCAAAGTCTATTTCACGATTGTTTACTTTCTCTGTTACAGCGTGGTGGAATAAGCTTCCAACCTTCACATGATCTGCTGATACCATCTCAACATTCAAGAACCAGAGGAAAAAAAAAAATATATATATACAGTTGAAGTCAGAAGTTTGCAAACAACTTAGACTTACATTTAAACTAATTTTTTTTCTCACAATTTCTGACATTTAATCATAGAACACATTCCCTGTCTTAGGTCAGTTAGGATCACTACTTTATTTTAAGAATTTGAAATGTCAGAATAATAGTAGGGAAAATTATTTATTTCAGTTTTTATTTATTTCATCACATTCCCAGTGTGTCAGAAGATTACATACACTTTGTTAGTATTTGGCAGCATTTTCTTTAAATTGTTTAACTAGGGTCAAATATTTTGTGCTGTGTTTTGTGCAACTTATTGTGCTTCTCAAAATAAGTTGCTGGAATTTTGGCCTGTTCCTCCAGACAGAATGGGTGTAACCGAGTCAGGTTTGTAGGCCTCCTTGCTTGCGAATGCTTTTTCAGTTCTGCACACCAATTTTTTTTTTTTTTGAGATGGCCACTCCAATACCTTTGTTGTCCTTAAGCCATTTTGCCACACCTTTGGAGGTATGCTTGGGGTCATTGTCCATTTGGAAGACCCATTTGCAACCAAGCTTTAACTTCCTGGCTGATGTGTTGAGATGTTGCTTCAGTATATCCATATAACTTTCCTTCCACGTGATGCCATCTATTTTGTGAAGTGGACCAGTCCCTCTTGAAGCAAAGCACACCCACAACATGATTCTGCTACACCATGCTTCACGGTTGGGATGGTGTTCTTCAGTTTGCAAGCCTCACTGGTTTTCCTCCAAGCAGATGGTCATTATGGCCATTTTGTTTCATGAGACCAGAGGACATTTCTCCAAAAAGTAAGATATTTGTCTCCATGTGCACTTGCAAACTTTAGTGTGACTTTTTTATGGCGGTTTTGGAGCAGTGGCTTCTTCCTTGCTGAGCAGCCTTTCAGATTATGTCAATATATGGCTTGTTTTACTGTGGATATAGATAATTGTCTACCTGTTTCGTCCAGCATCTTCACAAGGTCCTTTGCTGTTGTTCTGGAATTGATTTTCACTTTTCGCACCAAACTATGTTCATCTAGGGGACAGAATGCGTCACCTTCCTGAGCGCTATGATGTTTATACAGATGAACGTGGTACCTTCAGGTGTTTGGAAATTGCTCACAAGGATGAACCAGACTTGTAGAGGTCCACAATTTTTTTCTGAGGTATTGGCTGATTTCTTTAGATTTTCCCAAAATGTCAAGCAAAGAGGCACTGTGTTTGAAGGTAGGGCTTAAAATACATCCACAAGTACACATCCAATTGACTCAAATTATCCAATTAGCTTTTCAGAAGCTAATTGGCTCATTTCCTAAAGGCTTGACATAATGTCTTGAATTTTCCAAGCTGCTTAAAGGCACAGTTAACTTATTGTAAACTTCTGACCCACTGGAATTGTGATGTAGTCAATTAAAAGTGAAACCATTTGTCTGTAAACAATTGATGGAAAAATTACTTGTGTCATGCAGAAAGTAGATAAACTTCTAAATGACTTGCCAAAACTATAGTTTGCTAATATGAAATCTGTGGAGTGGTTAAAAAATAAGTTTTAATAACTTCAACCTTAAATTCTGGCTTCAACTGTAAATACAGTATATATACTTCTCTGTTTCTTTCTTCTGCACTAGCACCTATACTACTCTAGCTACTTTAAGAGCTTGGCAGTACAACACTTGAAGATATTTTTGAACTTTGTATGACAAATTGCTTGCTATGTTCCTAATTTTTTACACTGCCTGTCCAAAAAAAGTCTCATACTTTAATATTTAGTTGGACCGCATTTAGCTTTGATCACGTGTGCATTTGTCATGGCATTGTTTCGAAGACCTTAAACAAGGAACATTTATTTCCATCTAGAGTTGCTTTCATTTTTGGCTGAGATCTTGTATTGACGAAGGGAGAGTCGAACCACTCACGTAAAATGTGTTCTCCAGCACATCCCAGAGGCTTTCAGTTGGGTTATGGTCAGGACACTGTGGTGGCCAATTCATGTGTGAAAATTATTCCTCATGCTCCCTGAACCACTCTTTCACAATTTGAGCTCAATTAATCTTGTCATCCTGGAATATACCTGTGCAGTCAGGAAAGAAAAATCTCAATTGATGGGATAACCTGGTCATTCAGTACATTCAGGTATTCAGCTGAGCCTAGACCAGACCAACTGAAACAACCCCAGATCATAATACTGCCTCCAGAGGCTTGTATGATAGGTGCATAGCTTTATGCGCTTCCCTTCTTACCCTGGCGTGCCCATCACTTTGGAATAGGGTAAATCTGGCTCCACAGTCCATTCTTTATGCTCCCTGGCAAATTTAAGTTGTTTTTTTCTGATTAACCTCACTAACAAGTGGCTTTCTTGTGGCCACATAGCTGTTTAGTCCCAGTCCTGTAAGTTCTCGTTGCATTGTGCATGGAAATGCTCTTACTTTCACCATTAAACATAGGCATGAGTTCTATTGTTGATTTTTTACAATGTGACTTTTTTCTGGGCCAGGCAATGTAAGTCACTTTGGACAAAAGCATCTGCTTAATGTCTAAATGTAAATGGAAACAAAACTGAAAATCATTAGTATTTTGTGTTAAAATTAATTTGGTAATTTCAGGCATTCTCATTAGCTACATTAAATTTGCAACATTTTAACATTTTTTATATTAGATCAAAGTACCTATAATTCAAACTTGAGACACTGCACGCAATTATCTCATGGATCAGAAATATATTTTGGTGTATAGTTACAAACTGGTGTTAAAGATATTGTAATTGATTTTGTTGCTGTTTAATGTTTTGGAAGAAAATAAAATCAAAAGTGCCTTTTACCCCAGGGGGCCTTGGAAACACAAGTGGGAAAGTGTTCAGCTTATCAAGCCTATAGTAAACTATGGGGAAGAGGTTACTTGCACTTTATGAAAATTAAAATTAGCTTGGATTTTTTGTCTGCAAATTAATTCCTCCTGACATTCCCATGACATACTCTAAGTCAAAGTATTAAGTCACTTAATTATCTGCACAACCCTGCACAAATGTTCTGTGAACATGTTGTATTCAATGTCAGTTCATGCACCTTTCGAAAAATATTGTAATCAGCCTTTCCAGTGGGTTGGAGACGTTTACCGTCTCTTGTCCCAGCACTCACAAACAGTTTTAAGAACTACTTTTATCAGCAGAAAGCTTGAGGGAAGTGAAGAAAGACTCAGAAGAAGATAAGGCAATAAAAACAAATTACCTTACCTGAACAAACAAAAGAAACAATATAAGACTTTCTAACACCATCTCTAATACAAAATACAAAAACAGGAGATAAAGGTGTGTTAAAATTAACTCAACGGGGTCATGCTCATCTTAGCACAGACTTAAGGAATACTTTTTCATCAATCCATGTAGACAGGAGATCAAATGTTTTCATTTTTTCCCTGCAACCTTTCAAACAGAGCAGCTAATCCATCCAACAGTGTGTTTTTCCTAAAGCTATTGTCTGTAATGAGGAGACTGATGCTCATGAGGGTGAAGAAAGCTGAACCATCATAATGGAAATCTGTCACATCTAGATGTTTTTTTGTTCATGTTTTGTGTTAATGTCTTTTATTTTGAAGTGTTTCCATGTCAAGTCCTGTGATTATCCTGTTTCCTTCATGTTCATGTGTCCTGTTCCATTGGTTATAGTATTCTTATTACTTTGTTATCTTGTTTATTTGTTAATTCTTGTGACTGGTTATTTTGTTCATGTGTTCTCCCAAGTATTTATTCTCTCATGTTTGCCTTGGTCCTTGTCTGGTATTGTGTGTTATAATGTTGTTCGGAAGTTTAGTCAAGTTCATGTTTCGTTTCATAGTCTACCAAGTCATGTAAAGTTATGTTAAGTCAAGTTCATGTTTTTGTTTTGTTCACATTTAGAGTTAGGGTTTTTCGATTTTACATTTGGAAATAAAATGCACTTGGGTTCCTATATTATCGTCTTCATCGTCGTCGATGCATAAAGACATTCAAGCAAGCACAAAGGCAGCCAAAAATGAGAAGTTCCCCTTTTTAAGAGTACAGGATACCATCAAAATGTGTAATGTTTTCCATCATTTAAGTTGTCATTTTATAATGATTTCTATCTCAGACAGGTTTGCCAATTATTAACCATTCGCAGACACTTTTCACCCCAAAGGGACATACAGTGCAATGCTCAAGGGCAATGCCCCCATTTGACCACCCATGATGACTTTTTACTTCATTGCTATTGATGATATCAAAGTGAAAATGATCTTTTTTTCAAGCCTTTAACTTATTCTGCAAGTCAGTGTTATTATTTTATTACACATTAGCCATGTACATCTGAATTGTGAATATAAAACAATATCTTATAGAAGGTATCTGATTATCAGTTTATAATTTTTTTAACAATTTTATTGTATACACGTACATTGCAAAATCCTAAAATCTAGACATATCTATTTAAAACAGACCGCTATAGAATACTAAAGTCAGTGAATTCATTACTGTAAATAAATCTTCATCACAAAAAATGGACAGTTTATGCCCTCTAGTGGTTACATTGAGAACATTCATTGGTACTCAGAGGGATGACGTCATAGAATATGCTAATGAAACAATCGGGTAACGTTTAAAAAAAATATCGAAAAAGAAATATCTCTCTTTATTTATTATTTTATTGTTATTATAATTTACTATGTCTTAAACTGTTAAAATATCTGGTCTGAAAGTTATGAGGTCTTATAAATGTTTGACCAGTTCTGTCTGGAGTAATGGGCAAAAATTCCAGCAACTTATTGTGAGATGCTTGTGGAAGGCTACCCAAAAGGTTTTACTCAAGTTAAACAATTTAAAGGAAATGCTATCAAATACTAACAAAGTGTATGTAAACGTCTTACCCACTGTGAATGTGATGAAAGAAATAAAAGCTGAAATAAATCATTCTTTCCACTATTATTCTGACATTTCACATTCTTAAAATGAAGTAGTGATCCTAATTGACATAAGACAGGGAATGTGTTCTACAATTAAATGTCAGGACTTGACTGAGTTTGAAAAACTGAGTTTAAATGTATTTGGCTAAGGTGTATGTAAACGTTTAACTTCAAAAGTATCTGCTATGTCGTTCTGAAGAGATGAAGTACTTCACTCAGCCTCCCTCTCTTTTGCTCTTTTTTATTTCTCCCTCTTTTTTCTCTTTGGCTGTACCATGGTGTGCCACATTAGATTAAAGCTTAGTTGAGATTAATGTGTGTCACATTGATGTAAAACCAAGGGGGTTAGATTTAGCATTTTAATATGACGTACAGGGATTTTACCTGTTAATTTTGACATGTTCTTTCTCATATACCAAATCTTGTGGATTTGTCTGTTTGGATATAGTGAATTCACTGACCCAGAGAAGTAATCATTAACACCTAGCCTAATTTATCTTTAACCAGTAAAGGGGGTGAATTTGAATAGTGGTTCTATATTAGCAGGAATAGTATATATGCCCTACAGCCTCGAAACAAGTGTTTCAGTTCTGTGGGCTCAATTATCTGTTAAAATTGTAGTTGTGAAAGTGTGTATGCATGTCTCTGTTTGTTCCCACAGTCTACTCGGGTGTGCACTGGGAATGCAGTAAGCAGGCACTTCTGTACTAAAAATGAGCAAAGTCAGCACTTTCTTAGGTACCTCATTGACTTTAATCCCTAGCCAAGCACACACAATCTCACAAAACTGAGGTACTGCAACAGGCATTCCATCATCCCTCTCTCATCCCCTCTGTAATGAAGAGAAAGTTGTTAATTGCCTCGTGTTATTTATGATACTGGAGGGCTGTGTGCATTATTGAAGAAACTCTTGTTGTTTTTCACGAACAGCTCGATGCCATTGTGTCTGTAAACTCCAATTCATAAGTTTATTATCTATTTTATGAGGCAGTTGTACGTATTGAAAAGTAATCTTAGCAAAGATTATGTCTTGCTTAAGGGGGTGGGTGGTGCTTGCAGCTTGCTTGCCTGGCAATGTATCCAAGATACCCACACAGTTTCCTTGGCAACCGGAGAGCGCACATGGATAAAGTGTGTGCAATAAGTTAATGACGCTTACGATATCCCCCCCCCCCCCCCCCCCCCAAAACACACACATTATACTTAAAATATAAAAATAAAAACAAAAAATAGTAGTGTAATAATGGATATTCTAGAATCTCAATAGGGTACTATATATACTGTATTCTACAGCATACGTCATAATACAATGATGTAACTCATTGTACTGTAGCAATAAGGTGGCTCACGTGATACATTGTAAGGAGCCGTTCACGCCGAACGTTTTGTTTTCCAATTGTTTTCCTATCAAAATATGCGTTAGACGGACGTCTGTTTATATATCGTCTCGTGTGGTCGTTTTTAGACGCCGTGTCAAGTTAAAAAAAATAACTTCAAGTGTTAAAAACGCTTCTCGAGAGTCGAGAAATTTTCGTTCAGCTCGTCTAGATTAGCGCAATGACGTGTTCTGTGTGAACGGCCCCTAACGTGGACTTGGAACGGAAAAGAGTTGCGAATCTCTTCAGTAAGTCTTCGCCGACGTCATAGCAAACCGTAAACAGTGAACGATACTGATGTCAGCTCAAATGGACCCATTAGATCAACGAGGCTCTGCTGCAGCGCGCAGACCACCCATAGTGTCATGCACTTACAGTTTATCGACTAAAATGTACCAAGGGGACGGTTTTAAATGAAACAACTAGTGTGATTTAAACAAGTGTGCTCATAGTATGTTGGTCCTGAGGAGAATCCCTATGAAGTTGGGTTCTCATGAAAGAAACGGACATGAGATTTTATTTACAAATGAGCCTAATAATATCATTTGCGCACATATGTTTACAAGTTATCTTCATTCTGAGTCTTCCAAAGTGTAAATACAATACTTAAAAGTGTTATGACTGAATTGATTTAAATCAGAACATTCGCATACATAATGAGAGCAATGCAGTCCTTGTCATTATCAATTCATCTGTGTCTTCTTGATTGAAGTATTTGGGTAAGGAGTCACGGCGCGTTCATGGATTCCCAGTCTCACGCGCCGCTGTCCAATCGCGTTCAAGAACAGGCGGTCCGTTCCCTCCCAGTCCCTGCTTCCTCCTCCTCTCCCCTCCGCTTGGCTGCCTTATCGTCGCTTCCTTATTGCCAAACCTGCAAAGACAGGGCTGTACTGAATGCAGCGTAATTTTGTCCCATGTTTCATTAGCAGAGCAGCCCTGAGGGCAAGAGGCTTCCGCGCTGGACTGTCTTCCCTCTCCGGCCAATTCATCATCAGCAGCGCAGAGCAATGGATATGTAACCTTAGTCCGATGCTGCTGCTGCTGCTGCCTCCTCCAATACAGCATTATCTGCAGTCACCTGCGACTCCGATAGGCAATCAATATTGATAGACTGTTTGTAAGGATTATAGCCATAAGGCAATACGTCGAGGGGGGAAGGCTGGAATTATGAAGGTATGTTATGGACCGTCGCATTATTGTTTGGCTGACCATATGATAGCCTACTACTGCCATATGCTATTGTCCATTGATTTTTCCACCCGTCTGTCATAACGGACTGTATACAGCGCAAATTCAATTATGTCCTTGTTTAGACTCTGTGGCAACCGATGCCAGCGTTTAATGCCGCGCTGTCCCTGTCACATGATTTGTTTTTGTCAACTATTTTCATCATATCTTCTCTCGTGATTTAGAAAAGTCCAATAAAGTGTACTATAACCGTTAAAGGCATGGATTCTTAAGTTCGCACGCGCTACATATTTGTGTCTTTAATAAAAGATATGGCGTAAAAGCGGCTGTCAGACAACAAAAGCAGTACACGCGCGCGCCTGAGTGAACACCGCATGAGTGAACTGTTGGTCCTCGTAGTAAAACAGGGGCCTCGCATATGTAGTCTACTCAAATCTGGAAACAGCAGTCCTAACAGGTTTAAATTAATGTGTGTGTCTGTCTCTCTCTCTCTCTCTCTCTCTCTCTCTCTCTCTCTCTCTCTCTCTCTCTCTCTCTCACACACACACACACACACACACACTCTCTTTCTCTGTGTGTGTGTGTGTGTGAGAGAGAGAGAGGCACGTAAATTGTATTGCGTGTGATAATAATGAATGAAAGAAAGAGAAGGACTTAAGGAAATGTGGCAGTTTTGAGTCACTTTTCAGTTCAGCAGTTTTAACTGGTCACTCTAATCTTGAAGTCATGATGTGAGATGAGAGCATGCAGATTCACAGTCCATCCTGGTGGTAAATAATGTCCATTGCAGTCATTGGCTAGCATCATGCAGACCCTTCTCGCATCAGACAGCACCATCACAATCCTCCACAGCATGAATAGCCACACTCATACACACATCAGTGTGAATCAGTAGGGTTTGATTATTGCTTGTGAGATGTCAAGCATGTTATGAGTGTTTCTGGGAAACATAGGGAAACAATAGAGCATTATGAGTGTCCTCTGTGGGAAAATTTGGCAGGAGATGTGTGTCTTTCAGTAAATGGTCCAATGTTACTGGAGGGTCATCTTTACCCATTTCTCACTCCATCTTTCCCCCACGCAATACTTTTTACACCATTGCTATGTCCTCATCTCATCTCCTTGTTACATGTACTTGGAACTCTTGTAAAAGGCTTCTAGCATGAAGGTTATGGACCCAATTCAGCTGCCAATAGTGTCATTATGAAGAAAAAAGCCTGCGCAGGTGTGCCTTGTGGGGATTCATATGTATGAGCATGTGCCACAATGTTTCATCTGCAGAATACATAGTAGCTTTTCACTTAACCAACATGCCAGTTTGCAATGCGTGTTATAATTAATATTTTCACTGCACACAGTTTTAATACCTTAACCCAGTCATACAATTGATGACTGTTGCCTTTAATAACTCTGTTTTGAAGACAGCAGGGATATAGACAGATGCCTCTTTGATGCCTCATCCTCAGAGTTTAATTATGCTGCAATGGCATCTAGTGTCACCTGCTTTGACTGAAGTTGGTCCCAGCTCCAGATAAGAAGTGACACGACATAGAAATAAAACTGCAATAATATGTTTTTGTTTTTAATCAGTGAGCAGGAACCTACATGTGGATAAAAACCAAACCCTCTTGCTCCTTTGCGCCCTGACAGCTTTAATGCTTCTCCATGTATCAACAGACAGTTGTACCTGAGGCTCTTTTCACAGTAACAAACTGCAGTGTGATGCTGCAGAGAGATTTTAAACATGCCGGCGAGTGATTCAATTTTATTGGTCTCTAATTTGGAAAGTTTCGATACATTTTGTTCTTTGTCAAACTGAGAGAGTGATGATGATAATGTTGAGGTTGTTTCTCTCCAATTAAGGAGGCTAAACAAAATATTCAGTTCTACTGTGCACTCAGATCAAGACATCATCTGTAATCATTAGTTTCAGACGGAAAACACAAGAAGAGTATTGTAATTTCATTCTTCTCTGAGCTGTATTAGATTTGCTCTTGTTCCACAGTAAGAACAGTAATTGATATTTTGAGTCGTTGCATTAGATGTCTACATTCACCAAGCACTTTATTAGGAACACTATGGTTCTTCAGCAAGTGCTACATGTGGTCTTATTCTGTTGTAGCCTATCCACCTCTGACATGTTGTGCATTCTGAGATGCTATTCTCGTTACTACAATTGTACTGAGTTATCTGAGTTACCGTAGCCTTTCTGTCAGCTCAAACCAGCCTGGCCATTCTCCATTGACCTCTCTCATCAACAAGGCGTTTTATCCAGAGAACTGCTGCTCTCTGGATGTTTTTTGCTTTTGGCACCATTCTGATAAATTCTAGAGACTGTTGTGCATGAACATCCCAGGAAATCTGCAATTACAGAAATACTCAAACTAGCCCATCTGGCACCAACATTCATGCCGTGGTTGAAATCACTGATGGTTGATGTGAACATAAACTGAAGCTCCTGACATGTATCTGCATTAGTTTATGCATTGCATTGCTGCCACACGATTTGCTTATAAGATAATCACATGAATAAGTAGGTCTACTGGTGTTCCTTACAAAATGCTCTGTTAGTGTACATCTAAGGATGGACCCGAGCCATATCAATATATTCTGTATTTCTCAATATTACACAGCTGTTTTTTCTACAGCTGCAAAAATGCAAATCGCAGATCCAAATATCCTGCCTCAGACAGTCCTCCTAGATCAGCGGTTCTCAACCTTTTTTGACTCAAAAGTCCCCATTGGTCAATACAATATTAGCAGGACCCCTCAAAGTAACTAAGAGTGCCAATATATTAAAATAATAACAATACATTTTTTTTGTTAGTCAATAAAAAACATGGCTTTTGATGAGACAAATTAAAAATGTGTACATTTTGTTAGCAAAGGTTGAAAGCTACACTGTAGAGGTCTGTGCATACAGCTTTGTGTACATTTGGCAATTTATTAGGTTTACGAGTGGGGAAAAAAGAAATAAAATGCAGGACTGCAGTAATGGGATCTAAATTAAGCTGTGCGAAAATTCATTGTAAGCAAGACCATGTGAGAGCTCAGCAGTGCATTTGCACCAGAGTGAGAAAAAAAAAAGTCAGAATGCATGTTGTAAGCCTTCATCTTGATTTTTACACCCTGTTGTTTTAGCAGCATGTCAATTAAGTTATTGATATATAGATTCTTTTTTTTACATCAATTCAAGTCATTTTGCAGCCCCTTGAAACTTGAAACCCAAGTCGGCCCCCAGCCCCTTGGTTGATGACTAGGGGAAAGCAGGGCTCAAACTAACACTTTTTGGTTTTTCTTAAGATTGTGTAAATGTACTTGGGGTTCGATGTATTTTTCTTTTTTCACATTCATTTCACACGTGTCTATTACACATATGTGGTCTTGTTTCATGAATACAGCGTATACTTTTTTCACCATTTACCTCGAAGAAAAGAAAGTGAAATGTTACAACGTTCCCATAGGTGGGACACGTTGTAACAGGTGAGGGCCACATTGTAACAAGACCATATAACAGCTTAAAATCCCCCTCTAACAACTGTATCTGATCTAATTGAAAAGCCTAGAAGATAAACTAAATTTGTCAATAAAAGCCATTTATTAACTTTGTCATAATATAGCAATAATTTGGACACTTGACAATAAATACACAATAAAGCCACAGCATTGACTGAAATAATGCATGGATTGATGACAAAAAACACACACACACCCGCACCCGCACACACACACACACACACACACACATGTATTAAGGGGAATTATTTAAATTACATATCTGTCTGCATGGAAATATTTGTAATTTGGGGCACATTGCAATGCAGTGTTACAACATGCCCCTTTGGCGTAACTGATATTTAAAACTGGCTGGTCACGTCTGCTAGCTATCTGAGAGTTAAAAGACTATGGAAGATGTTAGATAAAAGATTGGAGATTAAAATGATACAAAGTTTGCCTCATTTTAAATAAACAGTAAAACCAGAGATGAGAATTTACTTTCAAGTGAATTTTTACTTTTGCTACTTTAAAATTAACTTTTGGCGATATCTTCCAAAAAATGTTTTTTGATCTACACAGTGTTGATATGACAATAAGTAAACAAATGAAGATTTGTCTTCCCAACTTGTATGGAAACATATAAACCACGAGAGTTACAACTAGCTCTGAATTAGTTTGTGCCCCGCTCTCCCCTACTGCCTTAGTCCATCCTAGACATTATCTAATTCTCTCCACTTGGCCCAGTGACATCTAGACCTTTCGTTTTCAGTTAGAGCTGTTCTCAATTTGACTGTTCATCGACTCACCTGTAGGTCCAGTAGGATTTATCTTCTCTCTACATCTTCTCTCTGGTGGCAAGAGCTCCCTGCCTCCCTGAGTTAATGAGCACAGCCAACACTGAATATGGATGTGTGTAGGCAGGGATAGAACTCCTTGTATCCCATTCAGAGAATCTATAGACAAAATAGAATGGTAAGCTTGATAAGAATCCACATGTCATATTCCAATTTTTGGTATTGTATTCTATAGTTGCCTTACAATTGTATCAGTTTAAATGACTTTGAAATGTGAGTGTGTGTGACCATGGCATTTACTGGAACATTAATTCTTTACAGGTCTGTCTTAAATGCTCTTGATCAGTATGAAAACACAAACAGTTCTTTGTTTTGGGTACAAGTTCTTTATTCATTAGCAGAATGAGGTGACAGTTTTGGGCATCTTTCCAAAAATACTTAATCAATTATTCTCAACATCTCAGCACTCTCTATGAAGACTCAGCATGCATATGTAATGCAGAGAATGCAAGCAGGATTTAATCAAAGAGAAGGAGGGAACCCCATTCAGATCTGTCACACGGCAGTGATACTAGCAGAAACTTGAAGATGTAGTGTTGATGTTACCTCAAACCGAGGGTAACAAGACTCTTGTGTGTACTTCTGAGTGTGGGCATAAAACGTCGTCCCAGAGGTGTCCCAGAACTACTGGAACAAAGTGGTAGACAAGATGTAGATGCATATTTAAAGCTAAGTTATATTTGTATCTTGATTTCTAAGTGCAGAATCTTTTTTCATCTGCCAGATGTGTTTCCCTATTGGTGAAGCATACACTCTATACATTCTCATATAACCTTCACACTCTAAGTGAGGTGTGAACACACTGCAGCAGGTTGGATGGACTTTGATACTGTGCTTTTGAAGTGCTCAGGACCCTGTTTACATTACTTTTTAAGGTGACTCACGCCACTATTTCTCCATTGCTCCAGGCAAAGTCTTTAACCTGGAGTTATAACTTTCTCTCTCTATGTGAGGGAATGGAAAAGACCTGCATAAGCTGGAATGCACAGTCTCTTGCTTTTCTCTCGCCTCCCTGAGTGTACTGCAATAGCGTTGCTGTAACTATGTAGCTCTGTTAGTGTTGTTCAGTTAAACTCTTATGCGCCTCCCTCTCTCTCATTGGTGTTTATCAGATGAATGCCTTTGATCTTTGCACTGCAGTGTTGTATTCAGAAATATAGGAGTATGTTTGTGTGTGTTGATCGTAGAGACGTTTTCACTGGGTCAATTTTTTAATGAGATTAATGATCTTTTCATTTTGCTTGCATTACACTTTGACAGTTAAGACAGGGATCATTAACAGGTTGTCCGCCACCACTAGGGGTTCTACCACTTATTTTTAATCTCAAACAAAACATTTTTTTTTTGTAAAAAAATTAAATATGCATTAAACAAAAATCTTTTGCCTACACCCCTTAGCCTTGTCACGCTCCTTTCGGCAGACAGTGTGGCAGAGGTATCGGGTCTGAAAAAGTGGTAGGGAATGCGATTCATCCCAGTGACTCAAGGTTTTTAATCCGTTGACCAAAATGATTGGTTCAGATTCTTTCACTGATCTTTATGACAGTAGATGGCAAAAACTAGTGTGTTTTATGTCATGAGTGAATCACTGAATTATTAATTTGTCTGGTTAATTTAAAAGCACATAATTGCCCACTACCGAAACAAGTCTTATTTGTCGAAACATGTCTTATTTATTTTAACAAGTCATATTTAAAATGTATTTAAATTTCCATCTCTACAAATCTACTAAATTACTTTAGATAGTTTTTTAATCAATCTAAAAATAATGATGGCATGTTTTCCATAGTTTTACACTAAAACTCAAAGGACAATATTTAATCATTTTCATTTAGATGCACAAATATAACAGAACAGTAAAAAAAAAAAAAAAAAAAAAATTACCTACATATATTTTTACTAAAATATTTATAAGAATGAACAGGGTGTGCAAAAACTACAAGTTCAATCACATTATTGAGCCTAGTTGAATCTTATTATAATGCAATAACCTAAATTATTATTATTATTATGATAATTATATTTGTTTTGTACAATAGTCATATATTTTTTTCACTGAAAGTGCACTGCAGTGTCAGTGTGTATTTAAAAGTTTGCAATGTTTCTCATTAAAAATCTGGGGAAACGCTGTCGTCTCCTTATTTTCTGTGATGCAGTGTCTCAACTTTAGATTTGTTTAATTGTGTGAATGTGTGAATCTGCAGCGCTTTGCTTTCACAATGCATGCGAACGTCTCTGAGACTGCTGAAAAGAGTGTATCATGTGTGCTCCTTTGTATCATTAGCACTGCCTCATGCACACAGAGCAGCCTTTTGCAGTTTAATAATCACATATGACAACACTGAGAATTTGATGTTATTTTGATGAATTGCACAGCCCTGAAGGATCATGAAATTAGTCTATTGACGCATTCTTTATAAAACGTAGTTTTCATCTATACAGTCATCACGATTATATTGCATATATATTCCATATATTTTATATTCCATAAAAAATATACTTCACTTTTCAGTAAAATGAATATGTAATGTATATGGCTTTACATCAATAATGATTGTTTTAATGGCTATGCAATGCAAGCAAAAAGCAAAGTATGTAAATGCATAATACGTATATGCATGTTACTGCTGTCTGGGCTTAAAATGCAACACTTAATTTGATTCTATACAGTATATAACATGGGTTCTTAATCTAAAAAGACTGAAAACCCCTGATCTAGAAGATAGATATCTATAGGCTATATGAGTCTCTATATGGCAAAGCAACAGGGACAGAGAGAGAGAGAGAGAGAGAGAGAGAGAGAGAGAGAGAGAGAGAGAGAGAGAGACAAACCTGATACACATTTTGGCAGATCCATGAGATACTTATCCGTTATGTGTTTTTCTACTTTAGGATGTTAACACTAAGCTCCCAAAGATATTGTTGATGAAAATGTGTAAAATTCTTGGTAGCAGAATCATTGACACCTGAAATAGATATTTGCATTTTTAATGAGCTTGTGTAAATTGTGTTTGTGGATGGAATCACCCCCTACTGCGTTTTGACCATCTGTTTGCTTATTTTGTTTCAATTTTGAAACTCATGTGTTTAGATTGTGGAATACCACAGGGACTTATGGAAATGTGTTTGTAAAGCCCCGTCTCCCATTGTGTGCCTTTTAGAAGTTATAGGACATACACCCTTATTAAGATTGCTCACTTCTATATTTATAGGCCTTTATCCTATGCCATTTTTCATCCTTTTCATTACAGTCAATTATGACTTCATCTTCAGTCCACTGTGTAACATATAGTAAATAAAAAGCTTAAGTCACTTCGAGACTGTAGATGTATTGCCCAGAGTGTTTTAATTCACAAAGTTGGAAATCTGTATGAAAACATATTCTACACATGACTGTTACAATAATCATTAAACATTACAGTGAACATGGTAATATCATTTTGCCAGTTTATTTAGTTTTCATTGAATTACTAATGTAACAGTTGTTTGGAGCTTTAGAATACACTTTAGAATATGGGTCATTTTCAAGTGACCCATATATAATCAACCTAAATTTATATTTTTTATCATTATGATTCAGAAATCTTGCTACATAGTCAGATCACAAAGGTAAAATTTGCCTACATTTGTAATAATTTTTTATTTTTTTATTTCACCGTCTATGTCTTTTTCTTTCAGCGCTGTCAGCATGTCTAAGGCCACTGTTAAGAAGCTGCACTGGCGTTCGAAAGTGCAGGAGAGCTTCGTCCCACTGGGCGGGGCCTCGGGAGAGCTTGGTGTGGCCATTGGGGGTGGTGCAGATTATGGAGAGTTCCCATTTGTCACAGCAGCACCTGGAGGTGGAGCCACAGTTGGTGACATCATCCTAGAGATTGGGGGTACACCTGTTCTGGGATTGACCTTGGGAGACGTCAGAGGGGTTCTGAACTCATGCCCACATCCCATCCGGATCAAAACAGTCTTACCAGGTACTTTAATACTTAAAGTAATTATAATTATTAATGAGAGGGAATAATGAATTATTAATAAGAGGGAATTGGGTTGTGTGTGGCTGAGAACCTCAAGTAGGATAACCTCAGAAAAAATAACTTGTGAATAGTTACTGCTGTGTCTAAATGCAGTGCTATTAAAGCCATTCCGCTATAGTAGCAGCCCTCTACATTGACCCAACTCCTAATTTGCATCAGATAAGAAAAGGTCAATGCAAAGACAAGAATTCCTGGATACTCTCTGATCTTCATTCAATTGGCAGAGTAAAACGTACATGATTTCCCACACACTATATTCCAGGGGTGGGCAACTATTTTGGTAAAGGGGCCACATCGGGCTTTAAGTGGTGCATGGGGGGGCCACATTGTATTCCTTTTGAGATACAATGTTCTGCATTGATTTGGTTTTTGTATTTTTTTAAGCCCAGAAATAGTTGTGTACTCAATTTTCTGAAGTGTGTCTGTGACTAATGGGACTATTCTGTAATTGCCTAAATTATAATATTACTCTACAAAGATAGATACTTTGCCATTAAAGGCATTAAAAAACTCAATAAAGGCTGAGCTTATAAATTAATTTTACCATCTCTACTTCCCTGTTAATTTATTATTCAATTTAACAATCTCTACATCAGGGGTCTGTTTTAATATATATAAAAAAACATTACCCATTTACATGCTAAAAGTGGCATGATGCGGGTCTCCGCAATGATTTGACTTTCAGCACACAACTGAATAACCCCGGCTGCATGACTATGATAAATGATTACTGCAAGAGTTAGATTAACAAACAGGTACGAAGGGACTTCAACATTTCTAAATTTCACAAATAAAAAATACATATACATATTCATCTCTGGCTTGCTTTTGCTCGCATGTCAATGATGCCGAGATCTACTTTTATATTTAATTTAATCACTGAGAAGGTTTACCTGCAAAGTAGCACCAAACATCACAAGCAACCTCAAGAATGGACACAGAGTAGCCGTATAACATTTTTCCTTGAGCAGAATATTGCACTACAGATCGCTGAGTTTGTTCAAAGGGGAAAGCGACAGATAGAAAAAACGCACTCGCATGCGTGGTTGCACAAAATAAGTATAATATTAGGCAGAATATTTCCAATTTGCACAAGTATAAATCTCAAACCGGAGATGTTTTGTCTCTTATCTGGCAACCATGAGCATGTTAAACACTTGTGGAGATGCGTTAGGTCCCAATGCAAGTTAACTGAAATATCCAAAAAAAAAAAAAACGCTTTTACGATGAATGAGCCTTGGGCCACATTAAACCATGTGGAGGGCCTGATCTGGCCCATGTCTGCTATATTCCAATCCTCACACTGAATAAATCTTTTTTTTATCTGAATTTTTGTCTTGTTTTCTAGTAGAAAATATTTTTGAAGAACATACATTTAAGGAGTAAAGCTGCACAAAAGTCTTATTTTAAGAGTTAAAAGTTTATTGTTCATACCCCATTGCCAAATAGTTTATTCTTGTTTTAAGCATAAATAAATAATAATAAAAAAATTGGTCAGCTTTATGCTTAAAAATAATCTTCTTTTAAGAATGTTGTGAGACCTTCACTGGAAAGCAAAGCAAAAATACAGATTAAAGGAATAGTTCACCCAAAAATGAAATTCTCTCATAATTTACTCGCCCTCATGCCATCCCAGATGTGTAGTACTTTCTTTCTTTGCTGAACATAAACAAAGATTTTTTTGAATATCTCAGCTCTGTAGGGCTATACAATGAAAATGAATGGTTGCCAGAACTTTAAATCTCCGAAAAGCATTCAAAGGCAGCATAAAAGTGATCCATATGTCTTCAGTGGTTAAATCCATATCTTCAGAAGCAATATGATAGACATGGGTGAGAAACAGATCAATATTTAAGTCCTTTTTTACTATAAATTCTCCTTCTTGCCCAATAGGTGACGATGTGCATGAAGCATGTGATTTGCCAAAAACAAAACAAAAAGAAGAATGTTAAAGTAAAATGGAAGATTTATATTAAAAATGACTTATCTATTTATCTGTTTCTCACCCACACTTATCATATAGATTCTGAAGACATGGATTTAACCACTGGAGTCTTATGGATTACTTTTATGCTGCCTTTGTATGCTTTTTGTACCTTCAAAGTTCTGGCCACCATTCACTTGCATTTTATGGACCTACAGAGCTGACACTACCCCTCTTTGCTCCCCTCCTTGGACCTCCAGAATCCTACTTTTTAAACATAAGTAACTTTCCAGGTCACATCTTATCCCTACCTGCGGTTAAATATTTGACTTTTGCATTACCAGCCTGGGCCTTTATCGACAAGGCTGTAACAACCCACTTCTTTTTATTGTTCCATTTAATATAAGGGATGTTTTAACTGCATTTCATTGCAGTCATTGGTTTGTATTAGAGCTTTATACCCACTGACAATATACAGCCCCAAGTAGATCAGAGTCTTGACATCTTTCTCCTTAGTGTCATTTTCCCTCTGGATTGGGTAATCTGTCAGTTGAAGGCACTACATGGGGATTTAATTTACTATATTCACATCTAGCAGCAGTATAGGCTTGCTTACTTCAGTATTTCAAGATGAAGTGTCAAAAATGTTTTGTTTTCTTGATGCCATTAATTAATGCTTAATTAAGTTATTTACAATCTCTCAGATTTGTCAACACAGTGTCTTGAATTAACAAGGGAATGCCAAAATATTAGATTTGGTTTGTGAAGTACAGCATCATTTATATAACAAATGAGGGTTCAAAAAGCTTTTATTTATTAATTAAATTCTACAAGACATCTTTGTTATTAGGTTAGAATGGTTGAGGATGCCCACTTTGGTAGTTACAGTATCTACAGTTATTGAGCATGCTGCTTGTATCGGAAATCCTGGGTTCGATTCCAAGGGAATACACAAGCTAACAGTATCTAAAATCTTGAAGTTGCTCACAGTGTCTGCCAGATGCATACATTTACATGTCTTAGTTACTGTCGAAAGTCTAGAAGTAGAATTGGCATTCATGAAAACATTCAGGATGACAAAAAAGAAATTGAGTAAACATAAAATGCACCTGACCAATGCAGTAACTACATCTTTTATCTTTTTACTTTATCTTTTTATCTTCTATTATGTCCTTCTAAATCCTATAAAAGTAATGTAAAGTTTCATGTAATTAATGTACATTTGGTCATCATTAACTCACCTTTATCACTTTAACAACAGCATGTAAAAAAGGATACTGATATCCTATAGCTGTGCCATGTCTGCACTTTCCCCCAGTTAAGTGTCAGACCTTAAGTGGAAGTGATATCCCATACTCTATTACTTAACCTCTCTGGAAGTCTCAGCCCTGTATGGCCCAATTGATCGCTGTCAGTGTGGGGGTGGAGCCAGGCATCGGTGAGTAACAGGGCAGGCAATCCCCATCCGCAGTGTACAGTATAAAGATCATCAATATCCTGCATGAAAGAAAGCTTGCTGTAATCTAACACACTTTAAAAAAATGAATAATTCTAAAGGAAATTATTTATCCTACCTTTACCCTGAGTCCATAAGGACTTTAGGGGTTTTTATCATGCGTTGAGATTGTGTGTGGAAAGAATGACAATCAGATTATATTAAGTGCAAAAATCAATGGCCCTGGTTAGATGCTCCGCAGTGTTTGTTTGTGACACAAGCACACTGACCTTAGAGACGTGTGCAGTCACAGTGCAGTCTTAATGTGTTTGAAGGTGAGACTGTGTGTGGGAGGTCGGAGGTGTTACTGTGGTAGCCTGGAGTGTGTGGTATTAGGGTGAGAGACACTGCAGCAGTTTTACCTTGTGAGGTGTTACATTTAGTTTGTTTATTTTCAGAACAGCATCTTTGACACTGTCACATTTTCACTTCACTTTTCTGCTGTATTGCCATGGTGACATCAGTGTTCTATTTGTAAATTTAGCAACAGTGCTGTTATAAAAAGATTTTTAATTTTGCTTTATTGCGTCCTTATTCATCCAAGATGTTAGATTAGTGTCTACTCTTCTTGATATTTCCAAGTGTGCTTTGTGCATTTATGGGTTTTACTTCATCTTCAGGCACTTTCAGCCCTGTGAATTTCTAGAAAGTAAAATCCTATTAAAACGTTTTTCACACTCACACCAGTTTGTTTAATTTGTCTAACAATGGCCTTATGTGTATGTACATGTGTCGCAAGAGATTTATGTCATTTTGACATTTTTTGGAAAGTCATGGAAATTCCCACCATAATGTCATTTCCATCACATCTCAAATTCTGTGGTGGAAATGACGGTGATGGAAGTTAAATTGCTAAAAAACTAAATTAAATAAATTGGCTGACTATTACTCCATATGCTGTTGCCAAGGCTAAAATAGACTATACCATTTTATGTATCCTTAATACACACAATTAAATAATATTTTCACACTTTTTGCATAATTTGACAAAATTACAGCTTGATTGGAAATTACACCCAATAAAAATATCCTGCTCACAAGCAAGAGTGGGTAAACATATAGATTTTCCAATGCACCCTGATCTTTATTTAAACAATCTCGATATCGATTCTTAAAGGTGGTGTAAGTGATTTTTTTCAAGGAAAGGTATGCAAAAAATGTTCTTACTCACTGAAAGACAAGTTAAGTGTCATGAGATATCTCACCTGTGTCTGAGACAGCACTAGACTTTATAAACAGCAAACAAAAATGTGTCTGCGGTTCACGGTCTCTGGCGCAATTTTGACCTGTCAATCATTTTGCATATTCTGATAGTATTGTAGTTGCAGCGAATTATTAAGGCTTACTGCCATTTTTAAGACATGTTGTTCATAACAGTTGTCTGTTGAGGATGCTATTTTGCTGCTTGTCACAGCATAGTGCTGTGACCTAAATGGACTCTGAGCAGGATTGAGAACGCACCAGTGCGCACACACCCAAATACTCATGCACGCATGCACAGAGACACCAATGTGTACACGGTCTGACTGCTGGCACTGACAACATGTAAACACAGATCTGTGTAGCGTTTAAGTGTCTCTGCGTTTGTATGTTCATATTTTGGGTTGTGCTAAGTAATGTTTTGTCTCATGTTTACCATTGTCTATTCTGTTCACATATCTCTCTCTGTAAAGGTATACAATTTTGATTGACTGATGAGTTTCTAGAGAAAGCTTTTTTTTTCTTTTTTTTTGCCGTTTTTGACCTAATATTGACCTTAAGACATGCCAGTCTATTGCATACTGTGGCAACTCAAAAACAAAGACATTGTTAAGCTTCATTTAAAGAACCAAATAGCTTTCAACTGTGTTAGATATAATGACAAGTGAGTTTCTGGTACCAAATTACCAATTTAGCGTGATTACTCAAGGATAAAGTGTTGGAGTGATGGCTGCTGGAAATGGGGCCTGTCTAGATTTGATCCAAAATGACTTTTTTCAAATAGTGATGGTGCTGGTTTTATATCAGTAATGTCCTGACTATACTTTGTGATCAGTTGAATGCCGCTTTGGTGAATTAAAGTACCAATTACCAAACAGCAAAATCTGTACGTTATTCAAAACCTTTGGCTGCCAGTGTGTGTGTGTGTGATCAAGAAGGCCATGATCTTTATGCAGGACAATGCTCCATCACATGCATCCAAGTACTCCACTGCTTGGCTAGCCAGCAAGTGGAGTACTTGGAGTACAAGTCAAAAATGCCAAAATAATGAATTGGCCCCTGTAAAAGGATTTAAGAAGGGAAAGGAGGAGGCGAGAACCGGCTTGACAATATAAATAATATTTTAATTATGAACACGACGGACATGTCCTTAAATGATCTCTCTCTCCCGCACCATCCTCTGCAGTCGGCCTTTATCCCTCTCGGAGGCTTGATTAGCTTAATACGGGACTGGGTGTGCCCCGCCCTCCACCCTGCCACAGCCCCCTTCTTCACCTGACTTAATTCCTGCTATGAACATGTGGGCCCTTCACAAACATGAGATTTACAGTGAGGGAAGACAATACACCTTTTTAAACAGCATTTGGGAGGCTGTGGTTGCTACTTCAGCGAACGTTGATCGTGAACACATCGAGAAACTGACATTTCCCTTTCTGTCACTCACTCAAAGCTGTGTCGATGAAGTGACACTAGGGGTCACTCCTGGGAGCCCCAGACATCTCTGATCTTTGAGAAAATGACAATGAAAATTGGCGATCCCCCAGACATAGTGTATATAAGGAGCTGGAATGCATAAACTCATTCAGATTTCTTCGGAGCCGAGTGGTTGTATTCGCTGAGCTGAATTACTCTGCCGTCCATTAATCTCTTTACTCTCACAACCTGTTGGTCTATATGGCGCATTACAGCGGTTCTCCCCCTCTCTCACTGGCGTTGTGCAGAGAAACACCCCTGGGTGCTTCAGCAGCAAAGAAAAAAAAAAAGATAATATATCTGTAGGTCTGTAGGCTTATGTCGTCACTGGCGGCTAAGCCCTACGGCGCTGCTGGACGTGCCGCCTCCGCCCTGCATGCCATGGCTCTCCTGCAGGTGCACCAAGCCAAGGCACTTAAAGAACTACACGAGGGTAGTCCTGACCAGTCAGTTGTTGATCAAAAACAACAAAAAATAAGCATTTAGTTCTAATCATACATGGCACAGATGAGATAAAGCCATTCAAGTTTCTCATGTTAATATGTGCTCATTTACAGATGCTCTTTAAAGAAATGCTGGTGTTGTTAAATAGACAGACTAGGGGGTGGCCTGGGGTGGCCGTGGCCACCATGGACTGAAGCCTGGCCACCCCATTGGCCACCACAGTTGCAGTTGCCATTTTTGAGCACAAGACTTAACATGTACTGCCTGAAAATTTCTGTGCCACCACAGACTGATCGCTGGCTCCTGCCGGCCACCCCTGTGATAAACTCCTGGCTCCACCCCTGAGCATGTGTTCAACAAATGAATGTAAATACTTGTAAATAGTTCAAAGTATTCCATTAAACTATAAACATGTTACAGAAAATAATATATGAAGTATAACATCTGATGTATTGATTGAATAAACAGATTTGTTCATTTTTAAAAGCCAAAATGTGACCAAAATGATAAATCTGGAAATCTATTTCAATACCCAGCCCCACAAGTGATATTTACCTTGATTTTTCTTTGTTTTCTTCAAACATCACAAATCATGAAATTTTTGTCTGAAGTTGAAGAAACACCCATATTAGAGTCTGCAAAATTATTTATGACATGGCTCTCTAGTATACGTGATTCTGATTGGTCAATGGCGGCATTCTGCGGTGAGATATTTTTGTATAATATACACTAAACTGTTCATATGACAGTTGTTCCTGGCAATCAGTCTCCTTCACTGTTAGTTTCACTGTTAGTTCACTCTTTCTTCTCACATAATAAAATAATTTGTCCATTTCTTTATTTGGTAAGCAGCCATGTAATAATTGTGATTATGTTCAATCAACCAGTGTTTATCTCAAAATAAATCCTTTCAGGATGATCCAAGACCCCTCCCTTTCATATCAGGGTCCTAATCACCCTGTCTGGGTTTACTCTGCAATAATGACTGGCTGACTGTACATTATCCCTAAATTGGTTGTCATAAGAAACAGACTTCTGCTCTTTGTAATCTATAGGTTCAACACTCTGTAAGGATTTGAGACTGTACCTGAGCAAGTGTTTTACACCAGGATCCATGGATAGCCAACTTCAACAGGTCATACGAGAGAACCTCTATCTGCGTGCTGTGCCCTGTGAGTTAACAACACCCACAAACTAACATATAATCCAGTAATATAACTGCATTCAATACAAACAGATACATACATGGTGACACAATCAGACACACAAAAATGCATGTAGAAATAGAGATACCAAAATACTTTAGTATGCAAAAACATGCATGCCATCATCTCATGCTTTAAAGCTTTCCAAGTCTGTAAACAAATACGGTTTACATTCACGTCAAAGCTCATGTGGAGTCAAAGGTTTAGTCACTTTTTAGGCAATGTAATACACTTTAACCATTCCCATGGCAACTGTCATCATATGTCACAGCAGTGCGCTCATTGTAAATGGCACCGCTCCATTTTTTGCCTTAGCAACAAAACTGCAACTATTTTCAGAAACGATTGCATGCATGTATAAATGTATAGCTCCAGCTGGCTCCTTTAAAACATCAGCATCTGTTCACCATTACAGCTACGTTTTGCCTGTTTCCTGCTCTTGAATCCAAAAGCTGCACATTTATCTTTGTCTGCAGCATTAGGTACCCTGCTGTGCTTTTCAGCACTCCTGTGCATGTGAACGCACACACACGCGCACACACACACACACACACACACACACACACACACACACACACGCATACACGCATACACGCACATACAAACATGTAAGCACCCAAACACACTTTCACACATTCTTAAAAATGTACACACAAGCACTCTCATTCCCGTATATATGCAGCATGCACACCCATTCACATAATGATGTCTTTATATTATGTAGCCTGTCTATTCAACCATTCTAGCTTTCTCAAATAAGACATTTATTCCAAACACTTCATATTGTGACACCAATAAGCAGTGAATCTTAAATGTCACATCTTTAAAAAATTATTGCAGGCTATTAGAAGATTGTAAATTGTAGCTAAAAAAGGTCTTCTTTTCACCTTTCTTGAGAAAAATGGCAAAGGTGTGATAAAGCTCTTTTATTCCAGGTGCAAAACATCATGCATCTGTAAATGGCTAGCATGTGCAGTTGCAATGGGGCATTAAAAGTCCACATGAAATCCACTATCGTTAAACACATTTCAGGTCTTTTTAAGCATGATTCACAATTCTCATCTGTGCATGGTATTCTAAAGAAAAAATATGTCTTTGTAATCCTACTTTCATTATAATTTATTAACGTGCTCCACCTCTGACATCACCCATTCCTCCTATTTTTCAACCACCTGGATCCATTCAGGTATGTAACATCCACTTTTCCTGATCCAATCAATTCCAAATGGAAAAAAAGTCCCATCCTACAATTGTCTTTCTTGTTAATATCCTGTTTATCCTGGGATATGACAGATTACGGAAGTTAGTGTGTTTTAACACTGAATTAAATTGACTTAAATGATTGTAGCATTTTATGAACACCTTCACTGATATAAACTGTGCTGCTTGTTTTACATAAATACTAGACATGCTTTAATTCCACAATGTCTAAATCTTTAAAGGAATAGTTCAACCAAAAATGAACATTCTCTCATCATTTACTCACCCTCATGCTATCCCAGATGTGTATGACTTTCTTTCTTCTGCAGAACACAAACAAAGATTTTTATAAGAATACTTCAGATCTGTAGTTCTTTTCAATGCAAGTGAATGGTGACCAGAACTTTGAAGGACCAAAAAACAGATAAAAGCAGTATAAAAGTAATCCATAAGATACCAGTGGTAAAATCCATGTATTTAAAAGTGATATAAAAAGTGTGGGTGAGAAACAATATATGTGTTTTTTTTACTATAAATCTCTACTTTCACATTAACATCTGAAAGTCACATGTGGCTCCTGTCTAGTTTCACTTTCAAATATGTTAAAGTCTCGTCATGCATATTCATTAGAGAGTAGCCCGATTAATTTCCACCCAGAGAGGATGGGAGGGGTTCATGTGCATTGCACAAAACATTGTGTAAAAACGTTTAATGTTTTAAGGAGATGCTTTTTAGATGTGCTGCCGTTAAGGTTAATGCAGTACAGGCTCTGCGATATCATAGAGTGCATAATGCCTAGGGACAATGCAGTGTTTTGTTAATAATTAAATAATTTATTGTATATGGTGGCTGAAGCCTTTTAAATCCTTACAATCCTGCTATATATTGAATAACTGTGTAGCCTATAGTGTTTGTGCATTAAACGCACCTTATAAAGCCACATAAAACCTCTACTCTGGAGTCTTGAGAACTTTTGCTTCAAAGCTGTTTGTTATATGAGCAAGGTTGTTTAATTTAAGCATGCATGTTACTCACTGACTGCATACGAATATCTGTGCTGAAACACTGGAGTGTTTCGTTTAGCATATGCACGGCATTGGTAATCTTCCACAAGAAAATCCACTTTTTTCTAACTTTCATTTGAGAAGAAAGCTGAGAGAGAGCTGTGTAATCTCATCACTGTGGGATTATAGCAGAGCAAGTGATTTGAGGTGTGTGTGAAATTTTAATCCTAATCAGGTTTCACCTCACACTGTTGAAATCATATGCAAATAGACATGCAAACACATAAATATTATTATACTATTTTTATATAGTACAAATGTAAAAACAGTTCAATAACTGTTTTCTACTCATAGACACCATATCTTCATTTGACTCTGTCATATCAGACATTTCTCTCTGCCTCTTTTCTACATCAAGGCCAATCAACTCTCTACGAGTCCTGTGTACAAGTGTGACAGCTGTGCTTGTGTTTTCTCTGTGGTCTGCGGTTTCAAGCGGAATACACATCAAAGCGACAGGCCTCTTGGTGATGTCATCCGAATGTTTTTTTTTTCCATTAGACTTTTAGCAAAGGGAAGATGCAACTTTATGGAAAAATTATGGTGGATCTCTCTAACTGCCCCACATGACGTCTGTAGCACTACTGGCCTTTATTTTTAGTTTCTGTGTTTGCAGATTTAGAGGGCTTGTTGTGAATCTGCAACTTTCACAAAAACATAAAGAGGGATCGTAATTTAGTTCCTCCAATTTGTGTTTTGTTGGTGTAATGCACAGAATATTCCCCATACTGTGTGTGTAACCACATAAAGTTGTGAAGAAAAAAAACTTTAGGCAGATAAACTAATGTTGCAGTTCTTAATAAAGTTACCGACCAACTGGTGAGTTTTATTTACTTGCCAAACCCAAATTGAACTTGCTTTTGCTTGACGAGTGTTCAGTTTTGACCCTGTTATATATAAATGCTCATATCCCTGCTCTCTGACTCAGGTACAACCAGGCAACCACGGGACGGAGAGATCTCAGGGGTGGATTATAACTTTGTATCCATTGAGGAATTCTTCTCCCTGGAGGAGTCTGGAGCCCTTCTGGAAAGTGGGAAGTTCAAAGGTCAGAATCAGTCTCTCGTTTATCTTCTTTATATTCAGTGCACTTAAAGGGATAGATCTCTCAAACATTTTCATTCTGTCATAATTTCCACACCCTCATGTTGTTCCAAAGCCTATGTCTTTCTTCCATTGAACACCAAAGAAGATGTTTGGGAGAATGTTATTCTCAGTCACCATTCACTTTAATTATATATTAAAAAGATGGAATGAAAGTAAATGGTAATTGAGGCAATATTGAATCAAAATTGACAATTTTTACTTTCTTAACCCTTTCGTCTCTGAGTTTTTCCTGTACTTATGGATCCCCCAGCGTGAGTTCTTTAATGCACAATTTAATAAAAATAAAGTCACCTTACACTTCACAGCAGATGGACTGGAGGACAGATTATATATTATCAAACATATAATGGGATTTTTAGATGTTTATAAAGATTGATTATGACAGATAAGATGTGAACGCGATTGTCGGCTATGCGCACCATTGTTTACACTGCAATGCGGCATAGGATTCTGAGTTCATCAAGCATAGATGGTTATAAAAACCTAACCCTTCCACTTGTTGCACCGGAAGCGGTGAGAATGAGAGAAGGCTCAAGTATTACCGCAATATTACTATATACTATATTGTAATACTATATTATAAATTATTACTGCAAAGCTGCATTAAAACAGTAATTTATAAATAAGTTAAACTTTTATTTAGTGATCATATTTGAATGTTTGTAACATAAAAAATAAAGGTAGCTGGTTCATTCTGATAACCGCTTCAGTCCCTCTTTGCTGGTGAACAGCAGCACGAATGCAGATTGGAATGCATGGTTTGATGGTACGCCAGCCTTTTGTAATCACACCAGGTTGATCGTATGTGCGAAAAGGTTAATACATATTCCTGGTCTAATTGTGAACAATTTATTGGTGCATGTTATTCCCCCCAAAAAATAAAAAATGTATAATCTTTCAATAAAATGCAATAACTTGTTCCACCTCTGAAACAACTTTACTTTTCCGCTGACATGCCAAAAGCCTCTTATTTTACAACCCTTACCCTCCAATCACCTCACTCCATACTTCAGGGACTGTAACACCCAATTTTTCACAATCCAACCAATTTTCAGTGTATAAAATCAAGTTCCAATGTATAAAATCAAATAAAAATAAGTCATTTTTTTCTCATTTGAATATTATGTTTTACTTTTTCATAAATGTGTCTGATTGAGGAAAACATGGCTTTTGAGTGCTGTTCCATGTTGACTTAATGCATCTAAACAGTGATCTTATTGCTTATGCTAATCTAAACTTAATGCATTGAATGGTTTTAATGTTATAATCCATGCTATAAAAATGGCAAAAAAACCCATCATTATGCCCTTATTTATTGGTCAAGTGAACCTGGTTTAGATAAATATATGGAACAGACAGGCCTGATTAGCTGAGTTTGTGTGCATAAGCTTGCATTTGTGTGTGTTTATAAACACATGGTGAGGTTCAGGGTGTCATGCCAGAGCTCCAAATGGTCCAGCCAATCAGAATGATGAGAAACACCCTCCAGACTGCAGAGAAAAGTGCCATGCTGGCTAGCTTGGTTCTGTCCTAAGACATTATCAGCAGAAAGAGCTGAAAAAGAGCCCTAATATTGAGAGAACAAGCATGTAATGCAGACTGATGTTTGAGCTGGCTGATGGCTTTGTTAAGGGTTTCAACCACACAGCTGCACATTTAGAATCAGAGCTATGTTTGCAGTGCTTGGATTTATGAATGTTTATTTTTGCTGACTTGTGTTTTGGATATTGCTTCACCAATTTGTGTCTTGAGTTTAAAACTGAAGTGTGTTATTTCTGCACCACAGCGGAATTATAAAATAATGATAGTGCTTGAGGATTATATCATTTGATTTTATGATTGGATCACTATTGCAGTGATTAATATGTTTCAGCTGGGAACTATTCTTTTAACCCTAACTGATGCAGTGTGTAGCTTCTCATTTCTTAAACAACCATGTTGGAAGACGTGTCCCGTGGTTGTGGAAAAGAAGGGGCAAATTATTGGCCTGTATCAAGCAAACAACTTTTTGCTGAAATAACTGGAATTGGGATACGTGAAAGTGAAAGTGGGCATTTAGAGTTAAAAAAAACAAACTTTTTTATCCATTTCTCACCCACTCCTATTATATCACTTCTGAAGATCTGGATTTAACCCCTGGAGTCATATGGATTACTTTAATCTTTCCTTTGCGTGATATTTGGAGCTGCAAAGGTCTGATCACCATTCACCTTAGCATTGTAAGGACCAACAGAGCTGAGATATTCTTCTAAAAATCTTTGTTTGTGTTCTGCTGAAGAAAGAAAGTCATACACATCTGGGATGGCATGAGGGTGAGTAAATGATGAGAGAATTTTCATTTTTGGGTGAACTATCCCTTTAAGCTGTCATCTCTCTCAGTGTCCTGTGGCCGCGATTTTAAGGTTGCATATCTAACATTTTGGGGGGCTTTAACAGTGAGAGGATAGATGTAAATGTGCATGTAAATATGATGTCGCTAGAACTACTTGTGCAAACATTTGTTATTATTATTTTTTAATATGTCTATGATAAATTACAAAGGGGTTTTTAAACACACATGAGCAGTGGTACAGCCTATGAATCATTTGCTCAATCCGGAGGCCAGACCAAACTCCTTTTTTTTCTATCACTCAGTACATGAGAAAAGAGGCTTTTCTCTGTAATCCCTGTTTCAGTTTCCCCGCTCTTTGAACATTCCCAACTCCATTCCCTCACTCTCTCCCTTGCAGCTCTCTCTCCATCAGTAAATAAGGCTCCCAGTAGGCCTGTAGTTAAATGGCTTTAAAAGTTCCAAACATGTAGCTATGCTACATTAGCTCAGCAAACTCTGTTTTCCCCATGCAAAAAAAAAAAAAAGAAGAGTTCTGGAACATTCTGTCAGTTTATTAGTTTCAGAACATCTGTGATTAAGGGGTTTGAAGATAGCATGATCTAGGGCAGAGGCTGCTGGGAGCAGAAAAAATAATTCCTCTTGTGATAAAATGTAAAACGAAAATGATATTATCAGTATTGATAAGGACACATAAAAATCTGCTTTGAATGGTAGATAATTTTATATGAACATTTATTTTTGCTTGGCTCCCATTTTGAGTTGATGTAGGCTTCAATCCATGCATGACACAATTTGTTTTTTTTCTGACAGCACAATAAATACTTATATTGAACTGAATTTTATATGAACTTTAGTAACCCTAAAATTATTTGGACCATTTTGGACACTTGGCTCACACTTATAAATGTGTGAATTTCATTGCAATATAGAACAATATATCAATATATCAAACCAAATGGCTCATGCAAACAAATGCTGATAAAACCTTCTCAGAACCAACATAAATTCTGCCATTCTTACAAATACTTCTAACCAACTTGTCACACAGGAATTTTTAGGTTGATATATGAAGTCAATTTCCCTACAATTCAAAGAGGTGCCCTAGCAATGGAACCATATTTACAGTTCATCTCATTAAGTATGGACATGATCCACAACTTTTGACTACAAGAAACCATCTTCTTTTTGGGAAATGTTTTGCTTAAAAAGTGTGTTTGTTCTGTATTTATTTTCAAATAAATGCCACTTGGGTTGATATTTTGTTATATAATGCAAAGACATTCACTCATTTTTAAGGGTGGCGTAAGTGTCCAAATACTTTATGGGGCCAGGAATTTTTGAGCAAATTCTCTTGAAAAAGGAGATCTTGAAGTTCCTTAGGCTAATGACCAAAACTTAAAATTAGTGTTCTGGTCCACAATTCCAGGAAGAGCTCTATGCTTCAGATATTGAACATCAGATATTTACTCAAAGACCATAGTGTTTAGATTATAAACAGATTAAATTGTCATGGACTGCTTCTGTTACTACACGTAATGCTTGTTTTTGTCCATTGGCTATTGTTTTTGCAGTTTCATATAAGGTTTTGCTGATTGGAAAATTCTAGCTTGTTGCTTTAAAGGGATCCCCCATATTTATAGGGAACTACTATGGAACACCTCGACCGGTACACATTGGCCCCGACAGTCCCCCCATTACATACCAGGAACACAGAAACCTCCTGAGGAACTTCCGTACCCGCAGCAAATCGCTCAGCAACCTGGAGAAGGCAGTGGAGGAAGGTGACAACAGTGAGGAAGACTCTGGTCTGTCAGGTATGGCATTGAACACAACATTCATTTTTGAATCACTTCAAATTATTATCTGAAATGAAGAGCTTGTACATTGTGAATTCAGAAGGTATTTGGATAGGCTACTTGAGCCACTCTTTAAAATGCATGAACATTATTGTGTTAGCATAAAATGAAATCAAGTGGCATTTGTTTAATATGAAGATATTAAATGCCATGTACATGCAAAACTTTTCTCAAAAAGATGTTAGGTTTTAATTAAAAGATAAAACAATAGTTCAGTAATGACAACTCTCAGAGAGATTTAGCATGTTAATGTGGGTATGACATATTGATAGGATTTTGGTCTTGGCAGATTAGATCTGCTACGCTGCTGCTGCTGTTTTTCCTGTAATTTCCCAGTGCGAGGACTGAGACTTGAAACTACCAAAACATCCACAGACATACTGAGTAAAGCATGTGGACACGCTGCTTCTGCTGCACAGTTAGAAAAACACAAAACATGCTGCATCAAGAATGTATGACATGCTGTTTCACAATTAGACATAAATGCAATCCCCCAACAAAGCAGGAAAGCTGCACAAACATAACACAAAACATCAACTGGCCGAATGGCTTAAACGCTAGTGACCTGACTCATGTGTTTCTGGACCTGGAAAGCCCAGAGCATATTTAACTAGTGACATAACTATGTGTGGATTTATTTAAACTAGTGACCTTAAGATAATGATGGGATTGATAAAACCTTGATAAAGACACTTCTATGTGTCATAGCCATAAGCAGACCTTACCGTGAAAGCTGATTGAGGAAAAAGCCCCACCTGAGCAAATAGCATTTTCAGAGAAATCTTTAGCAGCACATAGCAGTGAAACTGGCTTAATTGCAAACTGAGAACATTTTAATGTTAGGTAAAAAGTGTACACTAGTTGATTGGCTACCTGGTTGATTGGATACACATCAAAGTTTAAACCATGTGAGACAGTTGGCTTGACATTTCACATGTGAGTGAGCTGATTGGCTAACAGATAACAAGTTCAAAGAGTTTTAAGGTTGTTTCATGCCTGAACTGTCATATATACAGTACAATTAGTTAGTTATAAATAAGTTAGTTCAGAAACATTTTTAGCCATTTATTTTAAACTGTTGTTTTGAACAGTTTTTAAGAGAAATGTGTGAAATTAGAAGATGTCACCACAAACGGAACACAGTTTTTTTTTTTGGTATTTTGTATATTTCTGACGTTAAAAACCACAGCACTGTGTTTAGAATTGATGCTGTTCTTGTGTTTGAAGTGGCAGAAGGAGAGTAACATGAACAGTGTGAACTCTTGCTGCCCTCAGGCTGCCTGAGATTGTATGAGATGGTTGCATCTCATGTCATGTTCACTGTACTCTACTCTCTGTTTCCCAGCGGGGTCTGCGGGAGCCAGCAGTGCCCCTCCCACCACAATTGTCTCACCTAATCAGACTTGGGACTTAGGCGGTGGGCGGGATGGATGTGTTGCCATGGAGAACGGAGCACGTGGAGGGGCATTGCCTGAAAACTGGGAGCTGGCGTTCAGTGACACAGGCGAACCCTATTACATCAAGTGAGTCAGCTAGAGAAAAAGAAGGAATAGCTGGAAGGGTAATGGTTGGAGGGAGAGAAGATACAGGGGAAATTGAGTGGGCAAAAATTGAGATAGAAGGTCATTTTACTCTTTAAGTTGACGTGACGCCTTTGTATGTCTCATTGGATGATTTTGACATGAGAAAGCGTCATTTGAACTTTAAGATGCACATATGTCAATTAAAATTGCAGAATATTTGCCTTGATCCATAAAAATGTAAACTCTCTTAAAGGGTCATATCATGAGGAGACAAATTTGCCTAGATCTTTTGAGTTCATTGTAAAATGTAAACATAATTTAACTTTCAGAACTCAGCACAGCACTTTTGTTTTTTATTAACATTATAAGGGGACCTCAGGAAAAAAATTGAATAATACAAAAATGTATTATGTGATCCATTTAATGCTAATTAATGCTGTTGAATTTGAAGTTGCTGATGAAACGTCATAAATTTCTCTCAATTTTCAGCCATAACTCAAAGACCACAAGCTGGCTGGACCCAAGGACTCAGGGCAAAGAGATTGTCAGCAAGATGGAGTGTGAGTGTATATGTGTGTGCATGTGTGTGAGAGCGTGCTTATGTGTGTGTGAGCTTGGCCCCTCTCCACTTTTGACTTCAAACACACGCTCTCCCTCTATTTCTCTCCAGTCCACATACACAAAGATTAATGACAGACTTTCGCTGAGCCATTTAGTTTTACTCTCACACCTAAATTTTTATCCCTTGTTTCCTTTGCCTTTCAAACCTTATCCACTAACCCCGCTTCCCTCTCCACCTTCTCTCCTCTCATCTCTCCTTTTCCTTTAATGTTATCTATCACTCAAAGCACACTCTGTTATATTTGAGAAGGTCATGCTTACTATCTCTTCTCCTCTGAGCCAAGCGATCTTTAGAATTGATCACTAGCACTATGCATGGGTGTGTATAAATGTATATGTGGGGGACTTCAAAGGTAAAGTAGAAAGGTGTAATTTCTGTGTTAATCAGCGATACGGAATTGCAAAAATTATTGTTTCAAACCAGATTTCCAATACACTTCTCCTCCACCCCTGTCCGCCATTGTTCATAATAATTAGTCCCATCCCAGAATTCTTGAACCAAAATACTAATGGAATGGAATAATAGCCTACTGCTGATTGTATACTAAACAGTATACTGCCTACTATTTGCTATGTGCCATTTTTAAAAAAAAAATAGTTTATGCAACAGTACTTATTTTCCATTCTTAAATGTTTTAAACAGTAAATTGCTGTCACGTGACCACATTAAGTTTTGTCCAAGTATCTTGGAAATAAATTCCATTGGATTTTTTTTATATTTGTGTATAAATGTGTTAACTGTTGGCAGTCCAATCAAATAATGAGTCAGGAAAATGACACTAGCTAGGTAAGGAATAGCATACATCTAGATAACTTACTTTTTTTTTTTTTTGGCTTAACTATTTTATTGCAGAAATAGTAAGAGTAGTATAGTAGTATGCTATTCCTAAAATAGCAGTTGAAAATCACAGCTGATATTACTTCTGGTTCATTGGTTGCATGGGAAATAGATGGTCAGGTAAAGCGCATTACTTTGTGGGATACATATTCCAGTACATTGTGCTCTTGTATAAATAGATACAGAAAATTTGCATGCTGTGCACAGTATACATACTTCACACATACTAAGAGTAAGAGCATCACAGTAGAATGCTATAGCGAACATAGCCGGTGTTTTGGAAAGTGCCACAGTGTTCTTCTTTGGGAAGTCAATCTAAGAATAGTTAACATAGTTTTCAATTCAGCTGGAATATGAGAAAAAAAATCACACTGAAAAAACCACACACTTCATCTAGAGTATATACTGTAATAAGTTTACTGTTCACAGATATTATAAGATGTATTGTGCTTACCACAGCAGATGGCGCTGTTGTTTAACAATTAACTCCATAAAAAGGAAAACAATATAAAATAGCAAGTTTATTCATATACTCAAAACGCAAGCTTATTAAATACATTTAATGTTTATTAAGCTTAAAATGTAATAAACATTTTGAGTTGTGCAGTTATAGTTTTTCCTTTTTATATATTTATGCCATAAATATATTCTTCATAACATCTAACTTCTTGAGTAAACACAAACTAAATTTAAGGTGTATGTTTACTCAAGTGTCTTTTCATAACAATCCTGAAACACTGTAGTGTGGACAGCTAGAATTAATGCATTGATAGAACTTTGTGGACTCAGCATCTCATTGTGTGTGTGTGTGTGTGTGTGTGTGTGTGTGTGTGTGTGTGTGTGTGTGTGAATCAGTACCTGTATTCACAGATCAACCATCTGACCTGAAGGGCTATTCCATACACACTCGCCTGTCGAAAGGGCCTCGTGGCTTTGGGTTTAACATTGTGGGTGGCAGCAGACCTCGAGAGTTCCTGCAGGTGTACAGCGTCACCCCTGGAGGCCCACCTGCACTCAAAACAGGTGAGACTTGGAGAGCTTTTAAACCCAGTAGACTTTAAAAATCACTTAAAGCACACAGCTGGCACTGTCGTTTATTCCAGAAAGTTGCCTCGTTTTGTACAAAAATAAAATAAGATAAATCAGATAAAAAAATTTCCATACCAGCCTCTCAGGTTGATCAGCCTAGGCACAAAGTGGGGCATCTTTTTGTAATAAAAACTGACCACATAAAAAAATTTAAAATAAGTATAGTATTGATTATTTGCTGAATTAATCAGGGGGCTTTCTATCCTTAAAACAAAACCCAAAAGGCATTGAATTCATATCAAAGCATATCTTTTATTATATCTCGTTCATGTAGTGGATAGTGGCTGCAGACATTTTTGTACAGAAACCTGATTTAAGGCAATATACAGTTGAACTCTGTAGAGTCCCTACAGCCACCACCATTGTGTCCTTGAGCAAGGCACTTAACTCCAGGTTGCTCCGGGGGGCTTGTCCCTGTAATAAGTGCACTGTAAGTCACTTTGGATAAAAGCGTCTGCCAAATGCATAAATATAAATATAACATAACTATAGTTTTGGCAAGCCATTTAGGACATCTACTTTTTGAGTCATTTTTCCAACAATTGTTTACAGACAGATTGTTTCACTTTTAATTGACTATATCACAATTTCAGTGGGTCAAAACTTTACATACACTAAATTAACTGTGCCTTTAAGCAGCTTGGAAAATTTCAGAAAATGATGTCAAGGCTTTAGGCAATTAGCCAATTAGCTTCTGATAGGCTAATTGGAGTCAATTTGAGGTGTACCTGTAGATGTATTTTAAGGTCTACCTTCAAACTCTGTGCCTCTTTGCTTGACGTGATGGGAAAATCATAAGAAATCAGCCAAGACTTCAGAAAAAAAAATTGTGGACCTCCACAAGTCTGGTTCATCCTTGGGAGCAATTTCCAAACACCTGAAGGTACCACGTTCATCTGTACAAACAATAGTACACAAGTACAGTGGGTATAGAAAAGAATCACCCCTCTTTAAAATAATCACATTTTGTTGCTTTGCAGCCTGAAATGAAAACGGACAAAAACTATTTGTTTTTTATTCAGCTGTATTTACAACTTATAATATCCAAGTGAAAGATATAATATCAACTTGTCTGAATTTTTTTTTTACAAATTAAAAAACAGAATCACTGAGTTGGAAAAAGAATCACCCCCCTCCTAAAAATGACTTGTAAACCCCACCAGGTGTAGTTAATCACCTTCTCAATAGCACACAAAGCCAATTGACTTTCAACTGTGATCAGCTGTGGTCATTTTGATTAGCTCAGCATGAAACAAGCTTTTCCTGAAGCATTTCAGTCCTTGGTAGTGCAACTGAAGAAAACAATCAATTATGGGTGGCAAGGCATTGTCAAAAGATCTCCGGGATAAAGTTGTGAACATGCACAAGTCAGGAGATGGATACAAAAAAATTTCAAAGGCTTTATCAGTGCCTAGAAGCACAGTGAAGTCTATTATCAAGAAGTGGAAGGTATTTGGTACAACACAGACCCTACCTGGGTCAGGACGTCGCTCCAAACTGGATGAAAGAGCCAGGAGGAAACTGGTCAGAGAGGCTACCAAGAGGCCTACAGCAACTCTGAAGCAGTTGCAGGAATTCATGACAAAGAGTGGTCATTGTGTGCATGTGACAACAATTTCACAAATTCTCCACAAATGTGGCTTGTATGGGAGGGTTGCAAGAAAAAAGCCACTCCTCAAGAAAGGCCACATGCAGTCACGACTGAGCTTTGCCAAAACGCACCTTGAAGATTCTAAGGACACGTGGAAAAAGGTGTTATGGTCAGATGAGACTAAAATTGAATTATTTGGCCTCAATGCCAAACGATATGTCTGGCGAAGATCCAATACAGCTCATCATCCAAATAACACCATTCCTACAGTAAAGCATGGAGGTGGTAATATCATGTTATGGGGTTGTTTCTCTGCAGCAGGGACTGGAGCACTTGTCAAGATAGAAGGAAAAATGGATGGGGCAAAATACCGTCAAATTCTTGAGGAAAATCTGCTGCTCTCTGCCAGAAAGTTGTCAATGGGAAGAAGATTTACTTTCCAACATGACAATGACCCAAAGCACACAGCAAAACTGACCACACAGTGGTTGAAGGAGAAAAAGGTGAATGTCCTTGCGTGGCCTAGTCAGAGCCCAGACTTAAACCCCATTGAAAATCTGTGGAATGACTTGAAGACAGAAGTCCACAAACGGTCACCATCAAATTTAACTGAACTTGAGCAGTTCTGCAAAGAAGAGTGGTCAAATATTGCAACGTCTAGATGTGCAAAGTTAGTAGAGACATATCCCAACAGACTAAAGGCTGTAATTAAAGCAAAAGGTGGTTCAACAAAATACTGAAACAAGGGGGTGATCCTTTTTCCAACTCAGTGATTCTGTTTTTTAATTTGTAAAAAAAAAAATTCAGACAAGTTGATATTATATCTTTCACTTGGATATTATAAGTTGTAAATACAGCTGAATAAAAAACAAATAGTTTTTGTCCGTTTTCATTTCAGGCTGCAAAACAACAAAATGTGATTATTTTAAAGGGGGGTGATTCTTTTCTATACCCACTGTATGAACACCATGGGACCACACAGCCATCATACAGTTCAGATAGGAGACACATTCTGTCTCCTAGAGATGAACATGGTTTGGTGCAAAAAATAAATCAATCCCAGATCAACAGCAAAGGACCCTGTGAAGATGCTGGAATAAACATGTAGACAAGTATCTATATCCAAATTAAAACGAGTTCTATATCTACCTGAGCAAGGAGCAGCCTATTAGGAGGGGGTGCTTCGCTGCAGGAGGGACTGGTGGACTTTACAAAATAAATGGCATCATGAGGAAGGAAAATTATGTGGACATAATGAAGCAACATCTCAAGACATCAGCCAGAAAGTTAAAGCTTGCAAATGGGTCTTCCAAATGGACATTTACACCAGGCATATCTCAAAAGTTGTGGCAAAATGGCTTAAGGACAACAAAGTCAAGATATTGGAGTGGCCATCACAAAGCCCTGACCTCAATCTGATAGAAAAGTTGTGGGCAGAACTGAAAAAGTATGTACAAACAAGGAGGCCTACAAACCTGACTCAGTTACACCCGTTCAGCAACTTATTGTGAGAAGCTCGTGGAAGACTACCCAAAACATTGGACCTCAGTTAAACTATTTAAAGGAAATGGAACCAAATACTAACAAAGTGTATGTAAACTTCTGACCCACTGGGAATGTGATGAAAGAAATAAAGGCTGAAATAAATCATTCTCTCTACTATTATTCTGACACTTCACTTTCTTAAAATAAGGTAGTTGTCCTAATTGACCTAAGACAGGGATTTTTTTCTACATTTAAATGTTAGAAATTGTGAAACCTGAGTTTAAATATGTATGTAAACTTTTGACTTCAACTGGATGGATGTTATCACATCTACCAAGTAACATACTTGTACATATATGTTGCATTCATTTAAAAATCCTACAAAAATGGCAGTTTTCAAGTATGTAACATAAATTTGCCCAAATTATGCACTTTAAATAAATGCCAAAATATATAAATGTATCTACATGTATATTCATATATGGCCATACATCAGATTTCAGGCCTAAATATTTGTTTCCATGGCATTTTCTCTAATTTCCTCAATGTCTGCTAGTGATGGCCACAAAAAATGACTTGAACTATTGTGCATGTAGCGATATGAATTTCCAGTCTTCAAAGATGCACTGAATTCAGGATTACACTGAATTCAGGATTTTACTTCATGCCACAATCATATTACCCTGGGAAAACTATTCTATGTCTGCTAAGTGACTTTGCTGCTGTATAAATCTGCGGTACAGGACATGGCACTTCAAGGGGTCTTTTCTTTAAATATTTATGGCAGGTATAATAATTTAATAATAAACATTTGTGCACAGTTCCATTTGCAGAGGGGACTTTTATGGACATTGCTGATTATATGTGATATGACAGTACTGCTCTCTGTTAAGTCCTCACTCTACGTACATTCAGACAAAAAGCCCAATAGATCTGGATTTAAGTTACTGAACAACCTTTATAGACAACATATCAGAAAAACCAGGGTAGAGAAAGAGAGAGAGAAAAAATTGAAAAGATCAGAGAAAGACATGGATGAAAGCTGGATTTTATCAGGGGAGAATGAGCTGTTTGCTTTTATCCTCTTATCTATCCCACCATCCTTCCAATCCTCAATTTTTTGTTATAGGCTGTCAATCCCTTGTCTCTCACTCTCTCGCCCTCATTCTCAACGTCTCTCTCTGGATTCGATTAGAGTGTGTGTGTGTGGGTGTGTGTGTGTGTGTGTGTTATTTGATTGGAAGGGTATCTTGTTTAAATATGCTGGATTCTCTTAATCCAGATGTGCCTGTAGGTTTTAATCTGACTGTCTCTCACACACACAAATGTTCACTCACATGTGCTGACACACACACACACACAAACACACAAATACACACATGTCCTAAAGAGGTCATATTATTTTTTAGATAATTTTTCCCTGAGGTCAAAAGTGCCAAAATTTACGATTTTCATGACCATTTTTCACCTGGTTTATTGACCCTTAGAATTAAAAAATTTTTTTTTTTTCTGCTGGCCCTTTAAGATGTCTATGTTAACAACCAAAAACATTTTTGTTACTGTGCAGCACTGTATTTGACCAAACTAATAATAGTAATCATAAAAAATGGGTTTTGTATTGTGCTGTGACGCTCCTAAAAATAATGCAATGTTATTCTTTTTTTATTTGATTAAAATTCTATGAATTACTATGATTAGACCGTTTTTTTTGTTTGTTTTTCTCCCCTTTTTCTCCCAAATTTGGCATGCCCAATTCCCAATGCGCTCTAGGTCCTCGTGGTGGCGTAATGACTCCAGGTGGTGGAGGACGAATCTCAGATGTCTCCATGTCTGAGACTGTCAATCCATGTGGCTTGTTGAGTGCATTATTGCGGAGATGTAGCACGTATGGAGGCTTCATGCTATTCTCCGTAGCATCCATGCACAACTCACCACATGCCCCACCGAGAGTGAGAACTACACTATAGTGATCACGAGGAGGTTAACCCAACGTGACTCTACCCAACTTAGCAACTGGGCCAATTTGTTGCTTAGGAAGCCTGACTGGAGTCACGATTAAAATGTAATTAAACTTTAAAACCCAGAATTCAGAGAAAATAAAAGGAAAAACATGGAATTTGGAAAAAGAAATGAAGCTAGTAAAGGTATTCATATTTTATTTTTATTTATTTTTTTCAGATTTCCATTATGAAAGTTACAGTATGTTTTTATTGTACAATGAGCTCTTATCTCAAAAGATCAAGGAAAATTTTATTTCAAATGATATGACCCCATTTTGCATGCTCAAATGATAATCAGATCAAATCATGATTTCGCTCATGTACAAATGAAAATGACAGAAATCTTGCTCTCCTTCTCTCGCTCTCAGCGGACATCCTGGTGTACATCAATGACACATGTGTGCTGGGTCTGTCTCATAAAGAAGTGGTGGAGATGCTGAAATCCATCCCTATGGGTCACAGTGTAGACGTGGTCCTCCGGCGAGGTTACCCCATGCTCTACAACCCTGACGGCTGCCCCAAAACCAGTCTTTCCTCCCCCTCTGATCCTAACAGTGCCAAACATTCTGCCCCGGGTTCTGTACAGTCACAAACTCAGCATCCTGAAGGACATCCGCCTGGCATGGCGAACCTCAACCGCTCCATGTCGCATCACAAAAGCGTCTTCCCACGCATGCAGAAAGAGTCATTGGATGCTAATGGAAACACAGCACTCAAATCTTCCTATTCCATGGTCAATGGCAATGGTGTGGGCGGGACTGTAGGGTTGGGGGCAGTGCCTTCTTCAAATACCCCTCACTCATCAGAGAGAATGAGCTCTAGTCACAGCGATACGGAGGTCAGCTCTATTGTCACGCGCAGGTAAGAAGGATGGCAAATCCAAACCAGTTAATTTCTGCAGTCGTGTTTATTAGGGAACTTAAAGCTGAAATAGCCATTCTTGAAATATCTGTAGGTGTTTAATATATACACTGATGAGCCAAAACATTATGACCACTCACAGGTGAAGCGAATAACGTTGATCATCTCCGAACAAGACCACATGTCGAGGTCTGGGTAGATTAGAAGGTAAGCGAACAATCAGTTCTTGTAGTCAACATGGTGAAAGATGGAGAAATGGGCAGGAATAAAGACCTGAGCAACTTTGACAAGGGTCACATTGTTATGGCCAGACAACTGGGTCAGAGCATCTCTGAAACGGCAAAGCTTGTGGGGTGCTTCCAGTCAGCAGTGGTGAGTACCTACCGATAGTGGTCCGAGGAGGGACAAACCACAAACCTACAACAGAATATTGGCTGTCCATGGCTCATCGATGCACAAGGGGAACGAAGGCTATTCCATGCGAACCGACGGAAGGTCTACTGTGGCACAAGTCACAGAAAATTTTAGTGATAGTTACGGGAAGAATGTGTCACAACACACAGGGCATTCCACCCTGCTGCGTATGAGGCTGTGTAGCCGGAGGCCGGTCAGAGTGTCCATGATGACACCTGTCCACCATTGAAAAAGCCAAAAATGGGCACACAAGCATCAGAACTGGACTTTAGAGCAGTGGAAGAAGATCACCTGGTCTGATGAGTCTTTAACATCATGTGTATGGCCGTGTACGTGTATGCTGTTTACCTGGGGAAGTGATGGCACCAGGATGCACTGTGGGAAGATGACAAGCGGTGGAGGGAGTGTGATATTCTGGGTAATATTCTGCTGGGAAACCCTGGGTCCAGCCATTCATGTGGATGTCAGTTTGACATTTGCAACCTAACTAAATATTGTTGCAGACCATGGCACCTCTTCATGGCAATGGTATTCCCTGATGGCAGTGGCCTCATTCAGCAGTATAATGCACCTGCCACACTGCACACATTGTTCAGGAATGGTTTGAGGAACATGATGAAGAGTTCAAGATGTTGCCCTGGCTTTCAAATACCCCATATCTCAATCTGATTGAGCATCTGTCCGATCCACGGTGGCTCCACCTCACAACTTGCAGGACTTGAAGAATCTGCTGCTTATATCTTGGTGACAGATACCTTATCACCTTCAGGGGACTTGTACAGTCCATGCCTTGGCGGGTTGGTGCTGTTTTGGTGGCATGCAGAGGACCAACATCATATTAGGAAGATGATCATAATGTTTTGGCTCAACAGTGTCACAGAGCCATCCCTTTTTGTAACAGCAAAATATTTTTTGTACTTTGCACCTTATTCTGGCCAAGAACTGCCCACAATACAGGCATTGGCTGTCTGACTGACATGAAAAAAAAACAACTACCGATATTGTTTTTATGACCGATACACTTTATATTTATTCTTTAGTGTCCAATAATATGCAGATTCAGTTTTTAAATGTTTGTACTATTTCTGCTTGTTGAAACAATAATAACTAAATTATACTTAGACTACAAAAACCTAACATGCATTAGGAATATTTTATTATTGCTATATTCTGTATATGAATATCTACTACATTATTTATATTATTTTAATATTTGTATTTATTAATAGTACTATACAGTATGTATTATAATTTATTATATCATATATTTTATATTATTACAATTATTCTTATTGTAATTATCATTTATGTCATCACATTTATGCAGTTATTTTGTGTTTAAAATGGTTACAAATGTATTTTTTGTGGCCATTTAGATCTTTTATTAGTGGAAATATCAGACTATTTTGTTTTAAATGCTATGCAATTCTCTCTTGAACACAGCTGTTTCATGTTCTTTAGAGACTCACCAAATTGTGCCATTTAAGGAATATTCCGGGTTCGATACAAGTTAAGCAGACAGAATTTGTGGCATAATATTGATTACCACAAAACGTTTTTTGACTTGCCCTTGTTTTCTTTTAAAAAAACAAAAATCTGGGTTCCAGTGAGGCACTTACAATGGAAGTGAATGGGGCCAATCCGTAGACATTAAAATACTTATTGTTTTAAAAGTATAGCCACAAGACGTAAACATTGTTTGTTAACAAGATTTTATGTGATAAAATCACTTACTAACCTTTTCTGTGTAAAGTTAGAGCCAATTTTACAACTTCGTTGCCATGACGATGTATTGTCATCAAACCCTAAACCTGTAAAGACGACGAATACCACACCTAGTATCGTAAGTTCAAATGCAGGGCATGCTGAGTGACTCCGGTCAGGCTTCCTAAGCAACCAATTGGCCCGGTTGCAATGGTGGGTAGAGTCACGTTGGGTTAACCTCCTTGTGGTCACTATATTGTGGTTCTCACTCGCGGTGGAGCATGTGGTGAGTTGTTCATGGATGCCGGTTAGAATAATGTGATGCCTCTTAAATGATTGTAAAAATTATGATATAATCAACTTTAAAGCTGAAATAAAACATGTTTTAATGGAAGAATTAAAGTGCTTTGATAAAATGATAAGCATTATCATTACATTTTTGCCTTTAAGCCCTCCAAATATTGGCCTCATTCACTTCCATTGTAAGTGCCTCACTGTTACCTCGATTTTTGCTTTGTTTTAAAGAAAAGGAGGGACACAAACACTGTAGACTAAGCTTAAATTTGAACCCTGAATATTAATTGAATTAACTGATTAAGTATAAAAGTGAATGTCGGTTACAAAAGTAACAGTAAAGCCGATTATCAGTCTATCTCTAACCATAAGAAAGTGTTTTGCACCTTATCAAATATTATACTGACTTTTTAGACATACTTGAATTCCTTTTTGCACTTTTTTTAGTCTTTTACAATGCAGCCCTGTTTACACACCCATTTCTTACCTCCCTCCACCCAGAGCTTCCCTTGTCCGCAGCTACAACAACAACTCTCTTCCCGCTCCCTCTCACGGCCACCACAGTTCCAAGTCTTCCGAGAGCAATCTCTCCTCTACCACGCTCCCTCTGCCCCAACCTGAGGTGGGTCCGACCACCCAGCCACCAGGGGCGCCAAGCTCCCAGCGACCTCCTATGCCCCAAACATCTCTTGTCGTCGCTCCCCCAACCGAGCTCCCACCCTGTGGTTTTAACGGGTGTGCAGCCAACAACGTCCCACGACCTCATCCGGGTAGCCTAGGATCCCCCGGTGCCCCGGGTGGGGTAGGTTGCGGGGGAGGGGGTGAGCTGGTACCTGTGGCCTTGGGCAGGAGTGAGGGAGGGGGAATGGGTTTCAGTGTGACGGCCGGGGGGCAGGGAGGGCAGCTGGCGGTGGTAAAGAGAGTCTGGGACAGGCGGCAATGCCCCTCTCTACAGCCAGGGGACGCTATTATTAAAATCAACGGGGCAGATGTGCAGAACCTCAGCTTTGCACAGGTAATGCATTGTGAAATCTCATCCTCATGCCATTCCATACCCAAATGGCTTAGCCTAAATGTCAGCCTGTTCCTGACACAAAGATAACGTATAGTTTTAGAAGACTTGGATTATAGCACACAAGTCATATGGGCCACTTTTATAATACTTTTATTTGCATTTTGTTATTCAAATTCATTATATGGAAGAATATTCCAAAAATATTCATCAAAAATGAATCTGTGTTCCACAGAAGATAGAAAGTCACATGGGTTTGGGACGATATGAGGGTGAGTAAATGAATACAGAATAAAAAAATGTAGGTAAACTATACTCAGTGTTAATCTCGTCAATGAAATCACTGACGAAAATGTTCATTGACAAAGGGGTTTTTGATTTCATCAGCAATAGCGAATACGAGAGGAAAAAGACACATCATGACGATAATTAAATTATTTTATTAAAGCACACTGTTGATGAAAATATGATAAGAAGAAATTATACTATAAACAGAAGAAATAACATCTAAAGAAACATCTATTTATAGATGAATAAATTAGATTCATTTAATTCAATAATGCAGTATGATGGCAATTTTTCCCACTTGAGCTGCATGAGCTGAAGGTGCTGATCCTGCTTTAAAACAGGTTAATGTCCACACTCAATGAGATGAATCACTATATCCACAACATATATACAGTACTAGTTTAAAGTATAAAAAAATATAAATATAAAGTTTTAGGCACTTAAAATGTTTCACAAAAGCATTTGTCTTAAGATGGTTATTTATATCTTCAGTTTTAGTGTGTCAGTAGGAAAAATAGATTTGAGACTCCCAAACATTACTTTTGCAAATAGAAAAGATTAGAATAGAAGAACAGGGTGCTCTGCTAGACATGGCATTGCCCCAACAGAGCCCCCAGAACCCAACCCCCCCCCCCCCCCCCCCCACCCACACACTGAACATCAAGTCAGTCTGGGTTTACATGAAGAGACAGAAGCAGTTGAGACTGCCTAAATAGATAGAAGAACTCTCCAAGAAGCTTAGTACATCCTATCTGCCAAAAACCAAGAAAAAATTTGTCCAGGTGTAAGTAGGAGAATTGGTGCTGTTTTAAAGGCAAAGGTGGCTACACCAAATATGGATTTAGTTTTTTTATGTTTACTGGACTTTATATGATGTTATTTGGGAAATTAAAAAAGTTTTGGCATTATTTTTTAAGACATCCTCACTATGTAACATTATTCACAAGTGCCTAAAACTTTTGCATAGTATTGTATAATGTTACAAATTACACAGACAATGAAGTGAATGAACAGGTGAACTTGAACTAAGAAACGCACTAGTCATAATATGCGTACCTTGCATTGTGAATATGCTGTATCATTGGCTAAGATGATGAGTAAAACTGACTAAAATGAATTCATTTGACAAGATGAACTATTGACTAATTAACACTGATTTTCCTTTAAAGCTGAATAACTTTTTTTCTCATATTACAGTTTAATATGCAGAGATAAATATTAGTAAGATATTCATAGGTTAATTTTCTCAAAAACCACAAGCACTGTGTTTCTGAGACGCTATGAAAATTGCTGTTTGTTTTGAGTGACCTTCTTAGACTCGCCTCAACAACATTACTCAACCAATGGCGTGAGTTGGGGGTGGGACTATCTATTTTTTTGACCAATGGCAGACATATACACAAATTCCATTTGGTGGCGCTAGTTGTGCAGAAATTACATACTTTAGCTTTCTGAAATTCTCTACATGGTGGTTATCAGCCTTTGGATGATTCACTAAAATGATGTGATTCATCTACAATTATCTTTTTTTTGTCTTAAAAGGTTCAGCGGGTGCTTCAAGAACATACCAAACAGGGTGAGGTGGTCTTACTGGTTTACAGAGGAGGTGAGTGTCCTACATACTGTGTGCTACACATACTGTACTTCAAATACTGCAATGCAAATGTACAAAGACAATATAAAAATAAAATTAGAATGCATATTTTTAACCAAATCACACTTTGATGGTCCTGCCATCATGAACAACTGAAATTATCAGTGATTTTTAAAATTGTGATTTCCATGCCTGGAAGTCATAAATATTTCACAAAGCTTATCAGTGAATTGGAGCACCTGTTTTCCCTTTTCCTGTTCTCTCTCAGGTCCTGTATGCTCTCCGGGCTCCCCAAATGCCTATAAGAGACCTCCTCCCTCTCTGGGCACCCCTGATCTGATCTCTCCCTCCTCTGATGGCGCTGTACCCAGCCAGAGCACCCTCTCTCCCTCCTCACCTTCTGATGACCTCCCCAACCTGGTCCAAAGCACCAGCTTCCTAGACTCAGTGCCTGTGACCCTCACTCTAGAGCCCCGTGACTGGTTAGGGATTGATGATGGAATGGGTCAGTGGAGCCACACTACTGCCTCTAACCTTGGAGCAGTGTCCAAAAGCCATGCAGATGGGAGGGGAGCAGCACCCTCCAGAGCGATGGAGGTGGAGTTGAGACGGAGACCAGGGGAGGGGTTTGGATTTGTCATAGCTTCCCAGGATATAGTAAACGGATGTAAGTACCTATTTGTTAAAACATGATCTGTGTTTGGGCATTAATATGTTCTTAAAGTATAATTATTTTTTGCTGGCCTTAAGTGCCCATCATTTTAAACAAGCTATGAGAGGCTGTGCGTTACTGTGATCTACCCAGGGTGAAGGCCTTTCAAAAGCAACATAGACGTAATATAGAATGTGTTTATAGTGATTTTATATTTTGGAGTGTGGCTCGTCTAATCAGAATTTAGTGTAAGAGCTATCTGTTTTACAATTAACTATTTACTCCTTTGTCTGTAAATTTTTTTTAAAAAAGTGAACATTTAAATGCAGGGAGATACACAATATTATAACAGATGGCAGTGTGAAAACACACACACACACACACACACACACATAAACATATATATATATATATATATATATATATATATATATATATATATATATATATATATATATATATATATATATATTAAGGCTAGAGTCTGAATGCTCAAATTTTGTAAAGTATATCTTCACTGTAGCTAAAAACAGGTTGTGTTTTCAGTTTTGTTTATTTGTGATTTGCTGGTTTGTAAATGCAGGTATGACCTTATTTTTTCTGTTTTAATCTCTGTTTATTCCGGTATTCAGAAGCAATTTTTGGGGGATTTTATTTGAAGCATTGTATGAAACACTGTATCATTTGTATGAAAATGCTGGCCAAAACCTCTGGAAAGATTCCCGATATCCATCTGCGTACAGCAATTTTCACAAGGTCAAGAGAGTGTATAATCCTGCCTTGTTCTCTATGTGAAAGCCAGGTGAAACCTGGGAAAAATCTTTCTCTCCAAGAAAAAGGGCATATTCCCCCTCAAAGCATGTGGGTCATCTTAGTCATGCGATTATGCAATATGCATGTGCACAGAAAATCCCTAATTAGCACACTAATTATGATTTCACTTGATTTGTGTCTGTGTTGATATGCAGTCCTCAGTGATTTACAGCTGTATTTTGATAGTTTTATCAGGTTCATATACACTCAGTGAGCACTTTACAAGGAACACCTGTACACCTACTTATTCATGCAATTATTTAAACAGCCAATCGTGTGGCAGCAGTGCAGTGCATAAAATCATTCAGATACGGCTGAGGAGCTTCAGTTAATGTTCACATAATCCATCAGAATTAGGAAAAAATGTGATCTCAGTGAATTCGACTGTGGCATGATTGTTGGTGCCACACGGGCTGGTTTGAGTATTTCTGTAACTGCTGATCTACTGGGATTTCCACTCATACAACATTCTCTAGAGTTTACTCAGAATGCTGCCAAAAAACAAACAAATATCCAATGAGCAGCAGTTATACGGATGGAAAAGCCTTTTTGATGAGAGAGGTCAACGGAGAATGTCCAGACTTGTTTGAGCTGACAGAAAGTCTATGGTAACTCATTTAACCACTCTGTACAATTGTAGTGAGCAGAATAACATCTCAGAATGCTCAACACATCGAAACTTGAGGTGGATGGGCTTCAACAGCAGAAGAAGCTGGTTTTCACTGTTTATTAGACAGAAACAAGGACTAAAAATTTAATGTTTTTTATTTTGTTCGTTCTGAGCAAAAGCTGTATTTTTTTGTTCCGGGTCAAATGTTCTGCAGCCTCCTTTACAAACTGTTACTGGTTAGAACAAAATAAAACAATGGTTAATAACTTTCTATTTAAAATGACAATACTCTGCGCTAAGGAGTGGGTAAAATACCAATTGCAATGTTGCCAAATCTCACAAGAGAAGCAAGCAATCTGGTCTAGAAAAACAAGTGTTAATTAACACAAAATTTTAATTAAAGATCTGCTTCTGAGTCAAAACCCGGCAGCATCAAACCTGTATTAATGTGTAATATCTAATAATAATTCTGTGAAGACTTGGAAACAAATGAGGAAAGTACTTTTTACATCTAATAATGTTTTCTTTGTATCTGAATTAGCCGTGCATGTACGGTATATGTAGTAATTATACATATTTGTTAAAAAGGTCTTCATTCACAGAATACAACATCCACAATGGGCAATAAGGCAAAGAAATGTGTGATGCATCAGTTTCATTCAGGTTCAAAGCACATGTTTATTTTTTACATCAAAAATATCGTAACAAAATGAACCAGTTATAACTGGTTTCCCGCATTTAAAAATAAAATTTTCACTGAGAAATAATTGAAAATCACTTTGTTCTGGTTTTTGGTTAAGTTCATTCCTTGAACAGTTTTTAGTCCCGGGACAAAAGCATTACAGATCCATGACTTCTGTAGTCAAACTCAGTGTTTTCTAAAAAGGAACAAAGATTTGTCTTTGCTTGAGTCTCTATGATTTTGGTATTTTCAAAAAATGTAAGCAAGGAAGCATTGTGATGAAAACAGTACCATAGATCTTGCATAGGAACTAGGGTGTAAAAATGCATTGATGCATCAATCTATAAATTATAATTAAATGCATTGATTATGGAAATTAATAATCTGTTATAATACTTGACCTAGTTTCAGGTTTAAAAATCCACCAAATCCAGATTCCCAATCCACACTCTGTGTGACACCTTACATTTTTTTCTCCAGTTACATTTGTTTCTTCAGAATATTTCAGATTTTTTTTTTCTAAATCATACCAAAACAATATAATCAGATTGAATCCTAGCCAAGTTTCAGATTCAGATACATTGCATCAATAATAAGGAATCGTAATTGAGCAAAATAATAATTGTCAGAGAAATTATTTATTTACATTTTTTACACATTACATTTTTTGTAATATCATAGTAACCACAGGTAAAAGCATGGATAGCTCCTTATTCCCATGGTAACATCAATGTATTTGTAGTTTCTATAAAATTAATAATTGCATATTTTTTTTGCTAAAATATAAACAAAAGAACAAGAAACCTTATTGTACTCTTTATTGTAGCCTAAACATGTTTAAAAACAATGATATATGTAACAAAAATGATGCAAATTCTTTCACTTCATAATAGATTTTTACATATTTATTTAAAAAAGAATCATAGATGCCACAATTAGAGTAAAATGTTTTTAATGAGCTTTTTGTGTGTGAAAATACCTGTCCATCTTTGTTTATTTGAATAATGGTCAATAGCTCAGAGAAAAACACTTTTTTCTTTTGTGAGAGGATTCAGTGTAGTATTAAATCATTCTTTCACTCACCATCCCTCCCTCCACTGCTCTCTCTCTCTCTCTCTCTCTCTCTCTCTCTCTCTCTCTATTTCTCCCTCTCTCCCCCTCTCTTTTGCCCAGTTCAGTTCAGTTGAGTTAGTGCATCATCAATGTCTCTGCTCTGAGGAAAAGCACCTCAACCCTATATTTCATCAGCATTTGTAATATTATATATAGAATTAAAGGGTCAGGAATTTTGCAGATTTAAAATTAGATTTTTCGACTTTATCAGGACAACATGCTGGAAAGGCTTCAGTCTGCTCTGAAAACTGTGAAGGACGCAAAACGTAAATACTCTCTTACCTCTCATGCACTTGAATGTCTGTATTTTGACAATTATTGACCCTTAGTAAGTTATTTTACTAACAATTTCAGTATTTAAACTTTTCCTAGATCATTTTTTCCCTATAACTTTTGTCATTTGTTTGCTTGAGCTCGGGTTCATAGGGTGCATACAGGTTTATGGGGAAACTTTTGTTTGTGTAAGAGAGGACAGGATGTGTGTGTTTGTGCATTGTATCAGAAGGCTTGAGCTCTCCGGGACAGTTCTTCTGAAGTACACCCCTTTTGATTTCATCTCTGTACTTTTCATACTTCAGAGAGATATTGTTTTTGGGTTCACTAGGACACTCAAATGCCTGTAATATTTTCAAATGGGCAACAGTGGGCACTCCCAATAAAAGGCTTAGTTCTTCTATGCTGTGTTGGACCAGTGAACACCTCTTTTTCTCTCTTTTCACAATATGGATGGCTGCTTACAGACTTTAGGAAAATAGAAAAAAAAAAGCTTAGATGTATTTTGAAAAATACTGTTTACAATAAATTATAAAATACCATGGTACTACTATGTTTTTTTTTGACAGGATACTATGATAAGTCCATGTTTCAGACAGATACTGTAAGTACTATGGCATTCTTTGAAGTGAAAGCACCATGGCACATGAATATTGTAATCCTTCAGGACTACTATAGATATCAAAGTGCCATGGTGAAACCATCTTATACCATAACTGTACCATGGTACCACCTAACCACATAACATTCGTTTTTTTAAGATTAATCACTTTATTTTATGTTGTATCCAAAACCATTTATTTGGCTTTGTCTTGTCTACATGTAATTAAAACATATTTCATTTCCATGCTGAGACAACTGAGTTTGCATATGTGATTTTTTATAAATGCGCTTCCTTCTCTCTATTGCACGTGACTTTTCAAGAACTGTCAGTTTAATGGATTATTACTGTTATGGGCTGCTCATCCTAAAAGTTTTATCATGAGTGTGAGATCATCTCCATGAGGTAATTTGGATGGCATGTGCAGTGTGTGTGTGTGTGTGTGTGTGTGTGTGTGTGTGTGTGTGTGTGTGTGTGTGTGTGTATTAGAGCTGTTCCTTCCATCGTGTTCAATATGAGATTGTCTTATCCCTCCTTTCTATGCTGTGAGGAGGAGAGATTATAGATATTCACCCAAAAATGAACATTCTCTCATTATTAACTCACCCTCATGTCATCCCAGATGTGAATGACTTTCTTCTTCTGCAGAACACAAACAAAGATTTTTTAAGAATACAAGTGAATGGTGACCAACATTTTGAAGCCTCAAAAAGCATATAAAAGCACCATGAATGTTATCTTTAAGACTCCAGTGGTTTAATCCATGTCTTCTGAAGTGATCCAATCAGTTTTTGGTGAGAACAGACCAAAATATAACTCCAGTAACGCTATAAATCTTGACATCAGCAGTCTCCTTGGTGATCATGATTACACTTCCTTCTGCATGACACATGCGCAGAGCGCTAGGAAGTGTAATTGAGCATGAAATTATGATCGCATGGAGACTGCTTATCATTTTTTACTATAAGCTTATAGACTGCTTATTATTTTTTACTATAAGCTTATAGTAATAAATGAGTAATATGTTGGTCTGTTCTCACCCAAAACTGATTGGATCACTTCAGAAGACATGGATTAAAACATTGGAGTCTTATGTATAACATTTATGATGCTTTTATGTGCTTTTTGGAGCTTCAAATTATTTTTGGTCACCATTCACTTGCCTTATATGGACCTACAGAGATGAGGGAGAAATGATGAGAGATTTTTCATTTTGGTAAACTATTCATTTTAAGGGATATATATATAACACCACAACACCAACTTATGTAATTATTTACTCAACCTCATGTTGTTCCAAACAGTTATGACTTTTTTCTTTCAAAGAACACTCAGATGTTAAGCTGAATGTTAGCTTCAGTCACCATTAACCTTTATTGCAGCTTTTTCCATACAGTAAAAGTGAATGATGACTAACATGGCCTTTGCGTTCCACAGAGAAAGTCATACAGGTTTTGATTGGAACAACAAGTGGGTGGGTATATGATTTTTCCAGCTTTTTTTAAGGGATTGCTTTATGCCAATTTTATAGAATTTTATGCATAAGAACAAGTTGTTCTGGGGTCAGCTGATGCTATCCTGAGAAGCTTATCCATGTTAACAGAAAACACAGGTTCTGGATCATTGATCAAGCATGTTTTTTCACAGTCATGTGAGATTTTGCAATGTTCATTTAGCGCAAGTTTAAATGCCAGGTCTAATAAGCTGGATAAGATTAAATATTAAACAGATGGTCGCTTTGGTGCTTATTTCCCCCCAGAGGGCTGTGAAATATGTACTGTAGATGTGTATGTTTGAGCTTGTATGTGAATGTTTGAATACTCAAACTGTAAGTAACATTTTGTGTTGGATTTTGTTTGATGTTTGTCTCCTTGGTGCTGTCCGCTCACAGCAGATTCTGTTTCTTGAGCTTTTTACAACAGTTTTGGGATTGTTTGTGTCTTAAGGGTCAGCCTGATATAAATTGCTCTGATGTGAGTTGTGTGTTCAGTGTACATCATAGGTCCTGTAACTGTCACCATTTTTAAGGTTTTCACTCTTTTTATTCACCCTTCACTTCAGCCTTCATTAGTTTATGATAAATGGTCCTGTGGTGTGAAAAATTAATAAATCAAATATTCCATGTAGTCTCTCGATTAGCATGAGGTGTGTGTGTGTGTGTGTGTGTGTGTGTGTGTGTGTGTGTGTGTTTTTGTGTGCATGTCTTGACAAATCATAAACATTATAGGCCAGGTCATTTGAGCTCTGAAACACTTAAGTATCTGATCTGATGAATAGCCAAACCATTAAAGGCTACATGGTAAAAGTAACAATGGTTAAAGACTTTGAGAATGTTTTAACATGCACTGAAAAGTTACTGCTGAGCAGTTGCTATTATCTAAGCAAATTTGTAGTGACATTTTGCTGGAAACAACTTGGAAATAAATGAATTGCTCTAAGAAACAATGGAGAATGGGGAAACGGAGCTCAGTAACTCCGCCCTTCCTAGGTTTCAAACCTACAACCATTACAGTGGCAGCCTAGAACAACTTCCTTCTGTTCATGCACTAGAAAGACTTCAATAGGCACATTTCACACACTGAGATTACTTCAACACAAATCTGTCAGTGACCGGTGTTGTTTAGTTTAAGTTTAATCGGAGGTGTACGTGACACAAATAGTGCTCTGTTATGATTGTCTAATTTACTCAATGGTTATTTACTCACTGAATCATTTACTCACTGGTCGCTCAAGGGAATCTTGTAGTGAGTATACAAAAGTGAGATGCAAATGAGGGAGAAAAAACAAGTTTATGTTATTGGTTGATTAACCCTTTAAGCTTTGATGGACTGGCCAGCGGGCATGCGATAAAATAAAATGGTCAAAATATCAATAACTGCAGTCTTGACCAACACAAAATACAACTAGCCTTTGTTTTACTCACAGACAAAAATATAGCAAGTAATGACTAAGTATATGTCTTTGACATTTATGTTTCATGTGAACAAGTGTTGCTTATAATAGAACATAAAATATCACATACCATTACTTAGAGGAGGCGATTATCTTTCGAACAAGCCCACACACGAGGTAACCGGATGCATAAATCATTAGATAATCCCCACAAAGCACAATGTTACATATGGCCACCAGGAGATGGCGCAAAGTACATGACACTGACTCATTGATGCAGACTTATTGAGTCAAAAGGCTCTCATTCTGTGAAATCTCATTACTAAAATCATGTCTGCATACAATGTAAACCATTAGTCATTGTTGTTTTTGCATGTGCATTTAGTTCTTATGTACAATGATTATTTGTTTGGAGAGGCTTTTGGACACTTGGAGACGTTTTTATAGACTAGATAAATTATTTTTTGAACGCTATATCTTTTGATTGCTTTGTTTTATCAACACAGATTTTCTCAGTTACAGTTGACATGATTGGGATAAAAACAAAAGCAGTTTTTTGAGCTAACTTATTTACACCCAGAGATATACGTATAATGGAAAGCATATTTTACTGAATTACTGAGCAAGTTACCATGTGTATGTATTTTAATACGACATTAACATTTAGTACATAAAATGCTCCTTTCAGTATTATGCTGTGTTTCTATATACAAGCCTTAAAAACTTGTGTGCGTGTCTTTTAAAAAAAATACAAATATTAAGAATAGTGTGGGTTTACAGGATTACAGGAAGTGTTTGATAACGGTCATATAAAACATACCTTTTATCAAGCAAACATACTCAGTTCAGTCATTACAAATCGTAAAGTGGGTTAGGCACAGCTGTTATTTCTCTCTTTATCTCTTTGTTTTCATGTGGGAGACATTTATGGCATTACAGAAACCCCCCTGTGCCATGTTTATTAAATACATCCTCCCCATAAGCACAATAAGCATTTTAATCTTTTTGCTCTATATGCTCACCTCTATAAATAACCCAGAGAACAATGTGGTCATTAACAAAGATGTTTTACATGCTATGAATAATGCATTAATGTGTTATGAATAATAGACTGACTCGTGAATAATGCAGGTTTGGTAATAATTGGCAGCACTTAATGACATGGTTGTAGATACGTGGGAGATTTGGAAAGCACAGAGAACATTTTCTTCCACCTCGACAAGCTTCACATGGCACTAAACACACTCACAATTGCACTCTCTGATTCTCTCTGACCATGCACACACACACACACACACACACACACATATTGGATTATCTCATTACCCACAGAAGTTCCCAATTTATCCGGGAAATAAATACTCTTCTTTTCCACTCTGTGGATCTGATACAGTGATCTTTTCTGTGATCTTGTCACATTATGTCATATACAGTGGCTATAAGAAAAATTTGGACACTTAAGCCTCACTTCATCTCATTGCATTAGATAACAAAAATGTAAAACTTTTTGTCAGCATTTAAATTATTTTTACATGAAGTGAACTGCAATCTTTGCCTCTAAAAAGAGTTATGTATGTCTTGCAAGGTAAGGCAGTATGTACAATTGTTTGACATAAGCCTCTTTCTCACAGAGATCCCAGCATTAATAACGGGAAAAGTCATTTGGCAAAATATTGGACTGCAAAATTTGTTAAATCACACTTCAAGATCTTTCTCGTTATATGTGCTCGTATTCACACACATCACGGGACAATCCTGTAAAGTCAAAAGTGATATCATGATGTGACATCTAATGCACAGTGTCTTTAGTTTACTGATGACTGTGTCTTTTCTCTGAAGAAGCCCACTCTTGTGTCCTCTTGTAAACAAATAAATTGCGTACGGCATAACTAAGGGCAGACTAGGAAGAGAAATCGGGCTCCCCCTATGGCCAGTCCGCCCCTGGGTTTAACTAAACTTAAAGTTAATTTAATCTTCTGCTCAGATGGCGAGACGCTCTCGTGGTCCCTGTATGAGATTTGCATGATATAGCCAAGACGGCGAGATCCAACTCAAAAGGGGCTTTATTTTCTCACACTTTGCACACAAACTCAAATAATGCTTTTCAGCGCAACATAAACATTGCACGCATGAACACTCTGCTCTATGCAGCTCTCTCTCCCCACTGGTGTCTGGCTCGCTCTATAAACCGTCTCCACTCTCACTGCAATGACAAACAGCTGTTAGAGACAATCAATGACAAGTGATGACCTTTACCGATCCATTCTCCCGATCTTGCTCTATGTGCTGAAATGTTGTGAAGGGCACTGCTTCCGGATATTGCATTGCGCTGTCCACCAGAACCAACAAAAAAGCAATGTCCGCGTGCTGTCCACTCTAATGGCCCAACAAGGTCCATACCAATTCTTTCACGGCATGCCGCACACCACTTGCGAACATCCCTGTGAATGCCTGGCCAATAGAAAAGGGCCATTAGGCGATTCAGTGTCTTTTCCTGCCCTAAATGACCCGCCATCAGATTATGATGAGCCGTCTGGAATAGCATTTACCTATGACTCTTCGGTATCAACAACTGGGTTGTATCTTCTTTTGTCTGAGTATCCTATGTCACTCAAGACAATTGATCATTTAGAATCAAAAAGTATATGGGTATGCTATTGCAATATTTGGCTGAAAATGTTGACCTTCAATTACTTTCACTTGGTCGAAGGCATGCCTAAGGGTTTTGTCTCGTCTGCTCCAGAGGGAAATCCCTTGTGGGAATCTTCTAAGGGCTGTGAAGCCTCCTCCCATATGTCATCCTACCGTGGAGATGGCAGTAGATGGTCCTGTCTCCGCCTCCCAGCCAGCGCATCACAAACCACACACCGAGGTGTCTTGTTACAGGACCCATCCACACAAATTTCCCTCAATAAAGTGTTAAAGGCCGGCCAATCTGTACCCAAGATTAGCGGATGGGTGACACGGGGATTAACTACCACCTCAACACTATGCTTTTGTCCCCGAAATTGAATAGCCAGCATCACTAATGGATAACTGTGGACATCCCCATGCACACACCTCACCTTCACCCTGTGACTAGCATCCAAAAACTCGTCTTTAACTAGGCATTAATGGATGGAGGTTTGGTTGCATCCTGAATCCACCAAGGCCTGGTATGTAACCCCCTTAATACACACTGGTATGCAGTGGTATTTGGCAGACCACCCACTGGATGCTCAGCCATCTGCAGGACCTGCAAGTTGAAAAATTAATGAATTATAACTATACCCAAATAATAATACCCACATAGTTGGCCTGTCATAAGGTTGCACGCGCTGTGGTGAGTTAGTCACCTAAAAAGCTATGAGTCATTAAAAAAAATTAGTAAAGTTTACAGTATCTCGTTGTCTTTTTATGTAAAAGGTCTATAATTAATTAGCCTATACCTACCATATTTTCACTTACATTAATCTTTGCAAATTCCATGGTATGCTCACAGAGATTGTACTTCAGGTTTTACATGTTCCCTGCATGAAATGGCACTTTTTTACATCACTGTTTACAAACTGGGTAATTTTGAATACCCAAAGTATTCCTATATCACAGACTTCAACCGCACTATATATGAGTGGTAAATAAAATTAAAGCTCCAACATTCGCCATGTTGATTTCTGAATTAGAAATAAATACATTTATTTAATCATGTCAGGTTTGTGAAGCTGTAAATGTAGCCGATTGTTTTGTTTTTTTTTCTTTACATGTATATTTAAAAAACAAATCAGAAACAATCCTGAGTCACATAGTACTGGGAAGGAAAACAAATGGCAACAGTTTATGACAGCCGTATGTTTTTTTTAAACCGCAAGACTGTAAAACAGTTGAACCTCTATTATGCACACAAGCTTCCTCCTTTGCATGATAAATACGTCATTACTACAACACATACCCTTCGTTGGGTCGCCTCTGCTTTTGTTCACACAGACACGTCCCTGGATTGATCCCACCTGGCAATATTACTAGAGTCTGTTCCTCAGTACTGACCCCGGCATTATCTCGAGATCAGAGCCCAGTGTGAATGAGGTGACAGACACACAGTAGACCTCAACCGCTGACACACAAACTTCAATAATGGTGACAATCAACAAACATCATGAAGTAAAAGATGAGCACCTAAAATTACCACACAACAACTGACTGACAGTGGCAAAAAAAATAAAATAATAATAGCATAAATAAAGTCAATAAACAGCCAAACAAATAGTCTATAACACTAACCGCATAATTTCTTCATGTTGCAATGCATGCTGGAAAATCACATATCAAAATTGTTAAAAATTTAATGTTCAGGGGGCTGGGTATCTCAGCGAGAATTGACACTGACTAACACCCATGGAGTCTCCAGTTCAAATCCTGGGTGTGCCGAGTGACTCCAGCCAGGTCTCTTATGCAACCAAGTTGGCCCGGTTGCTAGGGAGGGTAGAGTCACATGGGGTAACCTCCTCGTGGTCGCGATTAGGGGTTCTCGCTCTCAATGGGGCATGTGGTAAGTTGTACATGGATCACGGAGATTAGCATGAGCCTCCATGTGCTGGGAGTCTCCGCGGTGTCATGCACAGCGAGCCACTCAGCCACGTGATAAGATGCGCGGATTGACTGTCTCAGAAGTGGAGGCAACTGATACTTGTCCTCCTCCACCCTGATTGAGGTGAGTAACTATGCCACCATGAGGACCTACTAAGTATTAAGTCTGATAACAATCACAAATTCCACTTCTTCCAGTGCACAAATTAGCCAAAAAGCAACCGTGATGAATGCACACTTAAAAAATCTGTTAGAAAAAGTATAAAATCCTGGCAACTTTGGTTTACTATTTTGCAACATACTATGATTTTGGACTGTAATTTTTATCACACATACTATTTAGGATGGATACAATGCATATTTGCTAGGAAGAATTTAAATTACAGTATATCCCTGTAGTTTTGCAGGTGGCTACTTTTCATATGTACCTTGATGCTATAGGAACACCGTTGATGATTAGGAGCAGATTAGCCACATATTTCTAATATGTTCTTTCCTTACCAGATCTTCAGTTAGTCGTTTTAACTGAGGATATGAAGAATGAGACATGGAATGTTATAAAATCTTAAAAGAAAGGAATGGAAATATCTAAATACTAATGTAATACAATTTATTTATATTGATTCTAAGCTCTTATTACCCTCTGCACTGTCAAAACATTGCCAAATACAGTATGTTTCAAGTCTAAGAAAATTGTGCTCTATTGTTTTTAATTTTGACCTAGATTGTGTATGTGAGCATTCAAAATAACAGGGCGAACAGAAACTATTTCAGGCCTGTTGTCTTTTTTGCTTGCTCTGTGCTGCAAGCTGTTTGCTCATGCATGAGTGCATGATCAATATAAACAGATCGAATGGACCTCCCAATGGCAGTGCAGTACAGGGCTGCACTGAGAGTGTGTGTGTGACAAATTGTTAACTATAATTAACTGTAATAAATGCCAAGGACTTCTATGAGTATAAAAATGGCTCCATCTAGTGGCTTGCAGGTGGAACATTTATTCCAGTGAGTTAAAGCAGTTTTGTTCTTTCTGATAGCAATACCTCTGGAATCTGTGTTGTGAAAAATCTGTGGAACAATACTTGTGATTTTCTGTAGTCTGATGGGGACACAACAACGATAAATTATTATACGAACAATAGCACACTTTGAAGCAATATTACATATTTTACAATTATTTATTTGGCATGCAGGGAGTCTTTGAGTCTTTGTTATGGCTCTGTGGAAATGAAATCCCTGTTAGAAATTGTATTTCCTACTGGCGATTCAGTCTAAAAAAAATGTTTTAACCAGAAGTGTTTTAAAGGAATAGTTTGCCCAAAAAATTACATTTGTCATCATTTACTTGCCCTCACATTGTTCCAAACTGACTTTGACTTTCTTCCTTTCATGCAAGCCTGTCCAACCTGCTCTTTCCTAATCAAGAAAGTACATTGTGAATTTTACTGTCAAGATTAAAAAAGGACAAAAAGCATCTTAAAATGCTCTATACATTTTGTATGCTATAATCCAAGTCTTCTGAAGCCATACACTAATGTAGTGTGATTAACAGATGGAAATCTAAGTCAGAATTTCATAATTAAGTTAAATATATATTTAAGAGGTCTAGCATGTAGTGTGAGTTACTCTGTGGTCTACTACTAAGGAAGATTTCCTGTACTTTGACATTCAATATGCACTATTCAGTAATTAAATTAATCTTCATGTTGCTATCTGTAGAAATTATTTTGGCTTCTGTGGTCTAAAATGTCCTGTGATTCTGTACACATGAGGGAAAATGCGAAGGAGATAGAGAGTAAGGAATTTGTACACAATTGAGTGTTCATGATCTATGAACTGTGTAATTTTTTGTTGAATCAGTGGTTCATAGTGTTCGTTCAGAAGTGTGCCTCTCCTTGTACTGTTACATGTAATGTTAAAGATCTTATAGTCTTAAAAAAGTTACACCTTTTTTTATTTTTGTATATGCAGAAGGTACACTCTTTCTCTCACTCTCAAATCTCACTCTTTCTCTAGCTTTGTCTCTAGTATCTCACCGGTTTGTGACTGTCCGTCGGGGGAGTCCAGCAGCACGCAGTGGTCAGATCCAGCCGGGGGATCAGTTAGAGGCAGTGGAGGGCAGATCTGTGGTCACTCTGCCTCACAGAGACCTCGCACAGATGCTGCGCAGAGCCGGCAACACACTGAGACTCACCATTTTACCACGCTCCAACACTAGTACACACACACTCAAACACATAAACACAATTTTAATAACACTTCAAGAATTACAACAGATATGTTAATATGTTGGCTTGGCAAAGACCTTCTGACTGTTTCAGAATAGTGTGCTATGTCTTTTCTTTATACACCAATGAGCCTAAACTTTATGACCAATCAAAGATGAAGCGAATAATGTTGATCATCTCCTAACCAGGCCACATGTCAATATCTGGATAGATTAGATGGTAAGCGAACAATCATTTCTCGTAGTCAACGTGTTGAATGCAGGAGTAAAGTCCTGAGCGACTTTGTCAAGGGCCAAATTGTTATGGCCTACTCGGACAGTGGTCAGAGGAGGGATAAACCACAAACCGGCAACAGGAGGTTGGGTGCAGCCGCAGACCGGTCAGAGTGCCCATGATTATCCCTGTCCACCATCGAAAGCACCTACAATGGGCACACGAGTGTCTGAACTGGACCTTGGAGCAGTTTAAGAAGGTCTCCTGGTCCGGAGAGTCTCGTTTTATTTTACATCATGTGGACGGCCATGTACATGTGCACCATTTACCTGGGGAAGTGATGGCACCAGGATGCACTTTGGGAAGACGACAAGCCAGTGGAGGGAGTGTGATGCTCTGGGCAATGTTCTGCTGGGAAACCCTTTGGACGTTAATTTAACACGTGCCACCTACCTGAACATCATTGCAGACCATGGCACCTCTTCATGGCAATGGTATTTCCTGATGGCAGTGGCCTCCTTCAGCAGGATAATGCACCCTGCCACACTACACTGCACACATTGTTCTGGAGTGGTTTGAGGAACATAATGAAGGGTTCAATGTGTTGCTCTGGCCTACACATTCCCCAAATCTCAATCCGATTGAGCATCTGTGGGATGTGCTTGACCAACAAGTTAAATTCACAGTGGCTCCACCTCACAATTTGTAGGACTTGAAGGATCTGCTACTAATATCTTGGTCCCAGATACCACAGGACACCTTCAGGGGTCTTGTAGAGTTCGTGCCTCGGCGGGTCAGCACTGTTTTGGCGGCATGTGGAGTACTAACAGCATATTAGGCAGGTGGTCATAATGTTTTGGCTCATCAGTGTATGTTCCCTTTACAAAAAGCTTCACTATGATGCTGCGCTGCTAAGCGCTATGGGGAACAATCTTATTGTGAGCTGCTCTGAACATGTGTGTAACACGTCAATGAAAATTGACCGGAATTTATAGCCTCGGTTGGTGAGATCATTGGATGCACCTGTGGCCAGGCTATAAATAGGAGGCGTCACCAGAGTGTCGTCAGACATTTTTCTTCAGAGCTTTCTCTCTGTGTGTTTTCACAAAACTCTTTGTTAGAAATTTGTTAAAAACAAAGTCTTTTTATTTTTTTTAAAAAAAGAGAACTTTCCTTTCCTTTCTTTCTCTATATATATATATATATATATATAAAAAAAAAAGGTAAAGAAAATGGCGGAGAATCAGGGCAAACGATGCGTGTTTCCTTGTCAACGCTCTATGACTGACAAGGACACGCATGAATTTTGCTTTGTCTGCTTGGGGGAAGAGCACGCTGCTCTCGCGTTGGGGCAGGGCGGGTGCGCGCATTGTGACCTACTTTCGGTCGGGATGCTTCGCGCTCGCCTTGCTTACTTCCGAGAGCCAGCACCCACATTTCATTCGTGGGGCTGAAATGTTTCGCTCGCTCTCTCCCCAGATCCTGCTGGTCCTTCGCGTGATCTTGAAGCGTGCTTCGGCGCCTCTTCAGTTCGCGAGGGGGACCTCCATTCTCTTGGTACAGATTCTGAGTTAACCACATCCGAGCACTCCAATCGCGATTCAAAATCTTCGGAGGAGTTACTCGATGTGGTTACTCGCGCGGTGGCCAGACTTCAATTAGACTGGCCACGCGACCAAGATCCCCCCAAGCACTCCAAGTTAGAGGACAGATTTCTGTCTGGTGACCAAGGGAAGGGAACGCCTCATCAGTCCCTTCCCTTCTTTGATGATCTCCACGACGAGCTTTCTCGTTTGTAGAAGAAACCATATACCTCACGCGTTCACGTGCCCTCGACGTCGGTGTATTCGACTATCATGGGCGCTGAGGCGCGAGGATATTCAAAGATGCCACCGGTCGAAGAGACACTTGCGGGTTATCTCTCGCCGGGTTCGGCATCGTCTCTTAAAAAATCTGCTCTCCCCTCTAAGCCATGCAGGGTTACCTCCATGCTGGTCAGGAGAGCTTATCAAGCGGTGGGTCAGGCTGGTGCTGCGCTGCACACCATGGCTGTGTTACAGGCATACCAGGCTGACCTGCTAAAGGACCTGAGTGCAGGAAGAGACCTCGACGACGAAGCTTTTTCAGAACTTCGTTGAGCTACGGATTTGTCTCTCCGTGCCACCAAGCAGTCAGCCCGTGCTATTGGCCGGTCTATGTCCGCTTTGGTCAGCACGGAGAGGCATTTATGGCTTAACCTATCCGGCAGCAAGGATAAGGACAGAGTTTTCCTCCTTGATGCCCCAATTTCGCCTTCTGGTCTCTTTGGAGACGCCATGAATACGGTTATCTCCAGATTCCAGGAGGCGAAAAGCCATGAGGAAGCCTTTGGGCAGTTTCTTCCTCGCCGCACTCAGGGGGCGAGGCCGTCGGCCACCCAGTCTCGCCCTGATTCCGTTAGGAGGGAGGCTCAAAAGCAAAGCGTGGCAAGTCGTGCTCCCCCTCGCAAAGATTGGGGACAGGCTCGTCGCCCTCAGCAGCCTCCCAAACAAGACCTCAGGGCTGGTATTTCTAAGAGAAAGAAGCCCTGACGGTCTTGTATCCAGCCCTGTGAGGGTAGTTCCCTTCGGGACGGGGCGCGTGTATCATTCACTTCGGCCCTCCCGATACCCTCACGAAACCTCTTCACTCCCGCCACCCTTGGTGTTTCGGTTTCCAACAAGATGTTGAGTGTACCGTTGCTCCCTGCCATAATCCAGGACACGGAACATTCGACACCCCCTCGACAGGAAGTGTTGAAATTAGTTCCCATCTCAGAGAACCTGGCAGCGTGGAAACTTCTGCCAGGTATTTCTATGTGGGTTCTAAAAACAGTAGAAAAAGGCTACAGAATTCAGTTCGCTTGCCGCCCTCCGAGCTTCAACGGCGTGGTTTCCACTACCGTAAGGTCGGAACAGGCGTGTCTACTTCGGGTAGAACTGCTAAATCTCTTGGAAAAAGGGGCCATAGAACATGTTCCCCTTCCAGAGAAAGAGTCAGGCTATTACAGCAGATACTTCCTGGTCCCCAAGAAGGGGGGTTGCGTCCGATCTTAGATCTTCGTGGCTTGAATCGCTCGGTCAAGACGCTCAAGTTCAAGATGCTAACAGTCAAGTCCGTTGTGTCTCAGTTCCAACGTCACGATTGGCTGGTCACGATTGACCTCATGGACGCATATTTTCATATTGGAATTCTGCTACAGCACAGGAAGTTCCTGAGGTTCGCTTTTGGGGACGAAGCCTTCCAGTATCGGGTCCTTCCATTCGGCCTAGCCCTATCACCCCGCACATTCACGAAATGCATGGATGCAGCACTGGCTCCTTTGCGACTCCAGGGCATCCGCATTCTGAATTATCTAGACGACTGGCTGATTCTAGCCCAGTCTCAAAAACTGGCAGTTCAGCACAGGGATATCGTCTTGGCTCATCTAGGTTCTCTGGGTCTGAGACTCAACGCCAAAAAGAGCGTTCTTTCCCCGACCCAGGAAATTTCCTATTTAGGGGTCATATGGAATTCGATCACGATGCAGGCACAGTTGTCTCCCGCTCGTGTCATCTCCATTCAGAACTCCCTGAGCAATCTCAGGCTAGGTCAGGGTTGCACTGTTCTTCAGTATCAACGAATATTAGGTCTCATGGCGTCTGCGTCCACGGTGATTCCTTTGGGCCTTCTCCATATGAGACTGTTTCAGCTGTGGCTAAAAGCCAGGGGGTTTCATCCAAGGGCCAGTCCCCTCAGGCAAATAAGGGTTACGCGCCCAGCGCTTCGTTCCCTTTCTATGTGGTTCAGACCCCGGTTTCTCACCTTGGGTCCCACTCTTGGTGCGTTGTGTCGTCGCAGGATGCTAACGACAGACGCCTCCCTGACGGGTTGGGGTGCGGTCTTAAGTGGTCGTCCAGCCAAAGGGGAATGGGAGAGTCATCAACTCGATTGGCACATAAACCGCCTCGAGCTGATGGCAGTATTTCTGGCCCTGAAATACTTCCTCCAACATTTGAGAGACTGCCATGTCCTTGTGCGGGTGGACAACACAGCAGCAGTCTCTTACATAAATCATCAAGGAGGCCTACGTTCTCGCCACCTCAATTTGCTGGCACGTCGGATTCTCCTTTGGGCCCAGGGCAAGTTACTGTCACTCAGGGCAGTCTATATCCCTGGACGCCTGAATGTGGGAGCAGATTTTCTGTCCAGACGAAACTTACTGACGGGCGAGTGGAAACTCCACCCCGAGGTAGTACAACAGATTTGGGAGAGATTTTACAGAGCGGAAGTGGACCTCTTCGCCTCTCTAGAGACTGTGCAATGTCCCCTCTACTTCTCTCTGAGTCACCCAGCCCCCCTGGGTCTGGACGCGATGGTGCATACATGGCCCAGAATGTGTCTGTATGCGTTTCCCCCGGTTTCTCTGCTCCCGGGAGTCCTGGCCAGAGTTCGCCAGCAAGGGTCTTGCCTCTTACTGATAGCGCCTCGCTGGCCGAACAGGATTTGGTTCTCAGAGATGATGTCTCTCCTAGACGGCTCGCCTTGGGCGATTCCGGACAGGAGGGACCTTCTGTCTCAGGCACAGGGGACAATATTTCATCCCCGGCCCGAATTGTGGAAACTTCATGTTTGGCCCCTGAAGGGTACCAGCTGAGGGACACAGGGCTGTCGCTTGGGGTTATTGAAACCATTCTTAGTGCTAGGGCTCCCTCCACCAGAAGAATTTACACCAATAAATGGGGTGTCTTCGAAAGGTGGTGCAGTTCACATGGTGCAGATCCAGTTAACTGCCAAATTGTTTCAGTTCTGGATTTTCTGCAGGAAAAACTGTCAGCAGGCATATGCCCCGCTACTCTCAGGGTTTATGTGGCCGCCATTTCGGCTTGCCACGCCTTGATTGACGGGGTGCCTTTAGGGAGGCACCCTCTACTCGCTCGCTTCATTCGTGGAGCCAAGCGACTGAGGCCTCCCGTTAGGATCAGAACTCCTTCATGGGACTTAACAATAGTCCTGGAAGGTCTGGTTGAGACCCCTTTTGAACCTCTGGAGTCAGCGTCTGACAGACTTCTGACTCTCAAGATGGTCTTTCTTATGGCTATTACCTCTCTTAAGAGGATTGGGGATCTACAGGCTCTGTCTATTTTGCCGACCTGTTTAGAATTTGCCCCAGGTATGGCCAAAGCAATTTTGCATCCTCACCCTGATTACCTTCCTAAGGTTCCTTTTTCGACAATACATCCTGTCACTTTGGAAGCCTTCTGCTCCCCGCCGTTTCTAACGCCGGAGCAGGAAAGACTTCACGGACTCTGCCCAGTCCGTGCCCTTCAGACTTATGTCCACCGCACAAGCCAGTGGCGTAAATCAGGGCAATTGTTTGTTTGCTATGGGGGCCGCAACAGGGGGGCGGCCGCTACTAAGCAGACTATGTCACATTGGGTGAGGGATGCTATTGCCCTGGCCTATGAGGCGCGCGGTCAAGCTTCACCAGTAGGTGTCAGGGCCCACTCCACCAGAGGGGTCGCCTCCTCTAAAGCCTTGGCTAAAGGGGTCCCTCTGCAGCAAGTTTGTGATGCGGCAGGCTGGTCCTCTCCGCACACATTCATTAGATTCTATAGTTTGGATGTTCATGCTACTCCGGGCTCTTACGTCCTTGAGTCGACATCTCAAACTCATGCCGGAACAAGTTTGTGACGCGGCGGGCTGGTCCTCTCCACGCACATTCTACAATTTTCTTCATGGGCTGGATGCTCTGCTACCCCGGACTCTTATGTCCTTGGGTCGACATCTCAGGCTCATGCCAAATCAAGTTCATGGTACGAACTTTTCGAGTTATATGCTTTACCCCGGACTCTTATGTCCTTGGGTCGGCTTCTCAAACTCATTTCTGACTTTGTGGGCTAGATGCTTCGCTACTCCGGACTCTTATGTCCTTGAGTCGACATCTCAAGCTCATGTCTGAACAGGTTTGTGATACGGCAGGCCAGTCCTTTCCGCACACATTCTTCGGATTTTATGGTGTTAGATGTTTTTGCTACTCCGGGCTTTTATGCCCTTGAGTCGACATCTCAAGCTCATGTCTGGGACCTCTCGCGTTTTGTGAGAACACTTCACAACGGTCAGGGGTCCGGACAGCCCCAGTGTGGCGGTGTGGGCATTGCGTTCCCCATAGCACTTAGCAGCGCAGCATCATAGTGAAGCTTTTTGTAAAGGGAACGTCTCGGGTTACATGTGTAACCCTTGTTCCCTGAAAAAAGCGGAACGAGATGCTGCGCTTCTTTTGCCGCACTGGGACGTCCCAGGACCGCTCTTCAGAAAAATATCTGACAACACTCTGGTGACGCCTCCTATTTATAGCCTGGCCACAGGTGCATCCAATGATCTCACCAACCGAGGCTATAAATTCCGGTCAATTTTCATTGACGTGTTACACACATGTTCAGAGCAGCTCACAATAAGATTGTTCCCCATAGCGCTTCGCAGCGCAGCATCTCGTTCTGCTTTTTTCAGGGAACAAGGGTTACACATGTAACCCGAGACGTTTTCGCATCAGAAAACATTTCAGAAAAATCCCATAGACTTACATTGACAGAATGTTTAAATGGGCCAAAGGAATGCTCGCTCATTAATTCATACTCCATCTGTCAAAAAGTTCAAATCTATCTATCTATCTATCTATCTATCTATCTATCTATCTATCTATCTATCTATCTATCAGTCTGGCTGTTTGCATTACTGTAAAATTAAACATCAAAGAATTGAAAACTAAACTTTTAAACTTTCAGACAAGCTTTGTCAAGTCAACATCGAAGTTTGTTTGTGTATAATTATTGTATTATGTATGTATTCATGTATGTATAATGCATAATTTAGTATTATGTTATTCAAATTCTTCTGAAAAAAATATTTTTATGCTATTAATAAGAATTGAGGTGTGTTTTCCAGTTACCACAAGAGGGTGCTGGTGTAATACTAATATAAATTATGTTGTATTGACGTGTGTGCGTGTGTGTGACAGATGAGTGTCTATATGTTTCTGTCAGACAATAATCTGCCTGAGTACACTGATTTGGATGCTGAGAGCCGGTCAAGAAAAGGGCATAGATCCAAGCAACTGGTGAGTCTTCTTTCAGTAAATGCACATAAACACATATTGTATGTATAATCGCATTTTATACTTTATTAATTGACTTTCTTTCTCTCTCCATCTCTCTGGTGATCTGTTCTCAGGATTCACAGTTTTATAGTGTTGATCTAGAGAGAGGCTCAACAGGTTTTGGCTTTAGTTTGAGAGGTGGAAGTGAGTATAACATGGGTCTCTATGTCCTTGGCCTAATGGAGGGTGGACCAGCCTCACGCAGTCAGAAAATACAGGTCAGTACACACACATACAGGGACACCAAACATTTAAGAGACTAGTAAATACAGGGAAAACCTGGAAATATCAGGGAATTTTAAAATTGAGATTTCCAGGACTGGAAAACTCATGGAATGTAATAAAATCTTAAAAGAAAGGAATGGAAATATCTAAATACTAATGTAATACAATTTATTTATATTTATTCTCAGCTCTTAAATAAATAATTTACTTACAATTGCTTAAGTAAAGTTAATTTTAATAATCCTTATCCACTAATCACAAACAACAGGAAGAATCATAATTTATTGTTCAAAAGGTGTGGGAAGCCTGTAAACAAAACACTTCAATTGATCTTGTTTGGAAAGTTTAAAAGTGTGCTTCAGCAAGCAGTTGATGTAATGAGTCATGCTGGGAGTTGCTCATGTTTCGGATATTATGCTGAGGTATGCTGAGATTAGGTGCTTTTGTTGACATTTTGCTGACTCATAAAGGTTCTTGCTGACTCATTTTGCAGGTTAGTGATCAACTCGTTGAGATTAATGGAGACAGCACAGCCGGGATGACACACAGCCAGGCCGTGGAGCAGATCCGCAAGGGAGGAAACTGGATACACCTCATACTAAAGAAAGGCAATGGATATGTACCAGATTATGGTGAGGGGAGACAGAGGGTTAGATAATGGTTGATAAATTAGATTTCCTTCTGATAGCTGATTGGTTTAGATCAGCCGTTCTTAATTGTTTTTGCTTCCGCACCCAGATATTACATTGGAAATCAAGTAACAACCCAGAACAGTAAATCAATTATTTATTATGCAAAAGTAAGGCCAAACATAAAATATGAGGAAACATTGACATTATTTTGAATTTTTTTATAGAATAACTTAAAAGTATTTAGTAATTTGATTACTTTCCACATAAAGTAATCAGTAAAGTAATCTATTAACACTTTTAGGGAAGTAATTTGAAATAAAGTGGAATACTATTTTACAGTAACGTTTTTTATCAACATTTGTTGCAACCCACCAGTTGAGAACTACTGGTTTATATAATTTGTAGACTGGTTTATAGATTGAAATCCTCTCATTTTTGGCACTTTTTTCTAACTCTGCTTTGGCTTACTGTTTTTTCCTCCTCTTCCTTTACTTCTTTCTCTTTCTCCTCTTTTTCACAATTCTTAATATTTTTGCTTTCACATAAACACTTCTCCAGTGGAGCTTTCCAGCTTATCTCTTTGTATGACTAACTCCAAGCAGGGTGAGCCTTGCTTCTATGTCATCGGCCGGACAGAAAACATGCGGTTGGTAACCGTTTCTGTTGTTTTTTTTCCTCTTTCTTGCTCACTTGTTATCTCAGCTTTCTCATATTCCTTCCTTTTCTTTCATTTTGCACAACTGTTGCCCATCTTTTCTATTGTCATGTTCAATTAAATGGTCCTTTATAGCATTAGGTAAAGGAGCATCAATGCAACCATTTACTGTACCAATTCATCCATATTTTGTATTGTTTTGGAAGATAACTTTGGATCAGAATAACCATGAAGAACGAGCATTGGTTGATCTGCTGCCTATAATGTGGTTCACTCAATCGTTTAGAAATGCAGCAAATCTGCTCCAAACACATTTGCCTCCATCACTAACTCTTATTCATCCACCCACTCCTCCATTACCCAAACCTTATCTGACACCTCTTTTTGTAGTTTTACATGAAGATGGGCTGATAGCGATCATTCAACTCTCTTTCTTTCTTTATTTCTTTCTCTCCATCTCAGACCATGAAACTGGAGCTGTCTCCCCCTCCTCTCTCTTTTCAAAAGAACTGCATGTGACTACAGTAAATCAGTCTCCTTCGAGAAGCAGCAGATGGGTGGATGAGAGTGGACAGGAGAGGAGAGAGAGGAGGGGGAAAGGAAACATGAAATCTGGGGGAAGGAGCAAAAAAAGAGGAACGGAGGAGGGAAGAGTCATGTCTGATAGTGAGCGAGAAAAGGTTAGCACGATGGGTAGCTCTCGGTGGACAGGAAGTAAGCGAAAGCAACAGCTGCAATCACAGAGTTTACCCAGCACGCTGAGGAGCCGAGAGGGAAGACGGAGAGAAGAGGAGCAGGAAATGAAGAGAGAGGTAGAAAGACGAAAAGCAACTGGAAAAAGCAAGAGCACGGGGGAAAGACGACAAAATGTGAAAGCTTTTAGATTTGAGAGAGAGAACGGTCACCCAGCGGAAGAAGAGAGGATAGTGGAAAGAGAAAAGAAAGATAACAACAGAACCAGCACACCGGAAGTCACACAGCAGGCACCCTTCTCCTTCCTCATGCCTTTGGACAAAGCAGATGATGGATCAGATGCAGAAACAGTTCGCAGTTTCTCTGAAGTCAGTGTGTCGGCAGCCAGCATCTCATTCACGGGCACCCGGTGGGCCCTGGAGCACATCAACCCTCTACAGGCCCCTGGATCTTCTACTGCAGCCCCGGGACCCTGGCTAGTCCCCAGCCCTCACAAACTCTCTCAGGTTTTAAAGGGGGAAAGGCTGAGCCGGAATAAGGGAGGACTGTGGTCCTAATGCTATTTCCATTAAATGGATAGTTCACCCAAAATGAAAATTCTGTCATCATTTATTCACATTCTCATGCTGTTCCAAACCCTTTTTTACACAAAAGGACATGTTAGCCCCAGTCACCATTTACCTTCATGGTATGATAAAAGATGTAATGAAAGTGAATGGTTACTGAGGATAACATATGGAAGAAAGAAACTCATACTTGTTTAGAACAACATAGGGGTGAGTAAATGACGACAGAATATTACATTATGGCTGAGCTATCACTTTAAAGAGATGATGACAGAATATTCACTTTAACAGTTTTCTCTCTCTCTCTCTCTCTCTCTCTCTCTCTCTCATACACACACACACACACACATATATATAACATATAGATGTCAACACAACCTCTGTCTTTAATACAGCTTCTCTAGCTCCATCTCTGTATGTAGTTTTCAGTACACAACTACCACCCCATCAGTCCCTCTTCCATCCTAAATTCATGTCCAGTTAGTCCTGAGTTAAGGCATTGCATAATGATGAGACCAAAGGAAAGTTGAAGTCAAGATACTGCAGAGGTCTCCCATACAGGCCTTTCAAGACTTTGTTTTATCGCCATCTAGTGGCCAATGAGCGACAATGAGAAATGCTGCCATTACATTTAGCATTGGCTAGCATAAAGGTAACTGCAAGGTCAGTTGGTATGTCTAGTATCCATGGTGTCATCATCGCATGTGTCTTTTTTCATAAAATTATAATCTAAAAAAGTTTTTTTAAGACAGGGTTGCTCAATGCTTCTCACAAAGATCTATTATCCAGGTGTGTTTGGATGTAAACTCTGCAAGAAAGTAGATTTCCTGAAACAGGATTGATCAACCTTGATTTAAGAGATTTTATTAGCTGCTTGTTGATTGTGACTGGATTGTAACCCTCTCCCCTGATGCGTGTGGTGGTCTTGCTGTTGAAAGAGGGGAGAAGGAAGAAAACAGAACTAAAGTTTTATTATTGAGGCCAGTGAGCCGTATCAAACCTCTCCAGGTGCCTTCTTCTTTAGCCAGTGTTTACCAAAAAATAAACAAATAAACAAGAAAAAGAACATAAGACGTAGCGTAGTAGAAAGTTTGCAACACAATACTGTTCTGCCTCTTTAAAGGGATAGTTCACCCAAAAATTGGAGTTCTGGTATTATTACTCATCCTCATGTTGTTCCAAACCCATATTACTTAATTTATTCTGTGGAACACAAAAGGAAATGGTGAATGTCAACTGAGGCTATTCCACAGATGAAGAAAGTCATAAGGGTTTGGAACAACATGAGAGAGAGTAAATGATGATAGAATTTATTTATTTTTTTTACAAATTTTTGGGTGAACTATCCCATCAGCATCTATATCTTTGCAAGACTTGGTTCACAAGTTGGGGAAAATTCTGTACACACTCTGCGAAACTTGAGTCAAAGTGAAAGAGAGCCATTACAAGTGCCTCATGCTATATTCCTTTATACAATACATAGACTTCCCTCAAGCTTAAAAATCAGGACCCAAAGTTTAGAATTATTTTCCTTCCCATTGTGATACTTTGCGTTTGAATGCTTTCTGAATCAATATTTCAGACACATTTCATTGCCCTCAACATTTCAGATAAAAATTACAAAAACTAGAAAATGAAGGCAGTTGGTCCTAATACCTGAGCCCTCCACCAATCAGCATCAAACGTTGTGCAGAATCTTCATTTCAGAAGACAAAAAAAAAAAAGAAGAGGAAGAAAAAAGGGCATTTTGATACAAGTCTTCTATGCATTTTATAAGACTAAGGTTAAAAATTGTGGTAGAATTATTTTCTACCTTAGATATGAGATTCATACTTTTTGTGTACTGTTAATTACACAGGCAGGTTGAGTTCAAAACTGAAAATTAAAAGGAAGACTTTCTGAGATTTAGTGATAATCAGACATGCTGTACCACCAGCTTATGCATTGATCTTCACCTCAGAAATGTCTGAGCAATAAGCACTATCTCTTTCTGTTCTGTGCCCTACCCAGCAAAGCTAGATAAGCTCATCAGAAAGCTGTGTTAGAAATATGCATGGTAAAATCATCTAGATTGATAGATTAACTGGACAGAAATGTATCCGGACCAGAGTCAGAAATTAACTCCTTTCATAGACATAGTTCACCCCAAACAAAAAATGTCATCATTTATTTACCCTCATGTTGTTCCATATCTGAATGGCTTCCTTTCTTTTAATGGAACACAAAAGGATATATTAGAAATACATTTTGTTATTGCATATTTTTGTCCACATACAATGAAAGGAAATGATGATTGAGGCTAGCAATCTGCCTAACATCTCTTTTTGTGTTCCATGGAAGGAAGAATGCAATATGGGTTTGCAACAACATGAGGGGGAGTAAATGTGAGAATTTTCATTTTTGGGTGCACTGCCCCTTTAAGGGGTGATATTTTGTTATGTTTTTACTTTTAAACAGTGCAAACAAATACTTAAAATCAATTTAGCAAAATGGTCAAAATGGTGTCTAAACCCATTGCTAGAAAGGTCTAGACTGAAATATAATGTTAGATTGCGTAAAAAAAAATTATCTTTATTTTTGTCATTTTCAGTTAAATTTTTGCATCAAGTCCTTGTTATTTTCTGACACTGCTTCACAAAGACCTATATTAGAATTTAAAAAATAAAGAAATTCTCAATTAGATCATCTAATATTTACAATTAAACAATATCAGTTTAGTTTAAAGCTTGAAAATGTAATCATGTGTGTTAGTTTATCATTGGAGAATTTACTATGCTGTAACATATCAATGAATGCTTACACAGATCACATGCAAGTTACGTTGCCACACACAGCCTGTAAGCATTTAGCATTTTACTATATGAAAAAGTGATATAGAGTCATTCTCTTTTAATCAGGGCTCTTAAACAAATATGGCACAGCATTCAGCTGTCCATCTGAGGTTTAATCTGAAGCTCTCTGAACTCAGAATCCTCAACCAGCCTGTGTATTGCTGTAACTCTGTACCTAATTATCCCATTGGCATCAGCACGTATTGTACAGAACTGAGATGAGCCTTGTAAATGTTTTGGATTTGTCTGTCTTTCTTTCTTTGAGAGATTTGGTTTATTTGTTTGTTTTCTAAAATGTTATTACTGTACCATTGTCATTATTGTAGCAGATTTTATGTGAAAAGTAAGCTTATTGTACATAATTGTTGACCCTGAACATATCTAAAAAAAACAGAACTTTTTTTTTTAACAGAACTATATTCTCAAATCCCCAATGTCTCACATATCAGAAATATACAGCACTGTCGACCTTCAAGGCCGGTTCACGTATGTGACACGTGCTGCATTTTAAACCAATGTGCCCACTGGCTTGACGGGAAGCTTGATATATAAAATAATTCTTGAAAATATAATAATTAAATCTTGCATGTCTGTTGTAACTGTACTAGTTTAAAAAGCACTGGCCCTTATGATAACAGAAAATCTACACGTGGCATGATACTTTATATAGCCCAGGAGGCCCATCACAGACAAGAAAAAGCTAGCCCTGGGTCATGTTTTATACAACATCTGTTGCCAGTTTCTAATTAATCAGATAATGGTATCTAATCTGACAGCTTGATCGCCCCCTAGTGTCCTTTGTGGTTTTTCGCATACTGTGGGTTTGACTCTAGCCAGCTAGCAGTCTCTTTTATAGCCCCTTTTATAAAGTAACAATGCTGTAAAAACAAGATTTAGTGACACAAGTCACCCTAAGTATGTAGTCCACAAAGATAAACAATAGCATGCCCAGCACATATTGTCTGCCTCATATGTTTCCTCTTATCTGAAACAGTATACTTCGATGTTCTGTAGGTTTTAACGTCAGAGAAGTAGTCTCAAAACATGAGCCATACTCTGAGTCAAACAAAATATGAATACAATGATGCAATGTTTTTATAATGCTATTTGCAAGGTTCCTCGCGTTGCAAATGTGCCATTTAAATGCTAATCAATGATGTCTTACTCTTTCCCTCTTTAGAGAGAAATACGGATGGATCTTTATGAGACTGAGTTTGACACTTTTAAAATGTCAAAACATGAGTATTTCAGCTTTGGATTTTCAACTTGAATATGCTATATTGGCCTTGTAAGGAGTCAGCCATTGTACAGAACAAGAACATTTTATTTGTAAAGAGGAAAGAAGAAAATTTTAGTGATTCTTTATAGCTATATTGTAGGATATATAGGATAAGTCAGACAGCTTAGCCCACGATAATGAAAGCAGAGGACATTGTATCTTTTAAAGGAAGTAACCACTGCACCAGGAGAGTTTATATAGACCAACAAGGCTGCAAGTAGTTAAATGAATAGTCCTCCCATTCTGTCATTATTTACTCGTCGTTCAAAACGTGTCTGTCTTTTTTCCATGGAACACAAAATATTAATTTCTGTAGAACAGGGATCGGCAACCTTTTTTAGATGGAGGGCCATTTTTTTATTGGCTGTGCCGATGCACATGCCGATGCAAGTGTGGAATCTTAAATATTTCTTATATTATGTCATACATTTTTCAAAATCACACAGAGCTCGTTGATGGAAATCTGAATGATTAATAGTGGTCTTTTCCTTATTACATGACGTGTTGTTCTGAAAGCAAAAAGAAACAATTGAAACAGAATGTAGGCTGTCATCTGAGCAGCCTGACCGAAGCAAAGCGGGCGCGTTTACTCACGTGATTAACCGAAAGAGAAGTGCTGCTGGCTCGTGATGTGCGAATGGCTTGCATGTGCAGCGTGAGTCTCATCACACTTTAACAATGTTTAGCTTCCCATTCAGCTGATAAAAACACGCTGCGTAATCATGAGGAAGGATTACTTCAAGATGTAGATTGGGATGCAGGTGCTGAATTTCTCCTCTCTCTCCGTTGCTGGGGTGCCAGTGATTACCCATCCGCGTGCCAATGCTGGCACATGTGTCTTAGGTTGCCGACCCCTGCTGTAGAATATCCTTGTCACTCTTCATATAATGGAAGTGAATAAGAATTGAGCCTATCAAGCTCCAAAATGACTAAAAAGAACCATAAAATATCATAAGAGCTGTACATATGATGTGTGTGTGCTAAGTTCCAGGTCTACGGAAGCTAAAAAATAGCAATTGTGTGAGCAACAGACCAAGATTTTGATTTGCTTCTCATACAATCGCTATCGTATGGCTTCAGAAGACTTGGAATATTTACAGTATGAGTCATACAAAACACTTCTATGATCATTTTATGGTGCTTTTCTGGTCACTATGGAGCTTTAGAGCCCCCGTTCTCATTACTTTCATTATATGGAAAATAGTGACCAGCCTACTTCATAAAGTCACTCTTTGTGTTCTACAGAAGAAAGAATGTCATAAAGGTTTCCAACAACGAGTGAGGAAATGATAACAATCTTCCTTTTTGGGTGAACTATTCCTTTAAAGATTCCTATTCCTTATAAAAGGATGACTGCAAGTATTACAGCCAGGGCTAAAAAATAATACTTCTGTCAGCCCCTGTGTGAGGTTCTGCTTCCTTTATATAACATGGGTGTCCTGTCCTTCATTTTCAAATTGTAGTGTAGACAAGAACATTTACGTACAGAGAAAGAGTAAGCAGGCAGCAGTGTGTTGCAGATTTTTATGTGCCAGGTATAAAGCGATCTCCCAGAGACCTCAGGCTGCACGTGTAGCTGTTATTTTAATGGCGCCTTCTGCAGAGAAGACGCTGATTGCAAGAATTGTAAATAGCAGGTCCACGAGGGGACACATTGAACACAGATGTACAGGTTTTTAATTGTTGCTCTTGATATGTATGAAGATACTGTATTGTTTTTGAATGCATCAACAGGGAGTTTTGAATTATGAATAATGACATGCTGTTAAAGAAATAAAATGAAAAAACTGATTAAATGAAGTTGTGTTCGCTGATTCTCTCTGAGTGTCAAAACACAGGTCTACACACAGTTGTGCTCATACACTCAATGGTTGATGTGAACATTAACTGAAGCTCCTGTCCTGACCCGTATCTGCCTGATTTTATGAATTGCACTTCTGCCTCCCCAGATAGCAAACTGACATAGAATCAACGTAGAATCATTGTCTCTTGCAGCATCGAAACAACATTGATATCCTATGTTGATTCAGCGTCTTTTTGCTCATCGAAGTCATGCTGATTCAACGTCAGTCACGCAATTCAAAAATTCAGTTGCTTATCTGACGTTGAAATGACGTTGATTTCAGTTGGGTGAAACTACATAATAAAATCAAAACGTTTTTTTTTTTTTTTTTTTTTTTTTTTTTTTTTTTTAATTTTATTTAACAGTCAGACATACATACAAACCAACATAGTGCAGTAGTGAGCAACCTTATAAATCCATAATTCCAGAAGTGACATAAGAATGATTTAAGTGTTTGCTCTAAGTGTGTATGTGAGCGGGTGTGAGTGTGGGTATGTGTATGTGTATGCGTAAACAAAGTAACCATTTTTTATTTTTTACCATCACCACCCCACTCCCCACTACCACCATATTGCCAATATTGTGTTGGTCGATTTTTATTTCCATCCTTCCTCCTATGTAACAATTGCCATTGTCAGTCCTGTATAAAATAAAAGATGATATAATAAGATAATACAAGATAACCTTCCCCCACATCTCATCAGTCCCTATCTTTTCCTATTTTATTATTATTTTTTTTTTTATTTTTTTGTGTGTGTTATGTGCAATGTCTAAGGTGCATTAAAAGAGGGAGTACAGTGCGAGAGTGTCTCAAATTGGGACAGAGATGCTGTAATCAAAACGGTTTTAATGTAGACTCAATCTAATAGGTTTTCTTTTCTTACATTGAAACTATGTTGACTTCAGATTGGTGAAACAATGTTATACAATCAGCTTATTTTCTACTTTATGAAATTGCTTTTTACAATCTCAAATGCTTAAATGAATATATCAACATACACACACACACACACACACACACACACAATGGCAGCCAAATGTTTGGAAAAATGTACAGATTTTGCTCTAATGGAAAGAAATTGGTACTTTTACTCACCAAAGTGGCATTCAGCTGATCACAATGTATAGTCAGGACATTAATAACGTGAAAAATAACTATTACAATTTGAATAAAATTTTCAGAACTTCTTAAACTACTTCAAAGAGTTCTCATCAAAACATCCACCACATGCAGCAATGACAGCTTTGCAGATCCATGGCATTCTAGCTGTCATTTTGTCCAGAAACTCTGATGACATTTCACCCCGTGCTTCCTGTAGCACTTGCCATAGATGTGGCTGTCTTGTCGGGCATTTCTCACACACCTTACAGTCTAGCAGATCCCACAAAAAATCAATGGGATTAAGATCCATAACACTCTTTTCCAATTATCTGTTGTCCAATATCTGTGTTTCTTTGCCCAATCTAACCTTTTCTTTTTGTTGTTGTAAACACTGTTTTAAAAGTGTCTTTTTCTTTTAAATTTTTCCCATAAGGCCTGCACCCCTGAGTCTTCTCTTTACTGTTGTACATGAAACTGGTGTTGAGCGGGTAGAATTCAATGAAGCTGTCAGCTGAGGACATGTGAGGTGTCTGTTTCTCAAACTAGAGACTCTGCTGTACTTATCCTCTTGTTTAGTTGTACATCTGGCCTTCCATATCTCTTTATGTCCTTGTTAGAGCCAGTTGTCCTTTGTCTTTGAAGACTAGTGTACACCTTTGTATGAAATCTTCAGTTTTTTGGTAATTTCAAGCATTGTATAGCCTTCATTCCTCAAAACAATCATTGACTGACGAGTTTCTAGAGAAAGCTGTTTCTTTTTTGCCCTTATGACATGCCAGTCTATTGCATACTGTGGCAACTCAAAAACAAACACAAAGACAATGTTTAGCTTCATCTAACGAACCAAATAGCTTTCAACTGTGTTTGATATAATGACAAGTGATTTTCTTGTACCAGCAATTTAGCATGATTACTCAAGGATAAGGTGTTGGAGTGATGGCTGCTGGAAATGGGGCCTGTCTAGACTTGATCAAAAATGACTTAAATAGTGATGGTGCTGTTTTTTACATCAGTAATGTTCTGACTATATTTTGTGATCAGTTGAATGCCACTTTGGTGAATTAAAGTAACAATTTCCTTTAGAAACAGCACAATCTGTATATTATTCCAAACTTTTGGCCACCAGTGCAAGTCACCAACCCGTTTTATAGAGGCTAGAGCCAGAAGTAGTGCGAGCATGTCAACTTAATGGCGAGCATGCGCAAATCAACATTGAATCCAAATGCTCGAAGGGGGGGCCCTGAAATCACTTTTAGGGCCAATGTTAGGCCCCAAGTTGGGAATGTAGCAAGCCGAGGTGGATTTAATCATCTTGTTGGGGGTGCCAGATTGTGATATTTCCCATGGCGAGCTGTGTAACATCTCTATCATTTCCAGAAACCATGGCTGATTGGGTCATTTTGAGTGAATTAGGCACACTGTGGAAATGCATATTTGCATTTCACCAGCCATTTGTGGGACATTGCTTCCGCTCCAAGTGGGGCTTGGGACTTCAAGTACCAGAGGAGACAGTGGGCATTCTCCACTGAGGCAAATACGTTGATTTCTGCTTTGCTGAATATTTCCAAAATCCTCTGGACAGTTTGAGGATGAAGTCTCCATTCCCTCCTGTATCACTCCTTGGTGTGACAATAGTTCCGTACCGTAATTCAGACGGCCTGGGACATTTGTCGCTCTCAAGGAAAGGAAATGATGCTCGCTCAACAGGAGGAGGTGACGCATCATTCTCAGCAATGGCGGTGAATGAATTCCGCCTTGGTGGTTTTCAACGGCATAACTCATGTTGTCTGAGTGAACCAGAACATGACAGGTCGCTATTTATGACTGAAAAGCCTTCAAGGCTAGGAATACAGCCGATAGATCTAGGTGGTTGATGTGCCATGCCCTCCTTGTACCTGTCCGGGTGCCGAAAGCCGGACGTCAATCGCACACCGCCCCCCAACCTGTGTTGGAAGCATACGAAGTCACCAATTTCCACCTGAAAATCTGCCCCATTGTGACAACTCACTGGTAAAAGGCAGGATCTGGCCAAGGGGTTAGAGCAGTAGAATGTCATGGCACATGGCGCTTAAGCCAGCACTGAAGAGGTCTCATGTATAAAAGCCCTAATGGAATGGCCGCGGATGCCACCACCATAAACCCCAATGCTTTTTGAATGCCTTGATGAATTCGAATTGATGACATTGAGGCCCAAGCTGTTTAGATGCTGAAGCAGTATGTCTCTGTGATGGCACACAGAACCTCTGATTGGGCCAGTAACAGCCAATCGACGAGGTAGTTCAAAATGTGCATGTCGCTCCGTTTTAGAGGGGCGAAACCCACATATATGCACTTTGTGAACGTGCGTGGAGCCAGAGACAGCCCGAAGGGCAGGGCTTTGAATTGATACCCCGTTACCTCGAACGCAAATCTCAAAAACATCCTGTGATGTTGTACAAACGCATCTTTCAGATGCATAACAATCATGTGGGCGGATGTGACATAATATCCTTTTCTGAGTAATAATTTTGAATGGGCGCTTTGCAAGTGCACAATTCAAATCAGATCTAGGATTGGCCGAAGCCTGCCGTCTTTCTTTGGTACAAGAAAATAACTATAAATCCCTTTTTGGGTTTGACAATTTGAAACAATCGCGATTTTTCGCGATTTTGTATTTTGGGCACTTAACAATGTTATGTCTTCGGACGAAACCGTGGATGTCAGAATGCCGTTGAAATGGGTTGGCCAGCATGCATATTGGATAATATACCCATTTTAAATCATTTTTAGCACCCAATCTGAAATACCCCATTACGGGACAGAGGGCAGTATGGTTTTATATGGAACCGACGTTATGATTTACACAAAATGGGTCAGCGTTATATGTTGATGATTCAACCTAATTTTGACATTGAATAGATGTTTTATTTTTTACCTAATGTACCGACCAAACAGTGAATGTTGATTCAACATTTAAAAGTGATTGACGACCTATGTCGATCCCGACCTTCACAACTAAAAATAGATGTTGAATCGACGTCTGCTTGCTATTTGGGACACGATTGAAGTTGGTGTACAGGTGTTCCTAATAAAGTGCTCGGTAAGTTTTAGTTTACATACCTTTTGCAGAATCAGTAATTTAAAAAATAACAACATTAGAAAAACGAAAAAAATTAAGAACATTTTATGCTAAACATCTAACAAATTTGATGAATGGCACCTGATTATCTTTAGATCTGCGGTGAGCCAATACCGTCTTTTTGATTAATTAATCTGTTAAAAAAAAAATGCAATCACTGTGAAAACTGTATTTATGACAAACCTGTCAAGAAGCTTTTTATTAGAGATTCTAGCATGAACCATGATAATCATCTACGAAGTGTGATTTTGGAATTGCAATGCTCTTTGTTTTAACAAGCGAGTTCTCACATGCACATCAGTGAACCGCTTGGGAATAAACTCCTACACATACAACATACACCATCCTACATATTCACCATCTACTGCAGAGAAAAGTATCAAAATGATCTCTTTATGTTCAGAATCTTATGTTTGGTACTACAACACACGAATGCATAGAAAAACACAAGCTCTGTTCCAAAGCCTAGCAAGCTGCTTCAGTGTCAACACAGACATCTACATTCTAAGGCAGCATGCTAACTGAAATGGAACTTCACACAGTAAGTGATTTGGAACACATAAAATAAGCAGAAACCTTCTTAATGCTCACTCACGTGTGCCACGCAAATAGTGCTCCTCATGTGAAGAACATTGTTCTTAACTAGTGCTTACAGTTGAAATAATAGTGTTTGGTGTTAGCATAGAGTGCAAAGCTAACAACATAAGCACACATAACAACATTTATAGCACTCACAAATATTGGGTGAAATAGTCCTTTTAAGTTAGATGGAACTTTTACATCATAACTTTTCTGTATTTCTCATAACTTCATCTTGGATATTTTTTTCTAAGCTTCTCGCAGTGCAGTCTAGTATTGTCTAATTCCCGAATAATACAATTCAGCCTTAGAAGAAGTCTGATCTCATCATTATGTGACTGTGGCAAATTTTTTTGCCAAATTACATTATGTGGTTCCAAATCAGCAGATCCGAGGTCAAATGTCCACTATGTAGAGCTAGGTTAATGCTCTATACCCCTTTTACCCTAAATCTTAGCTAAACCTAACCAATAGTGTCATAAAAGCAAATGTGAGATGAAAATGCAATTGCTGAAGCAACCACATTATTTTGTGGTGTTTGTGTGACACTTGTGGCTCACGTGTTGACTTGCGTGATCAGCTGGACTCAAAACAGTAGTTTCTTTTGAGCTACAACTAGAACGCATTAAAATAAGCTTATAAATGTAGTTGGTTATGTAATGCAAATGTTATAATGTATCCCCTTACACTAGAGTAAACGTGTTTTAATGTAATAAGATTATGAAAGCAACAGAGCGAAAGTGTGAAAAAGTACACACTTTATGTGAAAGTAGTGTTACGTCCCAGGGCATAATTATTTATGTGATACATGGGCAGTGATAATTGTACTGCTTCCTGTGTAGGTGTTGTCTGTATTGTGGCAGTGTTTTGTGGTGTTTTGCTCTCTCTTTCTCTTTCCTTCTCACTCGCTCTCCTCATTGCAAATGTTAATGGACACCAGCCAACAATGGTTACCTTTGATTGCTGCCTTGTTCTGATTGGTTGCTGGATGGAGAGCTTGAAGATAAAGCTGGAGAGTGAACTCACTTGAAGGAGGCCTTTTGTGTCCAGGCTGCTGAGATGGTTTTCCCGTGGTGGTGGTTGTTCCTTCGTTCATTGTTTATTTAATTTTTTTTGTTTATTTTTGGAAGCCGTAGGGAGGAGTGTGCCGTTTTTGATTGAGTTTTCTCCTATTTTTGGTTTAGAGAGGGAGTAAGGGAAGTGTTTTGTTTATAATATACTTGTTGATAAATATGATTCTTTGATTTAAGAATGGAGTGATCTTTGTTACAGAGCTGGGACAGGAGAGGACACACTTTAGTTGCCTGTTAGTTTTTTTTTTTTTTTCAATAAAAATTTTACATTCTCATTATCTTTTTACCCCCTCCCAATCCTAGAGGGGGAGGGACGTAACGGTAGCACCTCTAGTGTTATTTTCACCAGGAAACTGCTGCAATATGTACAACAGGCTATGTAAAAATTATGTAAGTTATAGTAAGTAATGTGATTCTGTGAGACCTGGTTGCTTAGAATTTGGTAAAAATTAGAAATCTTAAAAGGCAGCATAATTTTACTGCCTACCTTCCAAATAGCCTTTGGATCTGCAATGCACCTACAGCCTAATAACGCTTTTAAAAATGCTTTCTAGGAAGGAAGGTCTCCAGATTTTGAAATCAAACAAAAGGTTTTGTTAACAAAGGTTTAGCGCAGGCTTGACGTCTATGAAAATCACGCTCTGTAAATACAAAGCTGAGCAAATTTGTTATTTCTTGCTTTTTCTTTCTCTTTCTGTGTCATCTTTAAATATGTTTTTGTTAATGTTGTGATTTCATGTGAGCTTGTCTTTTCATTGGTTTTCGTTTATTAGTCTTGTTATCTTGTTTACATTTGTCAGTTGATTGGTTGTCATGTTACCCTTGTCCATGTATTTAAGCCCTCATGTTTGCCATTGTCTCTTGTCAAATATTGTGTGTTGGTGTAACGTCATGTGATTATTTCATGTCTTTGTTTGTTTGAACTCCCATTTGGATTTATGGTTTTGGATTACACTTTGTAAATAATCTGCACTTGGGTTCTTCACATCGTCTTCATCTGCCTATTGATGCACTCTATCTGTACTGTATCTTGCTCCTTCTTAAAAAAGCCCATACTCCTGCACAACTATTAGCATACATCAAAATACCTTGTAACTGCTGATCACCACAATTTGTACTTTTTAAGAGTGAGTAGTCCTTTGGGAATAACCGTAGAAAGCGTCTCAACATCCCTCTCTGTTCTAATTGCTTTCACTAATTATACACTATGCCCTGTATGTTAACACAATGTTAACTCAGAAACGAGATGGTGAACTGGTGCAGCTATGCCTCATCCTTCCTGCCTCTATTAGCCACAGCATATGGGGTAGTACTCCCAGATCACATTGAGAATTGTCTATTTTTGTCCTGTAGACATTTCTATCAGTTGATGTAAACATCTCTCCCATGATGGTTGACTAAGGGTCAATTAAATGTATCTGAGAGGTAACAACGTCTTTATTTTTAGGCTGAGAGCATGTAATACATAAAGACATGGTTGGTATGTGCATGTGTGCTGTTCAGAGAAGCAGAAGGGGGCTGGGTGTTGAGTGCCAGGGAAATGTCATGTTGACCTTTTTAATCAGCAACCTACAGGCTGCTTCAGATGAGATGAGGAGGGTTTGTGTCACTCACATATGAAATATAATCAGCAGTAAGTGTAAGGGCTGTTTATTACAATGTCTAATACATTACACGTTATATGGTACAGTTGGCCTGGATGCTGTGTGTGCGTGTGCTGTGGATAAGCTTTATGTATACTGTATACACAACAACTTTCTTAGAACCCTTTAGGCACTTGTACAGTACACTGAAGTTTACACTATTTATCGGAGAAGCTACAAATCCATTGATTTCATTGGGGATGATGCATAGCAAGAGTGACAACATCATGCAGAAACTCATGCTGTCAACATCATGAGAAAACTTTTGCTGTAATGTACTCTGGTGTAAGCATCCATTGACTGATGAGAATTTTAGAAAGCAGGTCCAGTTGTGCCTTTGGAAATGCAATTTGCTATATTCCCTTTTGACTTCAAACTGACACAGCTCTTTTCACACCCTTAATGGGATCTTATGCATTCTGATCTGTCAAATGCGTCATCAGAGCTTTTGTTTTTCAAGCGCAAGTGGCCTAAATGTGATTTAGCAACATTCTTGTTAATGTTAGAACAATATCAACCAATCAGATTGTACGGTTAGGTTTAGAAAATCAAATTTACATGAGCATTCATATAGGGTGCCATAATAATTACTGGATTACATAAATTTTTATTTTACAGATAACTGTTTGCAAAAGTCCCATCATCCCTCCTGCTTATTTGCTGCCCTCGGTTTTACCCATTAAACTCTGGTGCATTTTCGGGCTGCCACCTGCAATTTGTCACATAAATTATAAGCTAAGCATTCGCAAACACTATAGACTAATTGTAAAATATTGTCTATTTTTCAGAAAACACCCCAATTTAAAAAATAAGACTCAAATTATTAATAAATAATATTGTATATGTTTACAGTCTTTGGATGGACAGACATTGTGCTCATTTTGTAGTAAGAGCAGATATAACGTTTGGGGCACAGCAGCAGTGATGTTTGTATTTGATGAGAAATCATATAAACAGATATATATACATTTGAAAATCTTTCAAACTGTGGTATCAGTGCTACAAAAAAAAAACACATTATAGTCGCATTACTGAGAATGAGAGCGTTCATTTGATATACACTCACCTAAATGATTATTAGGAACACCTGTTCAATTTCTCATTAATGCAATTATCTAATCAACCAATCACATGGCAGTTGCTTCAATGCATTTAGGGGTGTGGTCCTGGTCAAGACAATCTCCTGAACTCCAAACTGAATGTCAGAATGGGAAAGAAAGGTGATTTAAGCAATTTTGAGCGTGGCATGGTTGTTGGTGCCAGACGGGCCGGTCTGAGTATTTCACAATTTGCTCAGTTACTGGGATTTTCACGCACAACCATTTCTAGGGTTTACAAAGAATGGTGTGAAAAGGGAAAAACATCCAGTATGCGGCAGTCCTGTGGGCGAAAATGCCTTGTTGATGCTAGAGGTCAGAGGAGAATGGGCTGACTGATTCAAGCTGATAGAAGAGCAACTTTGACTGAAATAACCACTCGTTACAACCGAGGTATGCAGCAAAGCATTTGTGAAGCCACAACACGCACAACCTTGAGGCGGCCACCCTTTATGGCCACCATGTACCCATCCTCTGATGGCTACTTCCAGCAGGATAATGCACCATGTCACAAAGCTCGAATCATTTCAAATTGGTTTCTTGAACATGACAATGAGTTCACTGTACTAAAATGGCCCCCACAGTCACCAGATCTCAACCCAATAGAGCATCTTTGGGATGTGGTGGAACGGGAGCTTCGTGCCCTGGATGTGCATCCCACAAATCTCCATCAACTGCAAGATGCTATCCTATCAATATGGGCCAACATTTCTAAAGAATGCTTTCAGCACCTTGTTGAATCAATGCCACGTAGAATTAAGGCAGTTCTGAAGGCGAAAGGGCGTCAAACACAGTATTAGTATGGTGTTCCTAATAATCCTTTAGGTGAGTGTATGACGTGTCCATTTAAGTGCTATGTGAAATACTTTTTATTTTCATATTAATATTTCTCATCACATTACCTCTAGGTGGCGCTTATTTGCGACGTGGCTGTTTTGGACTGGACTTTCACATTTTTGAGCGTAAACTTCCATCACAATATAGTGCCCGCCAATATACTAGGGTATCATTTGTGTCATTTAAAGTTAAGATCCACTATGATTGCTTATTCGCCATTTCCATTTCTTGAGCTTTGTCCATTGACTGCTCACAGTAAGACTTTAGATTTCAGTCATTGAGGTACGGATATAATATACTACAGGATTTTCTATGAAACCTCAACCCGGCTTCAAATCAGGGCTAAAATCTGCGTTAAAGTGGTCATGAATTGGAAAATCAAACTTGTCATGAGCTTGATCATAGCACTATAAAAACATACTGTAAGTTCAGAACTAAAAACTTATTTGTTAGTCCAAAAAAAGGTTTTATTGAAACCAAGGTGCCAAAATGGCTTGTTCTCTACTTCCTCCTCACTAATACGACATAGTGAGTTATTACATCAGCACAGGCCAGCCTCTGCATAAACAGATCAATGCCTACTATATCGTCAACAGGTGTCAAGATGGCCGAAAATGTCAAGACGTTGTGTAATGTAATCCAGTTTTAAGTGCCATTGTCACAGTCACAATGGTACAACAAATGGACCAGAACATATGTAGCCACCAAAGCTCTGTAGAACAAATTTCAGACAGATCCACTGTAAAACTAATGTGATATGGGAATGAAGCTCCTTATATAACATGTTTCTCATTGTGAATGAATAGTTAAAGAAAAGGAAATGCTCCTAAAGTGTTTAAAGAGGGAGTGGAATGCCCAGAGTGAGAGAACAAATGCTATTGTTGCCCTGTGGGGGGAGAGAAAAGATGGGGAGGGTTGAAAGCATGACAGTAGTTTTGAAGCTCAGATCTTCACAATGTTCTTCTGCATTCTCTTGTCAAGTGTCAGTATTTTACATCAAAGAAAGAGAGATGGAAAACAGGGAAGGAAGATGGAAGGGAATTAGGAGGAAAGAAATAATGTTAAAAAGAAAAAAGTAAACCGACAGACAGACAGATAGATTTATAGATGCCTTTACAATGAGGAAAGGCATTAAAATGCACAGAGAATTATGCAGTTGAATAATTAAGGCTGCTGTGTGGGAGAGTAAAAAAATGAAATGCATTTCTCTTTCTCGATCGCTCCTCCATCCCTCTTCTCCTCCGCATGCACCTCTTACATAAACAGTGGATATCAGCATGCACAATTCACCCATCTAGAGTACGGATGTACTTTTAGCACGTGAACTTTTAAGAAGAGAGCAGTTGAAATGAACCGATGAACCAATGATGCAGAATGGTGTGTGGATGGATAAAGATTCGTTCTGGACCCACATGGTACACAAATAACACCATAAACACTCACAAGGATAATACACAGTGTCTATGTATCAAAACCTATTGAGCTGCCAAACTAGGCTAGACAGCATTTTGGGCATCAGTAAGCGTGTTAGGAAGCATACTTTTATATAGCCTTTTGTGAGCTTATGTGTATATGCTGTACATGGGGGGATTCTCATGAAACCTGACAAGAAAAGATCCTAGTCATATGTATCCCCAAATCAATATATAAAAAAATATATTTACATAAAATAAAGCCTATATTTAGGACCATTAAGATTTTTTTGCCCTGTGACATGAATTAAGCACATTTAATCCCCCCAATTCTCATTACTGCAACACCAGTACATTTAACTTTTACTACTCCAATTGTTTTCGATGCCTCTCATTAACGTAATACAGTCCATTTTACTGTATTAGAGTAAAAATAAATCCTGCTATACAAAGATTTTCACCAATTTAAATCTAAAAGCTACTTTAAAGCTAAATTCATGTATAAATATGTTATAAAATTTATAGTTTCCGCCCTGGATCCTGATTGGTCAATCTACAGTTTTCCTGACTAACCACTGGGCGGCACCATGATTCGGATTGCCACTGGACTGTTTTCTGATTTCGGTCCCCATAAGAGTCCCCTGTTCACTGTGTAAAGCGCTTTGAGTGTAGTGTCAGAAAAGCGCTATATAAATGTAATGTTCATTCATTCACTTGAACAAGTTATTACCACCATAACTAACCTCTGCCCATCGCTTCATGTCATCGCAACTCTGTGAAGTATCGGCACTCTGGAGCTACATTTTTTATTTGGCCATTTTTATAAATGGTGAGTGAAAACACTGAAGACCTGAAAACAAAAACAGGCTTCAGTTTTGAATCGTAAAACATTTCCGCTTTAAACATTTCTGCTTTCAGAAAAAGGTGAATAGCTGTGCTTTATTTACAGTAAAGCATAGCTTCTAAAGCCTTTTATTTTTTCCTTTTTATTTTGGAGTAAAATATGACCTGGACATTTTCTTGACAAGTTTCGTTACTAATGGGTTGTCTTTCTGCCCTGAACATGCACTACTACAATGAAAAAGTACACCACAACACTACTAGCGCAAGTCTACTTTTCTAAATGTCACTTCCCTTTCTCTCACACTCAGTTCAGCAATTCCCTGACAATTCCCGAAATTTGTCTCAGATGGCAGAATTGTGGCCAAAATCGTACAGTGCACCCACCTGAAGGTATGGAGAGAGAGAGAGAGAGAGAGAGAGAGGGCAGGGCATGTGGGTGGAAGAGAGAAATGGATGGATTAATGTGGGTGCTGAATAGAGTGAGAACTGAAGCATAAGGCTGAAAAACAGGAGAGTGATTCAGCACATGGAACATCCAAAAATTGCTGGAAAGGTGGTAGCTATTTATCCATGATTTTTGCTGCAGCAGACAGTATAACATCGAATACATATTTTACAGGGGATCACACTGTCATCATTTCAGATGACATTTACTGTTTTTATATGAATGTAGCACCTGTTGCTGTCTAACATTTAAATGAGGCTGCGTCGAATGCGCGCCTCAATGTAAACACTTCTGCTTGCCTTATTTTTCTGCAGAGTAAATGCACCACACAGCCTTCAGTGTGAATCTAGAAGTGTGTGTATGTGTGTGTGTGTGTGTGTGTGTGAGAGAGAGAGAGAGAGAGAGAGAGAGAGAGAGAGAGAGAGAGAGAGAGAGACGGAAAACTGCGCTCATTTCGGCTCAGCACAAGAAGCAGCTCTCCCGTTGAATTAAATGTTAACTTGTTCCAAAATGGCCGACCCACGGCAACACAGTTTCCCCAGCATGTTCCTCTAGCGCTGCGCGCTCGGACAAACGTCAGTGACTCGATAGACAGAAAAACCATATATCCTCTCTGTGACTCACTCAAATGAATTTAACCCCTGCGTCACCCTTTACCACAGCTCTGAGAGCTCTGTGTCAGAGGCGCTAGTCATCATCGATATGCTGCGAAACTAGAGAGACACATGCGGACACTGCGGTGAAACCGAATGGCGTAGAGGGGCGCCAGGTGCAGGAGAGTCCAGGGAGCATCAATGGGGAATGGACCCGACTAATGCACACCTGCTCAACGTGTGAGCCGTTCATTCATAAGAGAATATCATTAGTCACTGGCATCAATAACTTGACATCTGCGCGCGCCAACGCTGGTTTTGTAGTTTTAGTTGTCATATAAGGTGGTTTTCGATACGTTCATTTAACATTTGTCTAGAAAATGCGTGTAATAGCTGTACCTCATCAGCATGGACCGTGTTATTTAATGATCTCGCGTGGATTGGTTGACACTGCGTGGACACGCGCGCCTGGACGCTGTATTTTCCGTATTGCGAGTCTCAGATGTTTCAATACCAGTGCGCCTTTGCGCTGATTACACAAAGCGACAAAAATGCGACAGCCTGTGGATACATCCTACTGCAATGATTGTATTTATACTCGGTGTTGTATACTGTTGACGAGGACGCGCTGCGGACCTATTGCGGAGATTTAACGCACGGAAAGAGAAGATCAGTAATATTTCACCGTTTAAATGCTAAAAGCTCAAAAACATTTGTGGAGCGTCGAATTGGATATCGAAACGACTTTGATGTCATAGTGTTGGGGCGCACTGTATATATCACTTTATTATCGGAACAGCTGTACGCATTCGAGACGCGCAATTGTCTTTGAGGTCTCCTGTAATGCTGTCTGGGAAATAAGTGAGAAACCGCGCGTGAGTACAAATCAAACGCGTGAATGAAACACTGATACGAAGATAAGTGCTATTATTTTAAATGGACTGAGGTTTGGGTTCAGAAATCATTAAATGGAGATATTAATTATTGGTGCAACGCTAAGAGATAGCTTTGGTGCGGAAAATAAAAGGGGAAACAAGAAATGTGTTTCATGAAATAGACAAATATTGTGTTGAAGGGACTTTGCAAGGAGTTGAAATGCATCATGCGAGGAAAATCTTTGTCCGGGTAATCTGTCATGGTTTTAAGATGCGTTTTAATAAAATGAACAATATGAATGGCTTGAATGAGGAGAGCACGCTATTGTAATGAGTGTGAGAAGAAGATAACGGGGAACTGTGTTGTTCTGAAAGACATGCGCACACCTCCCACAAGCCAATTTAGTCTAGCAGTGGATTTATGGAAACAACTTTTGGTACCTGGCTCTCCCTTTCCATCTTGATCTCCTTTGGATGGAATGACTCGTACAGGAAATGTCTCCCAAACACTTCAGGGTGGAATATGAGTCATGCATAGACCACAACTAGAAAGAGTCTTCACAGCTGCAATGACTTGTTATAGTTTGATGTTCAACTCCTCATTTGAAAAGTGAAAAGGAAGAGGACATGCACCAGAGAAATGGATAAAAAGCCAAATCAGCTTTGCCTCCTGTCTCGTGGATTTGTGCTGACATAGCTTTTTGTGGTTTATCCTTGCCTTGGAGAAATGACGCTGTAAGTCTTGGATGTTCTGTGACTGTGTTTTCTCATTTTTATTACCTTATGGGAGGAAAATTAAAGGATAGATGTCACTTTTGTTTTGCTCATTGCTAAAGAAAATATTATTTCTCCAAAATGACTTGGATCTCAGCTCAATAATTCTATGGTGGCAATGGAAAAATAGCACACTTGACATCTACCCACTGACACACATAAACATTCACATCCTTTATAAACCAACGTACAAATCATCTAATTATTGTTCTTTGTATGTCAATGCAAAATCCCATTATGGAATTCCCTCTCCACCTGAGTTCGGTACCGTGACTGCCAAAGCTGCATCTAAATTTGAAGAAGCCACATTTAAAAGTGACCACAATTCAGCTCTAGTAACACTTCTCTAAAACCTTCACATTTCCCTCTCTCCCCCCCACCCGCGCCACGTGGGGGGGAGAGCTTTCTCCTCTGGGGTGACCCCAGGAGCGTGTCCCCCTTAGCCAAGCAGACAGTGACTGTCACACAGGTCTGTCAGCATGGATGCTGGCCACAGCAGCCCGGAGAACCCCAACCGGGCAGTGGAGTACCTGCTAGAGCTCAACAACATCATCGAGAGCCAACAGAAGCTTTTGGAAACACAGCGGCGGCGCATTGAGGAGCTGGAAGTACAATTGGACCGACTCAGCCAGGAGAACAAGGACCTGCGGCTGGACCGACAGCCCTGCCCGCCCCCACCACCACCTCCTATCCACCCCACCTTTACAGCCACAGCCCACGCTCCAGTATCCACCAACATCTACTCCAATAAGAGCCACAACAGTGGCCCTATCCCCATCCCCATTCCTGCTCCAGCACCTCCACCCCCACCTCCACCTGTACCGCCACGGGACCGCCGCGCCAATGCCAACACACACATAAGGCTTGGCCAGAGCCTGTCGTCTGGACCCAATGCCACGGAGAGAGACAGGGAACGAGAGAGAGATGGTGCCGGTACCAGTTTGGGCAGCTCTCTACCGAGACAGTGAGTACAAGCTTTTTTACTGCATTGCTGAGGACAAAGTACAGTCTCAACAGCCCAATACTGGCTGTTTGGGTAACTGTCGATCAAGAGTGCATGTTTGCATGTGATAGTTAAAGATTGTATATAAATGTGTAAAAAGGATATTTGTGTGAAAGAGCTAGCTACATAAACAGTTATGTAATAGATATGTTTATGCAAGTATGGGTAAGCAGGCCACCAGCACACGTCTGATTCAAATTATCAGCTCCTTAGGCTCTGAATGGACCCTTGTCACATTTATGGATTTGGAACATGGAAATTAAGGTATAGCGGGGGAAACATTTATTGCGGTTAATGGGAGGCCACAGCAAATATTTTTACATAAATTTTTGAATTCCCATTTGCTCCAACAGCTAAGGAATAAAATAAACTCCTACATTTCCATGACTTTCCATTAGAGGAAAAATTGAAGTATTATGACAGTCGGATTAGTGAAAGATGCCAAATTTTGCATCAGTATTTAAAAACCCTATTGCATCAGTGGTAATATCAGAGTAATATAATATTAGTATAGTATAAATGTACATTTAAATTATATAAAAAAAGAAAATATAAAAATGTTGCTAGATTTTACGCTGCTAAATAGGTGGCAACTCATCATCACAGTCTGTGAAAAGGGTCTATTGGGTGTGTCCAGTAAGGGAGACATCCAAACATGCAGTGTTAGGAGGACTACAGAACCATAACTTGGAGACACTGCTGTATATAGTTCAAGCCACTTCTTACAATACAAGAGTATTTTACCAGATTACACTGGGAATGGTGGTGCAGAACTAAGTCTCAGAATTAAGAAGTCAGATCCCAGAGAACAGAAAGTACCTCAGTACTTTCACATGGTGTCTTTCCTCTTCTCACACTGTCTGTATTACAAAACTGAAAACAGTCTGTCACAATAGTGCTGTTTCCGGGCCATTGGACAAGCAGCTGGCTGTGCTATCGAGCCTGAACTTTACATAAGTCGACAGACTCTCACCTGTGTCTGGCCTTATCTGGACAGACTTGGACTGCTGGGACTTTGGCAAACTGTCAGGCTGATGTCAGGGTTGCATGGGACTGAATAAGCATAATAAAACTGATACAAATGTAAAAAAAACATTGGGATATTATTGAACCAGGCTTAGATGGGCTATATTAGGAAAGATTTGTGGAAACGAAGTCAGCGTCTCAGGACGTTTAGCTCTATTATAATCTAAAACTAGCCTCTAAAGGGATAGTAAATGAAAATCTTGTCATCATTTACTCACCCTCAAGTTGTTCAAGACCGATATGACTTACTTTCTTGGAACACAGAAGGATATATTAAATGAAATTGAATGGTCACTTAGACCAGCGGTTCCCAACTCTGTTCCTCTTAGTTAAATCAGGTGTCTTTGATTAGGGAGATATCCAAAATGCGTAGTGTCGGGGGCCCTCCAGGAACAGAACAGGGTTTTGTATTTAATCGCGTTTAATCACAGATTTTGAAAGGCTTTACGGGGCAGTAATGCCAGTGTCAAGTGCCACTTTAAACTCCACATGAAAAGCGCTTGCAGATGAAAATGTCTTATTCGGCATTTTGGTGATAGTTAAGACTTGACGTGCTTCATCTGTAATTAAATTGCACCTTACATAGGCTGAAAAATACTGGATTTCTATCACAAGTCCCATCTGGGCTTATTTTGCACATCACATAGTGCTTTTCCCCATCATTTGATCACTATCACAGAAGCATGTTATGTGTGTGTTGTGAAATGTGCATCAGTGTAATGACTCTGGGTGGACACATTAAAAGGGTTCCGCACTTCTAACAAGTGTTTATGTTAGTTTATGCATAATTAATTGTAAATGCGTTAATCGTGATTAAGAAAATTAAACGCGTTAAACTTTTTTAATTGATCGCATGTGTTAAAGCGTTTATTTTGACAGCTCTAGGAGTTAGTAAACTATACATTACAAATAACAAAATATATTTTTAAAAGTGTTAAAATGTATTGCATATTGTCTACTCACTTTCCTGCACCAATAAAACACGCAGCTTTGAAATATGTATTCTTTGAATTGGGCAAAGAGCTAAGCGCATAACGTTTCACTCTTCTATTGGTCAAAAGTCCTCTCGTCATACAGATTTGCAGGTCAGAGTTCACCAAACTTGAACTTTCAATAAGCAGCATAAATGTAAAAAATGTATTCGCATGAGGTTGCGTTTCCGGTTTCCAGCATTCTGATACATTTGTATTTGAGTGAATGGAGCGCGTAGTGTAGTTGGACCGCACCTTAAGTGTGGCAGGGTTTCTAAAAACAACCAAACATTTGCATGCTAATGCCTGTCAATAGTCATGTGCATACCTGTCAATAACTTCAGAACTGTCAATATCATTCCCAGCATATGCTGCATCAACATGCTTCATATAAAATCATAGAGAGATAGATGGTACAGAATTGTAGATGGACACTCCTTGTGCTGATGACAACTGGTTTGTTTGTCTCTTTCCCTGCATTGCTGAGGAATCGACCTCTCCATTGCACCTTTGATCGCTCCCGCCTGTAGTTTGCACTTGATTCATTCCCATCAGAGTGCACAATGCATACAGATGCATTGAGCAGGTCTGTGGGAGATTTGTCCCATTTTATATGGATTAGACTTGCGTGGCCAGAAGAAGATCGCATTATAGGGTCTACTTTAGCATTTGGATGGTTTGGTGTGGAGATTTGTTTTTATGTATGATCGGGCCACTGTGTAGGAGAGGTTGTTATTAAAATTCAGTGCAAAGTCAGATTGTGGCTCAACTTGTGTGGGAGAGTGAAGCATAGAGTCAGAGAGAGAGAGAGAGAGGGATTGCAGAATACACAGCACATTGCATTCTTTTTGTGTTTCTCGCGTTCCATCTTTTTCTCCTTCAATTCTCATTTATTTTTCTCTCTCTCGCACGCTGCTTTACAATTATAGTTTATCTTGAAGGGAAATAAATTACTTAAAATACTGAATATTTGACCATAGTCCTTGCTTATCCAGAGTGTTACTATATACAGTAGTAACCATACTTTAATTTTGGTGTTTGTTGTGAGACCATAGTAAACACGTGACACCGTTAATGCTTGTCAACAGTTTTGTATTTTTTTAATCTGTGGAATTCTATGGAATTTATTTAAATATGGTCAAATGTATTAAATGAGCTGGAGTCTCTGTACTTCACTCTTATTTTTGAATAAAACCTGAATGCATAATGAAATTTAGTCAAAATTCCTAATAAACAAATATGCATGGGACCGGGGACGTGTAGAACTTGAATGATGGGTGTTCCATGCACAAAGATTATGTGTAGGCCTACGTATTACCATGGATAGATTGAATTAAATTAAGGCTACAACCACATTAATCTGGATACAATTGAAAATGTCATTTTCGTTTCCGAAATGCTCTCTGTCCAATCTGACGTTTTCAGTCCTTTTCCAAAAGTGTCTCATCCACAATGAAACGTATGAACAAACTTCCTATCACTTTTAAAGGCGTGCAATATGATGGTTGTACAAAGTAACATTTATCTTTAACAACGATATCAAAGGGAATGTTAGGCACAATAACGACACTACAACGTGGGCTGAAATCTAGATAGTTTTGGGTTGAATGGATCACATGACTGCGTCACATGTCAACAAATACATCATCGTTTTCAGATATCTCCATTTCCCTGTCCACACTACAATGCGAAGAGGGCATTTTCCAAGACCAAAATGTAGAGAAAACAATGTGTTTTCAAATGAAAAGTTATTAACGTGAATGTGGCTTAATACTTCTATCAAACAAACAGTAAACAGTTTTTGTTATGAAACTGGTAGCCTAATTGGAACTGGTGTAGTCTGCATTGTGTGTTTAATGGAACTGAATAGACACTGGACATCCGTGATTGGGTCGACTCTCAATTTAATCTAATAATAATTTACAAAAAATAAAACTGTCTTAAACCTGTGTGCGACTTCGTAACTTTCTGTAAAATAACAAAGATGTGGGGTGTAAGAGACAGAAGATGAATATGAAATATATCTGTCAACAAGTCAAAACAAGACAATAATCAAATATATGTGGAAAATAATATGACATGCCTATGAATTAAAGGAAAAATAAAATACATATAAAAATTATTTCTAAAGCAAAGATGAAATTAGATTAATTGGAGCCTTGTATCAACCTTTTTTATTGGTTGTATATACTTTAAAATGAACATATAATAAAAAGAGTAAAAATCAATAAAACAGAGATGAAAGAAAGGAAGAAAAAAAACAATAAAACATTATAAAAATAAGGTCAGGGGTATACAAAATATTAAATTAGAAATCAATCATCATAGAAAAAAGCTAAAAAGACATGCAAATATTAATGGTTTTGATAGCCTTTTTATTGTGCAACCTAGATCCAGTTTTGAATTTCTGCTGTCGTTCAGAAAGCAAACATACAAAATGTCTTTCTGGTTAGAAACCTACCATCCATTTAAAAACAACAAAAGTGAAGAAGAGGAAATTACTGATAAGCACAGATATGCAGTCAGAAAATTAAAGGGACAGAGACACACATAAACAGACAGGCACATTTGGTACACAATGAACATTTTTTCTTATGTGTTATTCTACACATAAGAAAAACATGTGTATGCAAAGTAAACTTTCATACTTGTTACATTAACACATTTGGAAATGTAACTAAAACTGCCATAGCTGTAATAAAAATGTAAAAAAATAAATAAAATAGATTCCACTCCCCTAATAAGTAGTATTAATCAACAATATTTTCACCAAAACACCTTAGCTACTACAGCAGTGTTACTATCAAACAATTTGGGTATATGTTTGATCATAAAATTCTCTGGTTACTTAAAATTTCTTAAGTTATAACTGCTGAACCCTCATGGAAACACTGCCTTCATGTCATGTCCTGTGTCATCAGATGAATCACATGTATTTTTATGAACTCAAAAATAATACAGTACAGTAAAATGTATATACAGTAAACACGTATTGAAATTAGCGATGCTAATAACTTAAATAAATGTTTTAGTAGTGTGACAAGTAGCTCTGCTATTTTCACAATATTATAGCTTTTCCAATATTGAGAACACATAATACTGTTGTGAATCTGAACATCAGAACAATAGCTGATGATTTTTTTAACGAATAAGGCTATAATTATAGAACTACTGATTGCAGAAATAAAAAATATAATCCGATAGTTGTATATTTAAAAATATGTTTATCCTTAAATAGCTTTAGTGTAGTTAGCTACTTTAAAAAAAAAAAGTAACTTGACTTTAGTTTAGCTACTTTAAATAACGAGTCACTTGTAGCTTGGAAAATTTTCAAGCTACAAAGTGGCTTCCCCAACACTGCACTAACAGTCACACAAACAGCAATCTGGTGGATATGGCTGTGTGTTAGCCCTGTGATGGACTGGCCTCTTGTCCAGGGTGTTTCCATGCCTTCGGCCCAAGACAGCTGGGATAGGCTCCAGCACTACCTGCGACCATAGGACAAGCAGCTATAGATGATGGATGGATGGATGGCTGCGTGCTAACCGCAGTGACTGTAGTGTTGCTAGCATTAGCTTAGCATCAGCTCTACCAGATACAAAGACATGCCACAAAGAGAGATGAGGGGAAATGGCTGGTTTAACCAAAACATTTTTTGTGTTTTAGAGAGATTGTTGATGAGGTTACAGTAGCAGTCATTTTCCTCTGCATAACTATTTCAGAATCCACTTTTAGCTTTAATCCATTCTTATCTCTTTATTTCCCCATTTCTGTGTCCCAATCTCTTGTTCCTCCCCTCCCCGGCCCTTCTTTGGTGTTGAGCAGATGGCACACTGACGTGGCATTTGCCATTTTCTTTAGGGTTGCCTCTTCTCCTTTCACCCATAAGGGTCATTTACGGCATCAATGCCTCTTGTGAGCTCTTTCTCTGTTTAGAACTGTATATTTTGCCCCTTTTTTTCTTTCCCTCCCCCCCATCAGACACATGACAGTCCAAATGACCCAACTCTGGTGATCACAATCTCTGAAAGTGTATTACACTCCCTCTCTGGTGTAACTCTCTCTGCTAATGAACAAGTGTAACTACAGCAGTGGGTGAGCTGTTGAGGTGGGATTGTTTCTCAGAATAATTAGCATGACCTATGTTAATTACATTTGTTCAATGTAGGGCTGGGAGATATGACGATGCAATCGGATATTGAAGATGTTTTACAAAGATCTCGATGCCAACTGCAAACAGATGATGATCGACAATATTGGGAAATGGCAAAACCATGGATCTGGGAAGTCACCAAATATATTAAACAGTGGCCAGGGTGTGAAACTAGCACCCACCAAATGCGTCAAGGCTGAAACAACTTTGCAAGCTCTTCGTCCAAATGTATTTCATGCATGGGTAATTTTGCCATCTACCCGCAACAGGTGGGCGACCTGTCGCGTAGTGACACATGACAAGAAATGCTGTTAGTCACAAAGACATGCGCTTGAAGAAACACACTTTATACAATTTTTAAGAACAGACAAAAGAAAAGCCAAGTCAATGCATGTGTCTGATTCGCTGTTTGTTCAGAGGCATGCAGCAAAAGCCTGTCTCGTGGAACAAGTGCATGTAAAAAGTTTTCACTCTTTTTTTTTTCTCGGTTTCATTCACCTTAAAATGTGTTTACAAGAATAATTTTGTCTATGAGAATGCTGAAAATGATCTCCAATCATCTCGGGAGGTGCTGTGAGTTTAATTCGCTTTATTTCCTCGTGGTTGGCATGATTTGGGAGGAGTTTAAAGTGGAATATGAATTTAGAAATGTCTTTGTTTATATTTTTTGTGTTGCAATAAATGAATAAAAAGTTTAAAGCAAAATCAATAAAGCAAAAAATTCACCCACCCTTGGCAGGGGGGGTTGACAATGTAATCGGATATTTTTTACTTATCGCCAAGCCCTAGTCGACTGAAGGTGGCAATTATTGTCGTAGATGTGAGTCTGTGAGTAATACGCGGGTTGCTGGAGGACTGACAGAGTTTATGCTATGATGATGTAATTGAATGTCTGTGAAGAATCTCACATGATCTGTGGAGTAGTCAATTTCATGAATCAAAGTTTCTTTGATTTATTCACTTTATTTTTGCCTAGTTTTACAGTTAGTATCTTTGACATGCACCAGTGACAAAAAGCAATGATTTGCCAATCTACTCCCTGGCATCACAGAAGTAACATACTGTACATTCTTGTGGTGTTGTGGTGGATAAATGTTTACAAAAAAACATTTTGTTTTGTTTTTATATGCGCTAAAAAACTTCTCCAGTCACTTATTTTTCCCGCCTGACTAAAATACAATTATTTGATTTCAAATAACATATGTTTGAATTTATTGCTATTAAGTTAAGTCATTATATCTCTTTTGACCATTACATCAAAGCCAGCTTGTGATGTTTCAGGCCTACTAATTTAAATAAGCTTTTGTTCTCTAACCACCTGTATAAAGAGTTGCAAAACAAATGTGTATAAAATTGTTTCACGCCTCTAAAATTGTCAATTTAAGTGATACAAAGTTATTATCCCATTTTACTCTAGACCACAAGCTTTCTGTTGATTGTTCTGTTGTTAGTGAACATACTGTAGTGACTTGCAGCAAGCAAGCAAGGTCACACATTATCCATGACTATTCATACTTGTCATGGATTTTTAATTGTGTAGGAACAAATTGGGTTTCAATGGGTTTTTAACTGGATTTAGCTGAAATAATTTATATTTATGATGATTTTAATTAATTTCTCTGCATAAGATCAATTTGTATTCAAATGTGCTCCATTGATTTATATGTATTTCTTACTGTGTGTGTTCAATAATACAACATTACTGACACTCGTGTTCATGTTTGTCTGTGTGTCTTTCTGTCTGTCTCTCACTCCTTCCACTGGATCCACAGGCCAGAAGGAGACTCATCCAACAAAGACAGGTCTGTGTTCATGCATTCATTCAATCTCTCCATTTTCTCCTCCTCCTCAGAGCACTCTCTGACTCTTGTAGTAGAGCACACACAGCCAAGTGACAGAGGCCTGTTCTATCTAGGGCAGCCTGAATGCATGTGGGACATGCCATAGCTTATAATGACTTATTGCTTGCCTGTACGATAGAGCTCTTGCTTCTGGAGCAGGTTTTATTAGAAGAAAAGAACTGTAAGATCTCAGCTACTGAGAATTAAAAGGTTGTTAATCAGAAATGTAAATTCTGTCATTCATTTACTCACTCTCATGTTGTTCCAAACCCATGTGACTTTAATGTCCAACAAAAGGAAACGTTAAGCAAAATATTAGCCTCTGTCACCATTCAATTTCTTTGTATGGCAAAAAGATGCAATAAAATTGAATGGTGACTTGGACTAACATTCTGTCTAACATCGCTTTTTGTGTTCCACAGTGGAAAGATAGTCATAAGGGTCTGGAACAACATCACAATGAGTAAATGATGACAGAATTTTCATTTTTGAGTGAACCATCTCTTTAACGATGATAATATCAGGACTAAGGGCTGAAAAATATAGACTGCTGTTTGAAATCAAGAATTACCGTCACTTGGCTTCAAGATTCCCTGTTATCTGTTGCCGTAGTGACCAATATTTCCAGTGTGAGTATGTTCATGAGTATTGGTATGCATGTTTTTTGCATTCGCCCTACAGTGAATGTGGACATGGGTGTTAGTGGTTAGCCAGAAATTATATGAGTGATACTACAGCTGTGTGTGTATGTGTGTGTAGGAGTGGTAGTGGGTGCAGTGGAAAAGGTCAAATGGCATTTTTGGCAAGAATATGCTGTATTTTAATATTATAGATTCAGTTGATTTTATTTGTATAGTGCTTTCCACAATGCTCATTGTTCCAAAGCAACTTTAGAAAGATCAGTGTCCTACAAACCCCCCAGTGAGCAAGCAAATGGTGACAATGGCATGTTAGTTATAGAGAACAGTTTATCGAGTATTTTTGTATAATTCAGTATTTCAAAGCATTTTTAGTGTGTTTTTATGCTGCTGTGTTGGTATAAGAGTGATCTGTGGCGTTGTTATGCCGATTCCTCGCCATGAGCATGAGCCGTGGATCTGAAGAATAAATGATCAGTCGTCATGGCAACACCTGTAGATTAACTGGATTGCCGAAAAAATTTGGTTGTGTAATACATAACCTATTCTTTGCATGTGCTTTGGGCACACATGAGTATATGGCTAAACTTGAAAAAAAATGGACATGTAAAGGGTTCAGTGGGTGTACCTTTGAGGGTACAGCCCCAGGGACTAGCTGTTGTACCCACAAAGGTAACATTTTTGCAAATGTTTTTCTGACATTTTAAATAAACTGGTTTTATTCAGGTCAAAAATATTATTTAACATAAATAATTCAACCCGACTATATTAGGTTATATCAACGGAAGTCATTTTTAAAGGTTAAATCGAGTAGAAATTGATCTTTGAGGTAACAATTGCACATTACCACTCAGGGCCGGCCCTAGCATTTTGAGGGCTCTAAGCAGATTTTCAAAATGGTGCCCCCCAGCCTAGATGTACACCTGACCAAACCCACCCAACATCAATAAAGAAGCATGCTTAAACTGGGCAAATAAGGTCAATTTATTCAAAAGTAAAAAGCTTAAAAATACAAAAATATCAACTGTAATTATTTTTAGCACAGGCATAACTGTTTCAGTAGTACAAAAATTAAAGAACATAATTTTTCAGCACACCAATGCACACATGCACAAATCAATACATATCTTTAAGACTGTGCAAACGAATAAGAAATAATTAAATTACCAAATTAACCTCTTTAACTCATTTTTGCGCTGCCATCAGCATTTTTTCTCTCTAAAATTTAAAAGCTTACCATTCACACATACTGTCGACTTGTTGCCAATCTTGTTTACTATCTTATGATGAATAATAATAATAAAAAAAATACACAATTATTACATTTTTTGTTGTCCTAACTTTGTAAGCATGTAATTCTGGTTCTTTTCACCCCATCTCCCTCCAAATAGTCTTATTGTATTCCAATAGATGGCACCAAGTACTGTAGTAGAATGTTTTTTCCTCCATCTTCTATCTCAAAATGCCAATCTGAAATGTAGGTGGCGCTATAAAGCATTTTAGCCCTTTGTGGCTTTTGATAACACACAATGGTGTAATCACAGATCGAGGTAACAGGCAAACACGACACCATCATGACCCTCGCTCTACGCGGTGATGCAGAGCCACTTCATTGCCCGACCTTCACTTAGCCCTCCGATCACGGCGAGGACATTTGTTTACTTTCAGGTATCTTACGTTCCCATTAGACACTTTAGTTGCACCTTTTTTGTTCTTTTTTTATTTAAAATGAATGACTCTTCAACAGCTTTTCTTCAACACTTATATTTTTTCGTAGTTTTGAGTTTAGCTGGGCTATTTAGCCAGTGCTATTTACACTTTGTGCAAATAATTATTTATCTATACTAATCCCTTTGTAGGGGGCCCTCTTGTGGTCATTGGGCCCTATGCGGCTGCTGATGTCACTTAATTGGTAGAGTCAGCCCTGCACTTTTACCAATTTTTACAGTGTATGTTCGGAATTAAATGCTAGGTTGCTTCTTCCTGAATACTGCACAGTATACACTCTATTCTGCCTACTATTTTTCAAACTAGTAATTAAAAAAACTAGACATTGTTCCAAAATAAATGTTACATTGTAGAAATGTAATGCTACATTGTTGTCATACAGTATGGCAGCATTACAACCTCAACACTTTACAAGTCCTGTCCAGTTTTTGTATTGGAAATCAATTATTTAGCATTTTTATCCAATTTTGTGTAAAAATGTTTTTACATTTAGCAGTTCGATCAAATAATGAGTCAAGAAAGAGAATCGTGGCTGATATTATATCTGGTTCATAACATTGGAAATGGAAAATCAAGTCAAGCGCAGTGCAGTGCAGGATACAGTATTCTATACAGTAAGTTCTGTTGTATACTGCTGATTTTGGAAAATGTAGTTGGCCACCTGGGTATACATAAAATACATGCAGAAAATGTGCATACTATGCACAGTATACATACTATGTACTGCAGCATAAGTAATAGCAGTATGATATTCAGAACATAGTATGTGTTTGGGCGTATATGAATATGCCTGTATGCATGCTGATGTTTTTCGGACATGTATATTGTGTGGTTTTGTGTAGGTGTGCATGTATGAAGGCAACCTTTTTTATTCCAGTTACACTATCGTTTCCACACAGCAGAAGGACACAGACATACGGTGCTTCAGGACAAGGCCGTCGCTATGTCACGTTTCACTATAATTACTTTCTGGGTGCTTTTGTCCTTGGTTCACGAGTTGTTCTGCCTGTGTGGATGTAAATGTAATTGTTCCTACATTGTTAAATGGTTGTAATTCTTTCTCATAAATGTGACATACTTTGTGTTCATGGATTGCGGTATGACTCATACTTGTTTCTATGTGTCATTGTAACAATAATGCAAGGTTGCAATAATTAATGAAATCACTTTCCTATTCCTGCTCAACTTGATTCTGTGGTCCCTGCTGGGCTAAGCATGGAAATAACTCACAGTAGAGGTTTTCTGTGGGGTTGACTGGTGCCTTTCTCCCACCTCTCTGCCCCTGCAGTCTGCAGCAATACATCACTCAGCCCCTGAGGGCATCAGAGGATGCTGTTTACAACCACTGGCCTAGAGCTGTGTGTGCGTGTGCGTGCGTGCGTTAAAGTTCAGTAATTCCCCACTTCTTACAGTACATTGTAACTGGTCATATAATGTTATACTTTAACATTTTGTCTGTGAGCTGTACTGTAATACTGTATTTTGAATGTTTGAGTGTATTACAGTGTATTGGTTGGGTGTATACTTCTCTTATAGAGCCTAAAATAAGGGATACTTTACCCTAAAATGCTAATTCTGTCATCATTTACTCACCCTTATGTCGTTTCAAACCTGTATGAATTTTTTTAATCTTTGGAACACCAAAGGAGAGGTATAGCAGCTACCTCTTGAAAGTGAATGAGGACTGGGGCTGTTAAGCTATAAAAAGCACCATAAAAGCATCAAAAATGTAATTCATATAACTCGTGCGCTTCATTACAAGTCTTGTGCAGCCATACGATAGCTTTGTATGAGGAACAGACTGAAATTTAAGTTGTTATTTTCTTAAATTTCAACATTCAACAACACTGTGGTCAACATTCACTTTCAATGAGTTCTGCTATAAATATCTCCTTTTGTATTCCAAAGTTGAAAGAGTCAAATGGTTTTTGAAAGAGACATTTTGAGGGTAAATGATGACACAATTTTCATTTTGGGTGAACTGTCCATTTAAGGGCCCTTCACACAGTAAATCAATCACTGGAGGTTGCAAAGTCTCTTTGCTATTGGTTTTGCATATACATTCATACTCGATGGCTTTATCCAACTGTATCAGGCAGTGGATCACTGTTTGCACACCCAATGGTACTTGCTGCATTGTGTTACTTTTCCTTTGCAAGAAGTTTCCACTGTTGCTCATGTTGCTGGAAATCGCCTTGTTGCTGCAAGTATGTGTGAATGCTCTATTAGACTGGTGAGGAATTGTTGGAAAGGGGCAGATCTGAAAGATGAAGCAAAAGCAGATTCTCTAATCCCATCTCACACGTAGTTCTGAATCTTTGGTCTTTGAATCTTTAGTACACCATTTGCTATTGGTAGTGTTAAACTTTTAAAAAATGTAATTTTAATTGCACTGCTACGAGTAGGGCAGAAAATTGTATACCGATATCTTTACTTTGATACCAGTTTCTAAATGATTCTTTTTTCGATACCAATTTTATGAAATCTGTTTTAACAATATTACGAACATTACCTCAAAAATACTTTGTTTTAATTTTTTCAGTTTGTTGACTTTTTTTTTCCTCATCTCTTGAGCCTTCTGGTCTCCTCATGCCAGGGTCAGCAGGAGCAGAGGCTATAACATTAATGTGAAGAGGGAAAAAAAACCAAGACAGCTAAACTTTTAATTCAGCCAAACCTAAGGATAAGTACAGTTTAACAAGATAACTAGTTTAATGTGAGTTAAACTTGCTCAGTTTCTGTCAACCTTAAAGCATTTTTAGCATCGATTTAGCTAGCTATCTATAGCCATACATCCAAATAATATCTAATGTTACGTTGGGCCTAGTTTAAAGGACTATGTCACCGCGCACATAAATGTTAATTTAACATGTACCACTACAAGTTAGCCGATTTTGTTCATTGGTTTGTTTGCTAAACGTTAACCTTACCTGTCGGAGTCCCAGTCATAGCGCCGCTGCATTCATCGGTAGTTTTGGAGGAGGACTCGTGTCGTGTTGAAGGAAGCTCTGTGGCAGGAGGATATGGAGGACGCTGAGAGAATGACTGCACCGGCTCGGTCTTCTTGCAGTAGAAGACGGAGCAACGTTCTGCTCTTAAGTTTATTCCGTGCACTGTCAAGTGCTCCATCAGATTTGTCATGTTGCCGGTCTTGGCAGCAATTATCTTGTCACAAATATTGCATCGCATGCTGTTGGCATCGAGCCTGGTGAAATGTAGCCACACTTTTGATCTTTTCCACATCTTTTACATCTGTGGGGGTTGGGATGGATGCACACTACAGCCTCACGCGTGAGCCGCGTCTCTGGGTGTAAGCGACGTAAACTAGTGTTTTTTCTTGATGCCTAAACACAGCCAATCACCGGCACTTTTACATTTGGGAACATCTAGCATGCTACATGCTTATCACTGACATTGATGAGATCCTTAGCTATTGAAATTTGGTACAGAACGACAATAAAAAAAATTATATTCTCGATTAAGGCAATTTGGTCGGTGCCTAAAATGTATCAAACTCGATACCCAGTCCTAGCTACGAGACATTGCGCTTAATGTAGGCCTACGTTATGTTTATTTGTTTTGTTTGTTTGTTTATTTTTTACATTTTCTACAATGATTTTTGGGGGAACTCTGCAAAATTCTGTGGAATGTATTCAGGTATGGTAAAATGTGTTCTACATCTATATTGATAATTATAAGCATTCCCAAATCAGCCAGAATATTGAATAAACGAACACACAGGGGGTGGAAGATATGTATAATTTTATGAATGATAGGTGTAGATTTTGTGCAGGCCTTGATAAACTAATTTACTTTTACTTGTCTGAGGGATAGAAATGCGTTACAATGTTTTCCTTTAAATAACAGCTCTGAAGGAGCATTATGTTACATTTCTGTGAGGGGCTGCGTGATATTACATTAGATTAATTAGAGTATGTAACTGACGTGCCTAGGTTGTTAGAACAGAAGTCAACGCATCAGAATGAGATTTTTAAAGTGAAAAGCAATTTAAAAACAGTAATTTTTTTGTGCAATTCTGTGTGGTACCACTAGTGGTGTGGAAATTACACACTCAAGCTTTAAGTCTGGTGGTCTTTGCATGAAAACTCACTAGTTTTTTCACCACTATTTCATTTTCAGATCATTTATTGCTTGATTTGTCAACATGTACAACAAAAGCTTTTACACAAGTTTACATTTTTAATAGGGGTGGAGTCAGCACGGACCTGGCAATATGATCTTATATTTATATCTGGGTCATGTTATGATAATGTTGCATTTCTTTATATTCAGTGTATTACAATTCAAAATTGATGTATTGTGATCTTTTGTTCTCTTTTTTCACATTTATTTTCATTGGACTTCATTGCTTTGTGAAAAATTAAAAACTGTGCGATGGAGTGGCGTACCTTGGTTCCAGCCTGTTTATCAGTGCATAAAAACTCTTACTACTGCATAGTAGCTGTATGAATAATCTTTATGGACATACTTAAAACAAGTTATAGACATATAATCTTAGTTTATTCTGTGTTTTCAGAATTTTATCTAATAGAAGTAATTGAGTGTTTATTAATCTTGTCACACATTTGTTCTGAGAGGTGCATTAAAATATTAATGTAAAAAGCATATCTAAAAACATTTATTCTTGGCGTTGGAATGTTGAGTATTGTGTTTTTTGCGTACAGTATTCTGATGTACAATATTGCGATACTTGTGGATATTTTTTACCACACTAATAGTCTTTTTTTTTTTTACTTGATAAGCCCCCAATAGACACCATTAGGAGTAGATGCCATATTTAATTTGACAGATATGAAAAGAGACTGTGAGGGACGGAAGTACAGTCTGTTCAATATGTTGTATTGTTGTTTACCTGGGTGTTGAGAGACTACTACTTTCCACAAATTTCCAGTTGACAAAAAAACTCAAACATGGGTTGTGAAAATTAAATGTGACCTTGAAGCTTAAAGGAATATTCCACCCAAACATTTTTAATGTTGTCATTATTTACTCACACTCATTTCTTTTCAAACCAAAATGATTTTCTTTTCTGGAACACCAAAGAAGTTGTTTAGTAGAATGTCTAAGGTCCTCTTTTACTGTACAATAAATGTGAATAGGTACAGATGCAATTAAGCTCCAAAAACTATCAAAACTACCATCTGGTTTAATGCCAATGACAGTCTTTCATGAGACATGTGAGAGCCAATTAAGTTTTGATGTCAATGATATCAAACTTGCCATGTGGCACCTAGATGCACTGTATTTAAATTAACATGGATGCAAATGAGACTTGAGAGCTATGGCGGAGGGGAATATGTTTTCTCAAAAAGATTTAAATATTGTCTGTTTCTCATACAAACATATCATTTGACTTCGAAGAGTAGAAATATAGCACACATTTTATGGACCACTTTTATAGTGCTTTTTTGTCATTTTTGAAGCACATTTTTTTTGAAAAAAAAAAAAAAGAAATTGTGGGTTTGTAACGATTGGAGGGTGAATTTTTGCTTTTGGGTGAACTATATCTTTAAAGATTTGTTTTTTATATTGGAAATGCGTGAGTGTAGATCTGTGTATCTAATTGTATTACGACCTCACAGGACATAGAATTTGGCCATGGATAGATTGTTTGTTCAACCAGGTCACAAAAAGTCACATAAGTGCTCTCATGTTCTCTTCTGCTCTCTCCCTTGTGGGGAGCTTCATTGGAAGGGTTGCTGAGGGAACAAGTGTGTTTTATGTGTAAAGAAATGTGTGGGTGACCGAGGGAGAGAAAGACAAAAGTGGAGAAGGAGAGATATGCAGAAAGAAGAACAGATATACTAATTAAAAGATCAAATGAGAGAGAGAAGAAGTGAGAGTAATGTATAAAGAGAAAGGAGCAGTGCAGCTGACAGGCTAATAAAATATGCAGAGAATTACAAAAAGGAAATGTGCCCTTTGCTCTGCTCACTCACATACTGACACACAAAAACACACTTTCAGAATCACTCCCATGTCCTATTAAACTCATGGCGACCTCCTCACAAAACAACTCTATCAATGACAACATATTTATGTTGTTTTTCTGTCCAATGAAAGGTATGCAGGTGTGAAATAAATACATTCCCAGACATACTTCATTGGTGAACATGGGCATTGTCCCTTGTCCAGGGGCATAGATTTCGTGGGGGAAGGGGGAGGTTACATCTCAATAATCAAAACGAGCAAATACAACCCCCCAATATTTATACCATGATCAATGAAAGTATATGTAGAATAAATTTTTAATTAGTTTGGTAATATTAGTTGTATTTTTAAAAGACATTGAGTGTTCAGAGTTTTTCGCGGATGAATAATAATGAATAATAATTGTACCGCAGCAAAAAGCAGAACACAATAAGCTGCTAAAACCGAGTACTTGTTGAAAAGGCGTAGCACCATGCGGTGATGCATTTTCAGTACATTTAACACCGTTTGTTTAATGGAAATTGTAAGTTGTAATTGTAAGTTTATATGGAAAGTGGATGAGTTGAAGCATTAGTTAGATTCATATTATTTACATTTATTTTGGATTATATTAATACTTTAAATGTTTGAATGTAATACACCATGTTTATTAAACTTGTGTTGATATTTGTTTGTGGCTGAGCATGCTGTGACATAGTCTACTGTATGTATAAAACAGGTGATGTGTTCAATAAAGATGTGAAAGTTACATATAGAAATTATTAGTTTTTTTTCTGGCTTATGTGATGATATATCACAGTGAAGGACAGGGTGATAATTGCAGCCAGGCAGACATTTCAGATGAGCATGTAATAATTAAAATTTTCTGATAGGCAATAATGTTTCATATGATACACAATATACAAATATTTATGAGTGTGCTATGAAACGTCTTGGTTACTGTTGTAACCTCCGTTTCCTGATGGAGGGAACGAGATATTGTATCGATGTAGTGACACTAGGGGTCACCCTTGGAAGCCCCAAACACCTCTGATATTTGAGAAAAGGCCAACGAAAATTTATGCCACTCCCCCAGACATACGGGTACAAAAGGAGCTGGCTTGCGACAACGTAACCTTCACAATGCCCCACGAACGTCGCAAGGTCCCTCGTACATTACCTAGGACGTACTTACAGTAGGAACAGGCCATGCCAGCCACTTCGGCCTTTTCTCTTCTTTTTCTCCCACAAAAATGTTTAAATCATTCAGCTGGGGCCAGATGTATTTGCGTCGGGGAAGGTGTTCTTTTCCCAAGAGGAAAAGTCACTGCAGAGACCACATCCTGCCCAAAGGGGAGGTTAACTTGTGGTGAATAGTCACATGGACTTACCAGCCTGTAGTGCGCATGTGGAAAGAAACCTCCATGGTAGGTCCAACACGGAGGGGAGGAACTCTACAAATGCGACTGGGGGCAGAGGAGGCTCTGCCCAAGGGAAGACACAGGATTGCCATCAGGGAAAACGTACCGTGGAAAATACATCACATGGGGTTACGACAGGCAACCACACATGTGGAGCATCTACCTCAGTACAGGGCATACAAGTGCAAGTACTGGGCCCGGCATCGAATTTCTCCGCTGAACAGGGCTGAGGAGGAAATACATCCAGGGTTCACCAGTCTCTGGAACTCACATGGGGAAAAAGCACATGTCTTCCCCTCAAGGAGGGGAAAGGTGCTGTGTGCAAGCGGTACACCCAGGAGGAGGAGGCTGAGCATCCTCATGGCTCGTGTGTCGGTGGATGGAGGGCGTCAACTTCCTACGGGAGGCTCTACGCTGAGGCAGAGCCGTCGGCTTGGGCTGTGGCGGAGCTGATGCCACTGTAGGAGGATTCCCTCGGCAATGAGCAGACAGGGTACTGAGCAGACTGGGTACTGGATCTTGACTGCCTGTAGGTTGCGGAGGAATCTCGCCGGGGCTGGATGCATCCATGTCTGCTACTTGACTGCAAAGAACTGCTATGGCAAAGTCCTCGGCCATGTGATCTTGACTGCCTGTAGGCGGTGGAGGAATCACACCGGGGTAGGATGCACACCTGTCTGCTTCTTGACTGCTGAAAACTGCTGTGGCAAAGTCCTCGGTCGTGTCACCAAAGCGCCAAGCGCAGCTCCTGCATCACTCCTGGGTCAGGACTACCCTCATGCAGCTCCTTCAGTGCCTTGGCGGGGTGAACTTGCAGGAGGGCCATGGCATGTAGGGCGGAGGCGGCCGGTCCAGTGGCACTGTAAGCCTTGGCCATCAGGGATGATGTGGACTTACAGTCCTTGGATGGGAGCCCAGGACGATTCCATCAGGTGGCGGTGTTTTGCGGGCACAGGTGCACCTCAATCGCCTGCTCTGTGTACCTCTGGCCACCCCACCGTTAAGGATAGTAAGAGCGGAGGAACTAGGAAGCTGGGTCCGGGCAGTTAAAGATGCCTGCCACAGATTATGCACCTCCAGGCGGAATGGAATGGAGGGATGTGCCGGCGTTGAGTCCTCACCACTACGATCCACCCCAACGGAGCAGCCGCGGCCATCAGCCATAGGACGGAGGAGCCTGGACACCTTGAAGGGAGTAGGGGCTCCTAACTGACTGCCCGGAGCGGTCAGCTCATGGAGGAGTGGCCGAAGACCAAGCTATGGCATATCAGAGAACCGGGGAGTAAGTGTTTTTTTTTCTCTCTCTCTCCTTTCTCTCTCCCTTTGCCGCTCCATGTTGGCCTTTCCCTCTCTTTTTTTAAATGTTTTTTTTTTATTTGGCATGATCGTGTTGGTGCCACATTTTTTTTTTCTCTCCCCTTCTCCCCACCCTCATCCAGGTAGACGGGGATAACCTGCCAGCAGAAGGGGCGTTGGGCACACCCTTCCCCAGGGAAAGAGGGGGCCGGGACATGATGCTACACAGAAGGCTAATCAAGCCTCAGAGAGGGATAAAGGCCGACTGGAGACTGCAATGGGACAGAGAGAGATTTACGGGCATCTGCCCGACACCTTTGTTTGTTTGTCTTTTTAAGTTCCTTTATTAAAATATTATTTATATTGTCAAGCCAGTTCTCACCTCCTCCTTTCCATTAATAGATTTACAGCCCATTATACAAGACACCAGTAGATATTATTTACAAAATTATACATTTGTTAAGGTCTGTTGCATTAAAGTAATTCAATCGTTCTCATTTGCTATGTGTGGGGCTAGCATCGTCCTCAGTGTTAATCAAGGGAGATCTGGAGAACCTCATGGGTTCGTTTGCCTTTGCCCCTTAGCCAATCAAAAGCTTTGATCATATGTATGTCTAGCTGGCATTGTCCTTGGATGTTACCGCTCTTGAGTGCAGACCTGCATAGTTAAATTCATTGGCAAGTTTGAAAAACTAATTTTATTCTAATGTGCTAGTTGGATTAGTTAAAGTGCACTGCTCATCATTTCAATGAATGAGCAATGAGAATGAGCATTTCAGTGTTGTTGATGCATTATTGTATTAGAAAACAATAACTGCAAAATATTGCGTCTCATTTGTTTAAATTATTTTTGCTATGCTGTTCATGTGTGATGATCAAAAAACATTTTTGATGATTTGCCTATATCTGCTTAGCTTTCACGGTCACTTGAGCTTTTTGACTTGGATGTATATGTTTCAGTGGTGTTTTGTGCTGAGATTAAATTATTAGGGATGTTTGTGTGTGGCATGATGTTCAGAGGGTTGCACTAGAAAAAATATTTTTTCTGATATACTGAGTTGTAAAATTTCTGTCATGATCTATTTTAACCGTCATACTTGTATTTCATTTATAGGTACTAGGGCTAAATTCAGGGGCGGAGCATCCATTATAATGGCATATACTGTACACTTACTGAACACATAATTCGGAACACTATAGTCCTAATAAAGTGAACAATGTGGTCTTCTGCTGTTGTAGCCCATCCAGTTCAACGTGTTGGGCATTCTGAGATGTTATTCTGCTTACTACAATTGTACAGAGTGCTTGTCTGAGTTACCGTAGCCTTTCTGTCAGCTCGAACCAGTCTGGTCATTCTTCATTGACCTCTCTCATCAACAAGGTGTTTCCGTCTGCAGAACTGACGCTCACTGGATGTTTTTTTGTTTTTGGCACCATTCTGAAAAAACTCTAGAGACTGTTGTGCGAGATCAGCAGTTGCAGAAATACTCAAACCAGCTCGTCTGGCACCAACAATCATGTCATGGTTGAAATCACTGAGATCTATTTTCTCCCCCATTTTGATGGTTGATGTGAACATTAACTGAAGATCCTGACCTATATCTCCATGATTTTATGCATTGCACTGCTGCCACACAACTGGCTGATTAGATAATTGCATGAAAAAGTAGTTGTACAGGTGTTCCTAATAAAGTGCTTGGTGAGTGTACATTGAAAAAATGCCTTGTTGAAAAAATTTGTTGAAAAAATGCCTTGTTTATTTTATTACAAGAATTTACTCTATTTTACATCTTGAAGTAATTATTTTGAAAAAAAAAAAAATAAAATTAAAAAATAAATAAATAAATAAATAAATATATATATATATATAATAAAGATATTTTTTAAGCTATACACCACCCAGCCCTAAAAACTGCCTATTGAAATCATGAGTGAGCAGCATGCGATATCCGGCGTTGTCTGTCATGGGCTTCACGATGTTTCCCTCTACTTACATCAGCCAATGTGCAAGGGTCCAGAGAGACTCACAGAGCAGCAAACGTTGGTTATGAAGGTTATAGCTCTTGAGGTGTTTGTTCACTAAGGGTATGAGTTTGGGGAGATGATATGAGATATCCTCTCTCTCTCTCTCTCTCTCTCTCTCTCTCTCTCTCTCTCACTCTCACTCTCACTGTGGGATGGTGTATGTCAGCTTGTTTTGAGGTGACCGTACAGACATGGTGGCCACAAGAGGACAGACCACTTTTTTGTTGCCTGGCAGCAAAACTCTGTTTTTTAAAGTGTGTGTGTGTGAGAGAAAGTGCAGTTGTTAAGAAGAGCACTTGTTACAGGTCATCTACCAATACTGCAGCTCTAGAGGATTCAACATGGTTGTGTGTGTCTCTCTTTTCTGACATTTATCCCGGTTGGGATCTCAGACTTACCGCGACTGGCTTGTGCTGTTAACAAATATAACCTGGTGATGGAAACCATAAGAAATTAAGGTCTTAAAATATATGAGCAGAATGACTGGAAGAGAAAATAAAATGTTATCTTGGAAAAGTATTAAATATCTGACCTAGATTCACAAATTAAATGCTTTATTGTACGTTCTGGTCCTCTAATCTGATTGAATAAGCAGCATTCCAAGAGTTCTATATTTAGTATAACTGCATTAGGACACTATTTGTATCACTGTGCTTGTCCGTGATCGCAGCAGTTCTTTTGGAACTATTTTCATTGCTGGAAATATTGGAAACATTTTCATTGTCCAATCAAATTTAGGGACCGGAACTAACTGTTATATGGTGTACACTATAAGCCGTTTAATTTGTACAGTCAGTGTGACAGCACTCTTGCGTGATATTGCTTAATTATGAAGAGATTAATTTTAGCAAAGGATTTCCATATCAAATTTTCCCCTTCTGAGCCTTAAAATTACTTTAAAAGGGATAGTTCACCAAAAAACCAACTGTCATCATTTATTCACCCTCATGTTTTTCCAAACCCACTTGACTTACTTTCTTCCATGATGCACAAAAGTGTTTTTACAAAAGAGTAATATGTTAAGCAGAATTTCTGCCTCAGTCAAGTGAATGGTGACTGAGGATAACATTCTGACTAACATGTCCTATTGTGTTCCATGGTAGAAAGAAAGTTGTGTTTGGAACAAATGACAGAATTTTCATTTTTGGGGGAAATATCCCTTTAAGTTTGACACCTTTGGCATGTGTTTTTGCACACACTATTTACAATTCTCTCAGAGGTCCCTGTTCACACCCACTTCTCACGCCCATCCACATGGAGGATTTTTACCCATGCCACCTATATACACATTTCTGCATCCTTTCTTTCAGCCTGCAATATCTATTGATCTCTCCCCTCCAACTATCATTCCATACTTTCCTCATCTCCCTTGTTCATACCATTTAATCTTTCTTTCTTTTATTTCTTTCACTGTATTTTGTGTCTGCTTGAGCTTTGGGTGGTGTTAAAGTGTCTATGCTTTATTTGATTAACTCAAAAGCCTGATAAACTCACTGCTGTTCATCAAGTCCGAAGACTTTTTAGATTTACACATTTAATTCTACCTGAAATAAACTGTAATATATCAGCAGTTGTTACTACATCTGCAAATAAAAACAAAACAGCCTTAATCAGGACATTGGGACTAGTTCGAAGTGTGTGTGTATTTCAAAGATTTTCATTGGTTGGTCAGAAATCAGCTTTCTTGGATATTTGAGGCAATATGAAATCAACATTGAACCTATTTACAGTGCAGTTTTTTATTTGTAAAAAAACTTTTATTTTAATATTTGATCAAAATGTATTCACTTTCTGTGCCTCTGAAATGACTTTTTTTTTCATGATCAAATCTGATGGATAAAATGAAGTCCCACCCTACATTGTTTCTCTCTGAATATTATGTCACACTTCGAGATGTGTCACACTATCAGAGCTTAATGCATTACAAATGCTGTTCCAGGTTGTTTTCAATCAGAATGAACCCTTGTGATTGGCCAGTAGAGGTCAGTTACACTCAGTCTACACCAATCAAACCATCAGGATCAGTTACAAAGCTGTTTATTTTCTAGAGTTTACACATACGTTATTAAAGTGTATGGGCTGGTGGCACACCTTTCCTTGCAAGAAGATATAAAACAGATGATTCTTTCAAACAGATCAATTCATTCCATTTGTCATTTTTGGCATGACAGAACTGCATAGTGGAGTAATGGCTGACAGATATTGATTCTCATGCACTGCATCCCAGATACAATTCACATCTATTCAGCAAAATGCTTCAGTTTTGGTCAGGCAAATTGCTTGTATACCTGATTTTCCAGAGCTCCTCTTATCTTAGCTAAGACTTAACTCATTGACATGCACAGTACACAGTTGAGACTCAAAAGAACTGCTATCTAGAACTAAATACACATACTGTACTCTACTTTTAAAAATCATATTCACTTTACATCATGGATTATAGCATCTTTGAATTATAAATTCTAAGTAAACTGAACATCATGTCGAAACAAGCATGCTAGTAAGTTACTATTAAATGTGAACTTAAGCGTGTACAGCTAAAGTTGCAGTGTAGCATAGAGTTGAACTAATCACCTGGTCTATACACTGCCCACACATAAAGGTCATTTTACATAACTCTGCAGAAATCTCTACAATTTTACGGTTCTTTATAAATCCTCATTTAATATTCTGCCTGACTGCAGCTAACTCTCTACCGCTCAATAAAAGTCTGCATAACAATTCATAACTCTGCATAACGCTGCCTAACCATGCTTGTACTGCTGCTGCTAAACTGTTTGTAATGTATGCATGTGGCTGTCTTTGTTGTCTGTTATCTTTTGTTTCTTTCTTGACTATATTTTTTCTCTCTCTTTCTCTCTCTCTTTCTGTGACTATCTCTATCTTCCTCTCTCCCCTTGTTCTCTCTCTCTCTCTCTTTCTCTCTGTCAGGTCACCACCCTATTCCACCTGTAGTGCTTCTTCTCGTACCAATTCTTCCACCTCCTCCACTGCTACTCCAGCTTCTACCTCTGTCCACACCAGTCTGACCGCAAACAGCCACTCCACCCACCACCAGTACTGCTGCCCCACGCGGCTCCTTCTGCCCAAGCCGCCCTGCGCCCTCCCCCCTGCCCGGCACCCGGAGCAGGCAAGGTAAGGGCCTGAGCCCACCCTCCCACACTTCCCCTCTCGAAAAACCCGTTCACCCGATCCTCCACCACCTCAGTGTCTCCCTTCCACCCTGCATCATCCACGCCCAACTGCCCACCATCTCTCATCTCTTTCTTCTCCAGTAAGGCTGGTGTATTCCATTACTCATGAAGCCTAACTGACAGGAGAGCCCCCACCCTTTAAAATCCCTAACATAATTCCTTTGTCCAACCCGACCAGCCATTATTCTGCCCCGTTGAACTTACTCTGTCTTCCGAAACAAGGTAATTATGGCTGTTTGTACATGAGCTGGCCTAGCTAGTAAACTGGCAAGGTCTAATATAAAAGAATATATATAAATTTTTATCTCTGTTGAATTTCAGTTTACTCAAACTTTTATTGATCAAATTATAATTTCTAAACTACCTGACAGACAAAAACAGCTTAAACCTGCCTTATCTGTTTAGCTGGTCTCCCAGCCTGTTCAAATTGGTTGGTCTGGCCTGTTTCGATGGTTTTTAGAGGGGTTTTGTGCTTTTGTCAGCAAGACAAGACCGGTCTAGGTTACATGGCCAGGCTGACCAGCTTAAGATCAGAAAACCACCTTATGCTGGTTTAAAGGGATAGTTGACCCAAAATTCTCTCATTAATTACTCAAACTAATGCCATACCAGATGTGTATGACTTTCTTTTTTCTGTTGAAAACAAAGATTTTTAGAACAATATCTCAGCTCTATAGGTCCATACAGTGCAAGTGAATGGTGACCAGACCTTTCAAGCGCCAAAAATAATTTTAAGGCCACAAGTAATTTAATATATAAATATAAATAGCATAAATCCAAAAATACCACAAATCTCAACTTGAAAGTACTTAAATACATATCTGTTTCTTACCCACACCTATAATATTGCTTCTGGAGATATGTATTTAATCTGTTTTATGGATTACTTTTATGTGGCCTTGACTTTTGGAGCTTCAAATGTTTGGTCACCATTCACTTGCATTGTGAGGACCTACAGAGCTGATATATTCTTCTAAAATCTTTGTTTGTTTATAGCAGAAGAAAGAAAGTCAGACACATCTGAGAAGGCATGCTTGTGATTAAATTATGAGAGAATTTTTGGGTGATCTGTCCCTTTAAGATGTATTTTAAGAAGCAAATTCATCCTTAAATCTTCCCTGTCGAACTTACTGTTGCAAAACAAGGAAATGATTGCTTTTTAGAGGTGAGATGGCTTAACCAGTAAACTATCAAGGTCTAATATTTTGACACCTGTGTAAAAACACAAGTTGGCCCCTGTCAACTGGTCAGCCTGGGAGACCATCTTAAACCAGCTAAGACCAGAAAACCACTTTAGACTGGTTTAAACTGCATTTACAGTTACATTTATGTATTTGGCAGACGCTTTTATCCAAAGCGATTTACAGAGCCCTTATTACAGGGAAAATCCCCCTGGAGCAACCTGGAGTTAAGTGTCTTTCTCAAGGACACAATGGGGGGGCTGTGGGGATCGAACCTATAACCTTCTGCTACATTTTAGTGCTTTAGCCCACTACGCCAACACCACACCATAGAGATGTTTGACCCATAGCAACCTTGCAAGATCTAATATTTCAACACCTTTCAGAATCTCATCTGGAAGCAGTCTGTTCACTCTTAAATTGACCAAATAATAATTTCTTAAACTACAAAAGTAATTATAGCTTTATTTTAATATGACAAAGATGCTTTCAATTAGGATTTGCTCTGTATAGAGATGATTAAAACCATGATGCTACATTCTCAGTGAGATGCCTATTCAGTCTCCTTGGTGTGTCACTCTGTTCTTCTTAGTGCAAAGTACATCCACATAACACTTAGAAAAAAGAAAAATAAGAGCTCTACCCGATGACACATCACATTCCTCCTCTCACACTCACACCCATTCAAATGCAGTTCCACCCCCTTCATTAAGCATGAATCACACGCAGAAGGAGACAGTAACACATGCGGAACCCCACCTGCCTACACACAAACCTAATACCCCTCACACTTCATGACTGTGTGATTCACACACCTCCTTTCTCTCTTTTCTCTCATTACAGCCATGAGTCCATGTTGCATGTCTATGCACATTGCTTTACCACACTTGTTTTTTTTTTTTTAGATTATGGAGAGATTAGCAAACCTATACCTAAATTAAACCTAAAAACAATAATTCCAGTGTTTTTTTTACATTAGTTTTTTCCCCCATTGTTATGCATCATAATGCATTTCATCTATGGAGAATGCATACAGTAGCTCACCCACAATATGAAAATTGCCATCATTTACTCACCCTCATGTTGTTACAAAACCTGTATTATTTTCTTTCTACTGTTGTACACAAATGTATATTTTAAGCATAATGAATGCGTCAGTCACCATTCACTTTAATAGTGTAAAAAAAAGATGCAATGAAAGTGAGTGGTGACTAAGGCTAACATTCTGCCTTACATCTTTTGTGTTCATGGAAGAAAGAAAGTCATCACTTTTGAAACAATAAATGATGCCAGAATTTTCATTTTTTTGGTGAAGTATTCCTTCAACACTGGTTAAGCATTAGTGGATTCTGCTTATGCTACAATCCTGCCCCCTCCTGGTAAAGCTTAAGAAACACAACATTGCTCTGTGAGGAAATTAAGGCTGAATTTGGATCCTGCAAAGACTACAGCCCCTTCAGCCCAGGTAAATTAAAAACATTCAATTTACAAAGAAAAGAAAATTTGGGCTACTGCCAATTACAGCAGTCTTTACAAGTTTGAATGTTACTTGATACAATAACTACCCATCCACACGTTCACTCATCCTTCTTCCTCCCGTTTACTGTTCGTACTCATTTCTCTTCTTTATCTGAATCTCATTATCTCTCTCTCCACTCCCCCTTCTGCCGCACAGTAGAGAGGAAGATGATGATGACATCGCCCATCAGTTCTGTTGCCCTGCCTCTGAGTGCAGTAGTCCCTCCTCTAGGTAACCAGCAGACTTGTTGGCTCTGCCCCTGACCAAACCCCCAGATTTTTCCCTCCAACTCCAACAAGACTGTATGGAGCGAAAGCTTGTCAATCAACTGGATGCTAAACTTGAACCGAATGCATCTGAATCTGCAGACTAAATGCAGCACTGACTTGAAAGCTGGTCTTAACTTGACTGAGACTGATCGAACAAAATAAAAACAAATATCCTTCTTTGCACTAGCATGTCATCTGCATCCTACCACCTCTCAGAAATGGACAAAGATCCTGTATGTGACTAAAACACAATGATTGAAAGGGAAACAGAATGGAAAACATTGTACAGTGTTAAAACGGGATATAATGGAGCAGATCTGAAGTGGAATATCAGCGGAAGAGGTGAACAATCAAACAGATGGTCCCCATTTCTCCGCCTCTATCTGTGCCCTGGTCCTTACATTGTTGCTATATCAGCTTCTCTTTGGTTTCTGCTTTGTCTTTTCCCCATGTGTTTTCTGACCTCTGTATCTCGCCTGCCAAACGCCTGTGAACATTTAGTACAGTCTGTGATGTGTTGTGTTTGTTTCCACATTTAGTGTCAAAAGAAAGGATATGTTATTTTTTTTCTTCAGTACCCCCATCCTTCTCCCAACAGAGAGAAAAAAAGATGCTTTTCTGTCAACTCAGCTGTCAAAGTACAGACTTGTCTGACAGAATTAAGGATTTACAATACTTTTGCGTATATATATCAGGCCCGGCATGACAGCAAGTCTTTCTAAAGCCATATTTGAATGTGCAGCTTCACCGACCACCATTTGCCATTCCTCCACCGCTTGCTTTCTGTGTCTTTTTTATTCTGTTTTTTGACATTTTGTGTCTCTTTATACTATTGCCCACTGGCATTTGCTTATCACCTTAAAGGGATAGTTCACCCAAAAATTATAATAATGTCTTCATTCTAAATCTGTATGACTTTCTTTCTTCTGTGAAGTACCAAAGGAGAAGTTTAGCAAAATATCTGAGCAGTTCTTTTTCATGTAATAAATGTGGATGGGGACTAGGGGCTGTTTAGCTCCAAAAGATTAAAAAAATAAAAATAATAAACAATAAAAATATCCTAAAAGTAGGCCATTTGACTGTGCAATATATTCCAAGTCTTCTGAAGACATATGACAGCATTGTGTGAGGCACAGACTGAAATTTAATTTGTTATTTGCTGAAATTTCTTGCTTGAAAGCTGTTGTCACTATTTACTTTCATTGTATGTAAAAGAGCAGCTTGGACATTCTGCTTTAAGTCATTTGTTTCACAAAAGAAGGAAACTTGTATGAGTTTGGAAAAACATGAAGGTAAGTAAATGATGACAGAATTGACATTTTTGAGTGGACTATTCCTTTAAAAAGCTAAAAGAAAAGCCAGTCGATAACACCTCTACCATTAACTGTACTGTGCATATATGTAAATGTTGATATTTCACACATAATGCAGTGCAGGACACTCTTTGGGCCGCAATGAAGGATTGTGTCAAACAAAAACAATAATACAGACTATCTGTTTAGTATGTTGGCTTCGTGACACAGACAGTGACAACAACAGGGTATGAATGGACTTGGTGCTTCATAATCAAAGTTTTTAAAACTCTGGCCTACTTCAATGAATGAATCTTCATACATGGCACTTGGCACTGAATTATCCAGGTATAGTAGTGAGATATTATTATACAAAACTTCTTACTGTACCTCAGGTATAAAGAATACTTCATCAGCAAAATGTTTGGTACTATTGTAAATGAAACCGTTCCGGTGTGGTGGTTCCACTAGCTAGACGTCCCACTCAGATTTTGACATGCCATCACGGCTGGCTGACTAAAAATGGTGCCACATCAAGAGCCCGCTGAATTGTTCTACAAGGCTGAGGTTGTTTTGGATGAAGAGATATTCTGGGATGGTAGAAGTTTTGTTTGTAAAATGTAACTGAACTGATAATATTCCAAATACAGTCATACGCACAACATACAGTACATACACAAATGTATTGCATAGGAAAATGTACTCTTACTTTAGCATTTATAATTTAAATGAATAAGTATTCCTTGACTGATCATAAATTGAAAATGGAAAGCATAGATGTGAAGCAAATTTGAATGTAAAAAGGTGCGTGAAATCATTGCATTGATGTAATCAACCATGCAACTGTAACAAAATGTTCAGGATTGGGGGGCACACAATGTATTAGTTTAAGGATCGGCCATTGAAAATTGCATTCTGGTCGACAATCAATCTGAATTTGGAGGGCCTGTCCCCGTCAACGTCTATGGTGGTTGAGGCTCTGTAAACAAATACTGTTCATGAGAAAGTGAAAAAGGATTGAGAAACACAGCAAACAACACACGTTAGACAGATGTGTGTTCACTAAATGTTCCCTAATATGTCTGACAGGATGAAGACAATGACATTGTCATTTACTTAGTGAGACTCAGTTGCATAAACTGATAATAAGAAAATACAGAGGGAATTTGTAAAACTCTTATGCATGTTCTAAAGAAGTCATTGCTATTTTTAAACTCTTTCATGGTTGTGACTGATATTGTTTTTTTATTATTATTATTATTGTGGAGTCTTAATTGTTTTCATGCTTTATGTTGGATGTCTTGAAAGCTGTGAAGTACGGAGAGGATGGTTGTCTCAAGAGGTTGGGAGGAGAATGCTCATAATTACAGGTTTTATGTTGTGGCTTTGGGTCTCTCCTCCGGTCACCGTTAATGGTGCCCAGCGTGCTGTCACCCAGAGTGCAGAGCAAAGTGCACTGTTTGATTCACATGCTAAAAGGAGCCTTGCACATCACAGTTCAAAACAGCAACTGCCGATTGAGTGACTGTAATGCTGATGCTTTAAGGAAGGTATACAGGTGAATCATCTAAACAAAATCCTTTCCTTTTTATCAAGTATAAAGATAACTGTTTAAACATGCATATATGCAAATTAAGCATAACGTAATATGCACATATTAGCATATTCTAACACGATACATTTTTCCTAGACCAAATGGTCAGACCAAACCTAGTCTAATCGTTACTATCAGGGCTTTACGTGAACTTTTTGGCTCGCCAAGCACTGTGGCTCGTGCTTATCCAAAGTCACTAGCCAAAATCCCACGTCTCACAATAATTAATAAAGGTAAACTGGAGTCTATAACTGCATGGATTTGTTTGGACATTTTATTTGAATGAGAATATTTTGTGTTCAGCAGGACACAGGTCTAATGATTTAAGTAATCTCCTGGAATATCTGAAGGTAATGGCCAGTTAGAACATTGTTTTATTGTTTAACAGTGACATTTGTAATATTAAAGCTGAAGTATGTAATTTCTGTGACACAAGCTCCACCAAACGGAATCTAAAAAATAAACAATGTTTTCAAAACAACTTTCTGAATATGCCCGTCATCTTCAGTTGTTAAAAAAAACTAAGATAGTCCTGCCCCCAACTCACGGCATTGGATGAGTAACATTTTTGGGGTGGGTCCCTCAAAACAAACACAGGAAATTTTTAGTGCCACAGAGACATAGTGTTTACAGTTTCCAAGAAAATTAACCTATGACTGCCTTACATATAGATGTCTCTGCATATTAATCTGGGATAGAAGAAAGTATTTTAATACTTTTTTTGTATTTAATCAGCTTCAAAGCCACAACCACAGGTAAGACCGTGGATGGCACCTCATTACCATGGTTATGTCAATGCAGATAGTCTTTCTAAAAAAAATGGTTAGAATATTTGGTATGAAAAAGCAGCCTAAACACATTTTTGAACTTTAACTACAACTTTCACATTTGTTATAAAAATGAAGTCTAATAGATTTGGCCTAATAGATTTAATATAAATACCAGGTAGTAATAATAATACTACTACTACTAATAATAAAAACACACCTCTTTACCTTGTCAATGCTGTCTAAAATATCAAGGCTCTCAGTTTGAGAGGTTTGACTTCACATAGAACTTTAAAGTACAACATTCTCTGTAGACCTCAAATGGGTCACATAAGTTTTGTGGTCTCTGTTGCGATATCAAGTGAAGCTAACCAGTCTCTGGAGCCCACTAGAGTGTGCTTCGGTGGTTCACACAAAACCACGTTTCATTCGCCTAGCACAGATGAGCGTGTAAGGTATATTTATTGCTTATAAAGCAGACATTCACAGAATTTTTAATGCAGGAAATCCCCTGAAAACATCAGCGGCCAAAGTGGCTAGTAAGAGTGTGAGAGTTAACCACCTATGCCATACTCTACTCACATTTGTTGGGTGGGCAGGTGTTAATGTCAAGCCCTGGTTACTATACCTACATTTTTGCTAAATTATTTTTATGTGGTTGTATGAATCACGGCAGTTTCCTGGTGAAATGTACAGTAGAGGTGCTAGAACAACACTGAATTTTATTCACTTTTACGCAAATCATCAATAAACTGTAGGCTATCAGTTCATAAACACTTTTCATCCTGTTCCTCACACAATGCTATCATATGAATCCTTTTTCTCTAGTGCATGAATTGAATTAGAGATGCATTTTATCATTTGCATTACATAACCAACAACATTTACAAGCTTGTTTGAGTGCAATCAAATTGCATGGTAGTTCAACTGGTAGAGAGTTGCACTTGGGGATGCAATTGACCCGGCTACAAGTGTTGAAGATCACGCAAGTTGACATGTGAGCCAAAAGTGTCATAACAGAAACAAAAAGTTGCATTGTACATGTCACACTTAGCTTTTTAGGACACTATCAGTTAGGTTCAAGTTTTAGGGTTGGGAATTTAGTTTGTTGATTTAAAACTAAAGCCTCATCTGTTTGGGAGAAAATGTAACTCGCTTTTAGCGCCTCAAAGTGGACATTTCACCTCGGAACAGCCATGGCTCATGTAAGGTACCACAAATTGGATTATTATTTTACAAAAATGTTGCAACAGTCACATAATATTTATGAGATCAGACGGGTTAACCCTTTCGTCAAAAGGCAAGGCTGTTTATTTAACTAAATATTGAATACTTGATGCATGTAAAAAAAAAAAAAAAAATACATGCTTCTTTCCATCTTTTCAAGATTTAATGCCACATAAATTGTTCATTACATTTTTATTTTAAAAACCCCTCTGGCAATTATGAACAAAATCATTTTAAAAGCAAACCTGAAATTAGGAGTCTGTACCTATTATGAAACATGAGATATTGCATCCAAAATCATCCATAATGCCTGTAGGTACCTCCCCTTAAACCATAGCATGATCCGAGTGTGGAATTGCATGTCCTCCTCATACTGCAGCTGAAAACAGTGCGATTAGGAATCATATTTACTGCTAATATGAATATGAATGGCAGACTCCCAACATGTTCAGTCAGCTTGTTCCTGTATTTAGCGCTCACAGTGGGAATGAATGCAATGAGTCACACATGAAAGAGCCCTTCTTTACTATTTTTAATCTCTCTCTCTTTCTATCTGTCTTTTCTCTCTCTTTTACATGCTGTAAATACTAAAACATTATTCCTGCTCCTTTCTTAAGGAGGTTGAACATTCATTAATATCTGTATATTAAATGAATTACAATGGATATGATATTAAAAACAACATCTTAAAGAATATAAGAATATTATTGAATATTATAAGAACATGACTGATAATGATGATGTTATGATGATGGTGATGGTGATGATGGTGGAGGTCATGATGAAAGTGACTGAATAAATGATCCATGATGATCCAGATAAAAATGTGGTCTCCCTGTGAGTAAATGTTCCATTTTTCCTTCAGTTTGGCTACATTCTTTACTGTGGTTTTCTCAAAGGAATCTCCTGCGGTTTAAAAGTGTGTTAAGGATAGTAACTGCAACAGGTTGCCTGCTGGCCTTCAGTTCTGATGCCTTCAGATAACAGAACTTACACGTACCTCTTTTGTGGCACATCCCACATATTTTCAAGCTAATTTCTGGTGTCAAAATGGCACTGTGTATGCCAAGCAAAAATGCTTGTGTGTTGGGAAAACAGGTTCAGAACTGGGTTTGTTTAGTGCCAGTTTATTAAAAAGACATTAAGCTCATTAAACAAGTTATTTGGTGTTATGTCAACTTAATGTTCTGTTTAATCAACCTTTCCTCTTAAGTTGACTCAATTAAAAATTTGAAGGCAGCATGAATACTTAATTTTTTTAAGTTGAAGCAACAACTATTTTGTTTTACAGTGTTAACTGATTGGCTGACTTTACAAAATTTCCGTGAGTAAGGACACATAGGGTTTTTATCAAGTCTTGTTTATAAGGTTTGTACAATAAACTCTTTTGAGGATGAAATAATCACTGGATTTACCAAAGTCTTACTCAGGGTTTTGTTTGAGGCACTTAATAGTATTAAATTGACTATATATATTTACAAGCAGAATTGTGTATTCCACTTTATTTTTGGAGTTATGTCTGAAATGACACTTTTGGATGAGATCTATGCATATATACCGCTATTTTTCCAATATTTTCCTGTGTCCAGTTCACAAAGACTGCAGAGCCTTTATTTTAATCCCTTTTTTCTTCACACCAGTCAATGTTTATGGTATAATCTTCTTCAGATAAACTGTGCCACATCTAAAAGGCAACTGTATGGTCTCTTCACATGCCTTCACATGCCATCAGATGGTCTATTCTTGTGTGGGCGGTTCTTTTACCGTTTAGTCAAAAGTCATTGTGAGATTACATTTTTGACACTAACCGTATCCTCTTTTCATGAGTACATTTTTATACTTTAGATTTATTTTTCTGTGTTTATGTGTTTCTGTGTGTGTGTGTGTGTGTGTGTGTGTGTGTGTGTGTGTGTGTGTGTGTGTGCGCGCAAGTCACCTCAGTTTGACACAAGGTCAGGAGGGGATAATTTGATTAAAGTCTTAGTGAGAGAGATGAAAGGAGTGTCAGTGGTCTAGGGGGAAGGGTGAGAACCAGAAAGTACAACCTCACGGCAGCAGAAAATGAAAAGAATGAGGAAAGTCGATGAAGAAACTATGACTGGCACTATGGATTTTACCCAAGACGACTAGACCCTTGATAATTTTCCCAGCACATGTTAAAAGGGTTTAAACAAAGATAAGAAGCTCATATATAAGGAACTGTGTGAGAGATACACTTTAAATAGACTTTAGTGTACTTATTTGAGTATATTAGCATGCAAAATTAAAAGGGCAAATGTGTTTAACAGGCTTCCTGAGCACATGGAGCAGTCATCAGAGGAAAATACTGTACTTAAATATTATTCCTTTACGTAAAGCAGAATGTATTGTACGTCATGTCACTTTAGGTCACTTTAATCATTGCTTTCTATTTACTGGTATATGTTTCTTTAGTGCATATACAGCACACAAAATGAAGTTCCTGAGACAGGATAACTTCACTGTAGTTCTTTCCATGTGGATTTACTTTTGTGGACTCATCAGTTCTCTGTCCTGTGAGGTAACTTGCACACATTCAAGCCAATGCTGGAAAGGGTGAACTTATAGTGAATTTATAATGTATAGAGCATGTACCGCAGAAGATAGCAGTACGCTTACCAGCTCAAGGGATCTGACCTGCCATACGCTTCAGCAAACAGAGCCAGCCAATGACAGTCAAGACAAGCAGAAGAAGTTTGTGGAGGCTGTTTTAGATGGATGTGCTGCAGTCTCAATTGTTGGGCCTCAATACCACAGCTGAAGGACTGGGGAGTTTGGACTATGTGATGTGTAATATAAAAGAGCCACATTGGTAGTCAAGAATTGGAGGCAAGGTGCTGCTCAAAAACTTTAAAGAAGAGGACAAGAAGAACAAGGAACGAAGAAGAGAGAGAACAGCTATGTTTGTTCTGCAGTGCATCTGTCCAGACTTTTGGTCGCTGTTTTGTTTGAGGTTAGCAGGTGTCTCGTTCCGCAGGTATGTTATTTGAACAATCTTAACGCAGACGCTCCTCTAGTATATTCCACAAAGTCCGAAGTTGGGGGACACAGACAATTACAAATCTATCTGCCATCTTTTCATATAAGAATCTGTTGTATTTGCTAAAAGAAACTGTACATCTAATAAACTTAAATGAATACCTATAAATCATAATATCACATTTAATTCAAAAACACAATGTTACCGTTACTATAATTTTGTTTAAACATACCAACTGATAAGTAAAAATAAATAAAATAAATAGCTAATTTGTTTAAATAATCATTTTAAAGATTGAAGTCATTCATGTTAACTTTTAACCAGCAACCTATATATAAAACAACACACTGATCACACTTTTAATTCCGCAACAGTATGTTGAATGTTTTGCTGCTGAAATCAGTCTGTGCTTAACGAAATTCAAACCAATGCCCCCAGTTGCCGAAGCTGGAAGTGTTGTTGAGTGTAGGGGCAGGTGTGAGCTCCAGTGTCCAGGTGAAATATCTACAGAGTGGTGCCAAAAACAAGTTTTAAATTATGTAATACAGACTACATATTGCATAGTTGGGCTGCACGATATGGAGGAAAGGTGTAAGATGTAATATGTGCTAAGTTGTTGATTTGTGCCATATGTGATGTGATAATCCTATGATAATGTCAACGGAGCTCCCTGAACATCTGAACCCCCACCTCCAAAATATACTGAAGTTTAACTTGAAAAAAGTAGTGTCCATCCCAGCGATCACAAAATTCTATAGTCTTTTGTTCAAAACTACATAAAGACTGCATATAATACACTCACTGAGCACTTTATTAGGAAGACTGTGGTCCTTATAAAGTGCCTGATGTGGTCTTCTGCTGTTGTAGCCTATCTGCCTCAAGGTTCGACCAGTTGATCATTCTAAGATGCTATTCTGCTCACTATAATTCTACAGAGTGGTTATCTGAGTTAACGTGTCCTTTCTGTCAGCTCGATACAGTCTGGCCATTCACAGTTTACCTCTCTAATCAACAAGATGTTTCTGTCCACAGAACTGTTGTACACTGGATGTTTTTATGTTTTTGGCACCATTCTGAGTAAACTCTAGAGAATGTTGTCTGTGAAAATCCCAGGAGATCAGCATTTACATTTATGCATTTGGCCGACGCTTTTATCCAAAGCGACTTACAGAGCCCTTATTACAGGGACAATCCCCCCGGAGCAACCTGGAGTTAAGTGCCTTGTTCAAGGACACAGTGGTGGTGGCTGTGGGGATCAAACCGTCAACATTCTGCTTACCAGTTCAGTGCTTAAGCCCACTATGCCACCACCACTCCATCAGCTATAACAGAAATACTCAAACCAGCCCATCTTGGAGGCCTGGGTAGTTCAGCAAGCAAAGATGCTGACTACCACACCTGGATTCGCAAGTTCGAGTTGTTGTGCTGAGTGACTCCATTCATGCTTCCTAAGCAATAATCAAGCTAATTGGCCCAGTTTCTAGGGTGGGCAGAGACACATTAGGTTAACCTCCTCGTGGTCTCTATAATGTGGTTCTCGCTCTCAGTGGGGCACATGGCGAGTTGTGCGTGGATGCCACAGAGAATAGCGCGAGCCTCCACATGTGCTAGATCTCCGAGGTAAAGCACTCAATCAAGATAAGATGCGCGGATTGACTGTCTCAGACGCGGAGGCAACTGAGATTCATCCTCCATCACCCGGATTGAGGCGAGTCACTACTCCACCACGAAGACCTGGAGCGCATTGGGAATTGGGCAAACAAAATTTGGGAGAAAAAAAAACAAAACATCCCAACTGGCACCAGCAATCATGTCACGGTCAAAATCACTGAGATCACATTTTTACCCATTCTGATGGTCGATGTGAACATTAACTGAAGCTTCTGACCTGTAGCTGCATGATTTTGTACACTGCACTGCTGCCATACAATTGGCTGAATAAGTAGGTGTACAGCTGTTCCTAATAAAGTGCTAATGACTGCATATACGGTTTTACTATTATCTACATATCAATAAAACTGACTCGCTCCATCATTTCAGCCAGAAGTAGTTTTTTGAGAAACACAATGTTAGTCTCAGCTTTTAAATTATGTACATTTTATCATGAAAATAAAAAAATAAATGTTGTTTTGATGCACTTTCATGCATCTACCCCTTAATCCAAACCCCAACTCTATCCCTAACTGTCAATGGAGTAAAATGAATTTTAGAGCGAAAATTGCAACCTCCAAATCACACTAACCATTGTTCATGTGAACACCATTATTTTCTGGTTCCCATAGGACCAGAACCGTGTCTTGGAGGTTGCTCATGCAACTTGCTATCAGAAGCACTAAAGGTAGATGTTTTTTTCATTTTAATTGATGCAAAAATGTCTGGTGGAGTATAGCGATTGCCAGTAATTCAATAAATTGGGGTTTATTTCAGGTTACTTGAACGAATTCCCCTGTGATTATGTTGAAAATAAATATTAGTTGGAATTCAAAGACATCAAAACTTTAGACAGCAGAAGAAAAATAAAAGAAGAAAAACAAATATAGCTCAAGCTAATGTCTTTTTCTTGAATATTTTTCACAAAGAGAAATGATTGCATGTCTCTTTCTTAAGCAGAGAGAGAATTGTGCTTGAGCTGAATATGTCCTCACTCTACCCTGTTTGTGAGTGAAGCAATTTTGTGTTTTATATTTCATTTTAAGTGTTACAATAAGTCTGCCATCTTATCATTTACTGGAGAAATGTATTCAAAGCAACTGTAAGTTAACTATGAGAAACTCTTAGGTTTGCTTTGGGCAAACATAGTTGAGTAAGCGCCTTGCTCGAGAGCACAGTGGTAATAGAGGAAAATTGGAATCTCAGTAACTCTCCGCTTCTTGGGTTGCCCCTTACATGCAATCAAACCAGAGAGAGCAAAACAGAGAGAGAGGGAGATCCTATAATTGTTCACACTCCCTCCTCCCCTTTTTCATTTCTATAAGTTCAGACACTAAATGAGCACTTTACACAAATTAACCTGTGCTGCTATGTGGGCAGTTCCATTCCCTGCTCACCTCTGGTGATGTTGCATCAGGATTTGAGCTCACTATACTCTTGTTTCTTTGGGTAGTGCCATCTGCCTGTTTATTATTTGTATGCGGGAATGATTGTGTAAGCTCCCATTCTCTCACTAAACTGCTTCACCCTTCATGTTTATCACCCAAGTTCCTTTATATCCTCAGAGAAACAGATGGGCTTCGGGTATACTTTGTGCTTTGCTCGAATCTGAAACCAGCACCAACCAGTGCAATTAAAACAACAAATCTGGTTCCAAATTAGTGCTAAAAGGGATAGTTTACCCAAAAATGTAAATTATCGTAAATGTTTAATCCTTATGTTGTTCCAAATCCATAAATCTACCTTTCTTGGAGCACAAATGGAGATGTTATCCTAGCCAAAATATCCCTGGTGTTCTTTTCCATACAATGAAAGTGAATGGCTACGGACTAGGCATGTACCGATACACAAATTTCATGAGATTTATATATGATGCATAGCCTCATGAAACAATATGATATAATATATTACGAGCACCTACAAATGTTTTGCTCAAACTTATTCAAGGATTCGACATAAATGTCTATAAAGTCATAAATGCCACAAAAGTATCTGACATTGGCAACAAAAAACAGAGCTCTAAGTAACAAATAGAACTGCATTTATTTTATTTGATTGTTGAGAAAAACTAATATGAACTCACTATTTTCATGTTTTTCTTGAGAAGATAATTATGTCTACACTCTAGTCATTTATATACAGTATGTATAACACTTTTCACAATACACATACAGGTGAAACTCGAAAAATCAGAATATCGTGCAAAAGTTCATTAATTTCAGTAATTCAACTTAAAAGGTGAAACTAATATATTATATAGACTCATTACAAGCAAAGTAAGATATTTCAAGCCTTTATTTGATATAATTTTTATGATTATGGCTTACAGCTTATGAAAACCCCAAATTCAGAATCTCAGAAAATTAGAATATTACATGAAATCAATAAAAAAAAAGGATTTTAAATACAGAAATGTCGGCCCTCTGAAAAGTATAATCATGCATATGTACTCAGTACTTGGTTTGGGCCCCTTTTGCATTAATTACTGCCTCAATGCGGCGTGGCATGGATGCTATCAGCCTGTGGCACTGCTGAGGTGTTATGGAAGACCAAGATGCTTCAATAGCGGCCTTCAGCTCTTCTGCATTGTTTGGTCTCATGTCTCTCATCTTTCTCTTGGCAATGCCCCATAGATTCTCTATGGGGTTCAGGTCAGGCGAGTTTGCTGGCCAATCAAGCACAGTAATACCATGGTCATTGAACCAGGTTTTGGTACTTTTGGCAGTGTGGGCAGGTGCCAAGTCCTGCTGGAAAATGAAGTCAGCATCTCCATAAAGCTTGTCTGCTGAAGGAAGCATGAAGTGCTCTAAAATGTCCCGGTAGACGGCTGCGTTGACTCTGGACTTAATAAAGCACAGTGGACCAACACCAGCCGATGACATGGCTCCCCAAACCAACACAGACTGTGGAAACTTCACACTGGACTTCAAGCATCTTGGATTGTGTGCCTCTCCATTCTTCCTCCAGATTCTGGGACCTTGGTTTCCAAATGAGATGCAAAATTTGCTCTCATCAGAAAAGAGGACTTTGGACCACTGAGCAACAGACCAGTTCTTTTTTTCTTTAGCCCAGGTAAGACGCTTCTGACGTTGTTTGTTGTTCAGGAGCGGCTTGACAAGAGGAATACGACATTTGAAGCCCATGTCCAGGACCCGTCTGTGTGTGGTGGCTCTTGATGCAGTAACTCCAGCCTCAGTCCACTCCTTGTGAAACTCCCCCACACATTTGAATGGCCTTTTTTTGACAATCCTCTCCAGGCTACAGTCATCCCTGCTGCTTGTGCACCTTTTTCTACCACACTTTTCCCTTCCACTTAACTTTCTATTAATGTGCTTTGATACAGCACTTTGAGAACATCCAACTTCTTTTGCAATTACCTTTTGAGGCTTTCCCTCCTTGTGGAGGGTGTCAATGATGGTTTTCTGCACAACTGTCAGGTCAGCAGTCTTCCCCATGATTGTGAATTCAACTGAACCAGACTGAGGGACCATTTAAAGGCTCAGGAACCCTTTGCAGGTGTTTTGGATTAATTAGCTGATTAGAGTGTGACACTTTGAGCCTACAATACTGAACCTTTTCACAATATTCTAATTTTCTGATATTCTGAATTTGGGGTTTTCATAAGCTGTAAGCCATAATCATAAAAATTATATCAAATAAAGGCTTGAAATATCTTACTTTGCTTGTAATGAGTCTATATAATATATTAGTTTCACCTTTTAAGTTGAATTACTGAAATTAATGAACTTTTGCACGATATTCTAATTTTTCGAGTTTCACCTGTAGTGTCAAAGCAGTTTTATAGAAAATCATACCTTGTTGTCTTAAAGCCCACTGTGAACAAGCTAAAGTTAATGTATGAAGGAAATACTCCTTTCATTGTTATTAAGTGGTGAAAAAAATTAAATCGAGAGGAACCTGACCTCTGGTTTTACGATATATATACACTGTAAAAAAAATACTGTTGTTTTTACAAAAAAAATCTGGCAGCTGTGGTTGCCAGAATAATTATGTAAAAAACACACTTAAAATGTAAACCACTTTACTGAACAACCTGTACATTTTACAGTTTAAAATGGTTGTAATTTACACGCTGGCACAATAAAAAACATTTTACAATTCTGTTAAATTTACAGTAAAAAAAATTAATAAACATGACTTCTGAAACTGGAAAAATCTGTTATTTACTTTATAAGGTATTTGTTAGCACCTTAGTAACTACAGAAGGGCACATGATGACATGAAGTTCATCAGTAGTGGCTCTTCCAGGAGCAATGACCAATAAACATGTAGAGACAGTGCTCAGTGTCACTCACACAAACACTAAACACCATCAGGTTAACACATTTGAGATTTAAATAATGCAGTAAACATTAACTAAATTACATCAAATATAACACAGAACACCCCAGTGATATAAAAAAAATGATGAAATAATTTACTGTAAAAAGTACATGCACTCTCTTGTTAAACATAATGTACTTTTTACCATTAATTATACAGGAAAATCTTACTTTTTACATTTAAATAATTACATTTTTACCTAATTTTATTGTAAAAACTAATGTATTGTCTTTTAAAATATATTAAAACATTTTACTGTTAAAATTACTGACATTTTTTACAGTGTATATACAGTACTGTAAAGCGGATATAAGGGAAAGGAGAAGGCAAGAACCGGCTTGACAATATAAATAATATTTTAATGAAGAAATAAACGAAAAACACAAAAACATAAACACACAGAGCAGCTGCCTGTAATTCTCTCTCTCTCTCTCTCGAACAGTCGTCACCGGCCACCTTTATCCCTCGCGAGCCCCCATCAGGCTGATTAGGGACTGTGCGTGCGTTGTTCCAGCCCGGCCCCGCCCTCCTCCGCTCTACAAGTACATAATCCAAAGTTATTTAGCTTCTTGAGCAAAAACCTATCGGCATACATAATATTTTTTTTGTCCTCTTCACCTTGTTTCACTTTGCATGTAAACTTTACCACTGTTTTTACTGGCTTATAACATGTGTGCAAGTTTTGATCTCAAAGCTGTTTACATTTCAAAGTCAAAAGCAGATAATTAAGTCTCATTTAATCGCAGGTTTCTTACGTTGTCGGTTTTTTGAATAAGCTGTTTTTTGATAGTTATGACTCATAACTTATGAATGTCTTGCTGTGCATGCCATGCTTAGTGTCGGATAGCACAGGTGGCTGTAAAACTTACTGCTGCTGTTTCTGCCTCACAAATCCACTGATTTACACAGTGATGTCAGTGTAAATAAATCTACAAGCTTGATGTACTTTTGCACCAGGACATGACACTTGGAAATTCGACTAGCTGTACCGCTACAGTAAAATCTACATGGCATTTACCATCAATCTTCCTGCTTATGTAATGTGTTTTACTGGATGAAGGAACACCACCTGGAATTCAACTCAGCCAAGACCGAACTCCTTGTCTTTCCAGCCAACCCTGCTGTTGAACACAACATCACCGTGCAGCTGGGTTCAACTACAGTATCGCCTTCCAAAATGGTCAGAAATCTAGGGGTAACCATTGATAACAAGCTCACTTCCACAGACCGCATCTCAAAGACTGCAAGATCATGTAGATTTACACTCTACAATATCAGGAAAATAAGACCTTTCCTCTCTGAATATGCCACACAACTGCTTGTTTAGTCACTTGTCATAACTAGACTGGACTACTGTAACTCTCTCATTGCAGGCCTTCCTGCATGTACAATTATACCTCTGCAAATTATCCAGAATGCAGCAGCATGTCTGGTCTTTAATGAACCAAAGAGAGTGCATGTTACACCACTCTTTGTCTCTCTCCACTGGCTGCCGGTTGATGCACGTATTAAATTCAAGGCTCTGATGCTAGCATACAAAACAGTCACTGGGTCTGCTCCAGCATACCTAAAATCATTTATGCAGATCTACACTCCTGCCAGAAGCCTGCGGTCGGCTAAGGAACGTCGCCTTGTTGTACCAACACAAAGAGGAACCAAAACACTTTCCCGGACTCTCAGTTTCATCATACCACGTTGGTGGAATGACCTTCCCAACTCCATCCGTGAAGCTGACTCACTCTCTGTCTTCAAAAAACGGCTAAAAACACATCTTTTCCAAGAGCACTTAACCAGTCACCACTAAAAAAAATAAAATAAATTCTTGTTGCACTTAAATCTGTTTTGAATGCTATTCTAATGCTAGTAAAACTGTTTCACTAGTGCATGGTGAGAACGCCAACACCCTGCAGGCGGAAATCGCAACCCTGCTACACAAGGGCGCGATAGAGCCTGTCCCTCCAGCTGGGATGAAGAAGGGTTTCTACAGCCCTTACTTCATCATACCTAAGAAAGGCGGTGGGTTGCGGCCAGTCTTGGACCTGTGAGTTCTTACACAGACTCCCATTCAAGATGCTCATGCAGAGACATATCCTAACATGCGTTCGCCGTCAAGATTGGTTCGCAGTGGTAGACCTGAAGGATGCGTACTTCCACGTCTCGATCTTGCCCCGACACAGACCCTTCCTACGGTTCACGTTCGAGGGCAGGGCATACCAGTACAAGGTCCTCCCCTTCGGCTTGTCCCTGTCCCCTCATGTCTTCACTAAGGTCAAGAGGCAGCCCCTGCCCTTCTAAGGGAAGCGGGCATCCGCATACTCAATTACCTAGATGATTGGCTGATTCTAAAGCACTTTCGAGATTCACTGTGTGCTTACAGGGACCAGGTGTTCAGGCACCTCAGCCGGTTAAGGCTTTGGGACAACTGGGAAAAGAGCAAGCTCACCCTGGTTCAGAGCATCTTTTTTCTCAGCATGGAGATAGTCTCAAAGACAGCGTGCCTTACAAATGAGCGTGTGCATTTGGTACTGAAGTGCCTCACCCTATTCAAACCAGGCACCGCGGCCCCTCTAAATATGGCGTCCTCGGCGGCGGTCGCGCCTCTCGGGTTGATGCATATGAGACTGCAACAGCACTGGCTTCAGACTCGAGTCCTGAGATGGCCATGGCGCCACGGCACATACCATGTGTTTTTCACCCCTCTCTGCTGGCAACTACTCAACCCCTGGACCTCTGCTTTCTGCAGACGGGAGTCCCCTGGCAGCAGGTGTCCAGATGTGTCGTGGTCACCACAGACGCCTCCAAACTGGATTGGGGCACCGCGTGCAATGGGCACACAGCCGCCGGTTCCTGAAGAGGGCCCCGACTACATTGGCACATCAATTGCCTAGAGTTGCTGGCTGTAATCCTCCGCAGGTTTCTCCCGCTGATTCAGGGCAAGCATGTCTTGATCCGTACAGACAGCACCACAATGGTAGCATCCATAAATCACCATGGCAGTGTGCGCTCTTGTCAAATGTCGCAACTCACCCACATCCCCTCGTCTGGAGTCAGCAGCGACTGGATTCACCACTCATATCCCAGGCAGCCTCAACATGACAGCGTACGCGCTGTCACGACAGGCCATGCTCAGTGGAGAGTCTGGGACTGATTCGGCAAAGCATAGGTAGACCTGTTCGCTTCCCAGGAGAACTCCCACTACCCACTCTGGTACTCTTGTCAGAGGCTCCCCTCGGGACAGACGTGCTGGCACACAGCTGGCTCCAGGGGCTGCGTAAATATGCATTTCCCCCAATGAGCCTACTTGTACAGGTGCTGTGCAAGGTCAGGGAGGACGAAGAACAGGTCCTCATAGTGGCCCCTTAATGGCGCACTCGGACTTGGTTCTCGGACCTTATGCTCCTCGTGACAGTACCTTCCTGGTGCGTTCTTCTGTGGAAGGACCTCCTTTCTCAGGGACGGGGCACCCTCTGGCATCCACGCGTAGACCTCTGGAATCTCCACATCTGGCCCTTGGACGGGTCACGGAAGATCTAAAAGTGTCCTACCGCCTGCTGTCGTAGGCACGATCAACCAAGCCAGAGCTCCCTCTACCAGACAGCTCCGTGCCCTAAAATGCCATTTCTGTACAGGAGGTTGGAGGGGCGGCTGTCCCCCTCCACCTTGAAGGTGTTGTTGCCTCTATACTGGCCCAACACGATGCAGTGGGCATTACGCCCATGCGGGAGCACTGCCTGGCCATCAGGTCCCTTAAGAGGCGTCCGTAGGCTGAATCCTCCTAGGCCATGCTTGCTCCCCTCACAGGGATTCTCTACACCCCCCCGTGGGTCCTAAGGAGAACCCCCTTCGACCCACTAGACTCAGTGTGTGCCCTCCACTGAAGATGGCCCTCCTGATTCCGTTCCATCAAGAAGGTCGGGGAACTACAAGCATCATCTGCCAGAGACACTTGCCTGGAGCCCGGTCCAGCTACGTGCCCAAGGTTCCTACGGCCCCCCTTCAGGGCCAGACAGTGAACCTGCAAGTGACTGCCCCAGGAGGAGGCAGACCCAGCCTTATCGTTTCTTTGTCTGGTGTGTACTTTGCGCACCTAATTTGGACTGCACACGGAGCACTAGATGATTCTGAGCAGCTCTTTGTTTGCTGTGGTGGACAGCGGAAAGGGATGCTGTCCCCAACAGAGGTTTGTCCACGAGGTCATCAATGCCCTTTCACCGGCCTTCTAGACCCAGGCCATGCCCGCCCCCTTGTGGGTTCGAGCACACTCTATGAGGAGCGTGGCATTCTCGTGGGCCAACGTTGCCTCTCTAGCAGACATGGGCACTCAACACCCAATACCTTTGTGAGATCAATAACCTCTGCGGGTTGAGTCAGCCCTGGCCCGTGTTTCTTCAGGCCCGAGCATGTAGAACTCAGTAACACGGAACAGCTGACCGGGTATACCACTTGCGCATAGCGCCTTTTCCCCCCTTCTGAGGCAAACCCATGCACTTTTACCCCCAGGTGAGTCCACAAAAGCTTGCGCTCCCGGATATTTTTCCTCCATAGCCCTCTGGCTCGCGAATTCGGCAGAGGAATTCCTGACAGGACCCACTACGTGTACCAATTACTCTTTACTGGAATAGATGCCACAGGTATCGGTCATCACGATTACCCCCTGTGTTGTATTTTCCGTGGTACGGTCCCCCTGCCAGCAGTCCCGCGTCTCCCTTGGGCAGCTCCCCCTGCCCCTGGCCGCTGTGTTTGTAGACTCCTTCCTCACCAGGTAGGACTGACCACCACTTCCATGTGTGGCTCAAAAGCCCATGCGACGTGTTTGCCACATGTGACCTCCCCAACCTGTGCAGAATGTGGTCTCCGCGGTGTCTTTTCCCCCTGAAAGAATATGAGTCGGAAAAGAAAACCTTCCCCGATGCGTGTTATAGCGTTAGATGGCCCCAGCCGCTTCTAACAGCCTTATGGTAAACATATAGATAGAAAAGGCCACGGCTGGCTGGCTGGAACCTAAAAAGTGTAGGCCGTTTTTCTTTGGGCTGTTGGGGAAGGTTCCTTGCAGCTTGCTTGCACCCGCATCCACAGTTCAGTGTCATGGCATTATTGGATAGGGGCCCCTAGTGTCACTTCACCGACACAACGTCGAGTGAGTGACAGAAGGGGAACGTCTAGGTTACTGTCATAACCCCCGCTCCCTGATGGAGGGAACGAGACTCTGTGAACCTCTTGCCACAACACTGTACCAACCACTGTAACGGCCGAACCTTATTCTCGGCTCCTCAGTGCAAAACCTGACTAAACAGATGCACGATTCCCTCCTTTTATACCCGTATGTCCGGGGGAGGTAAATGCAAATTCTGTTCACCAATTTTCTCAAAGCTCAGAGGCAACTGAGGCTCTCTCATTGGTTCTTATGTGTCACATGACCAATCACCACACAGCAAATATGAAACTGCGTAAATGCCGCCAGGATTGTCAATTAATAACAGTTTAATTTTCTGTCTGTTTCTCATACTACTTTTTTGTTGCTTTTTTGTCATTTTGAAGCTTGACAGCATCCATTCCCATTCACACATTTATTGTGTGGAAAACACTACTCAAGACAATCTGCTAAACATATTCTTTGGTATCAAACTTAATAAAGTCATACCAATTTGGAACGACATGAGGTAAGTAAATGATGATTGAATTTTACAATTTTGTATGAACTAATCCTTTAAGGCTGTTTCATGCATATTTTGTGTTGTGTATGTGTATCTGTTTGCTTGTGTGGTATTATTACTGTGTGAGGAGATAAACATATATTTAGTGTAAGAGCTCTTAATAGGAGAAATGGACATTATCAGCTTTGTTTTCGTCAAGCACATCTTGCTACCACCAAATCTTCACAGAATTTGCTGTATTTGTCAGGCAGACAACAAACACAAAAATGATAAAAACAGAAAATGGCAGGAAGAGCCCAATTATTTGTAATTTTCTTGAAAGTGACTCAACCTATCTGACTGATGCATACTCTAAAATCTTTGAATATGCAAAATTGTGACAATACATATTTTAACAAAGCAATACACTTGCTCCTTGCATTTCTCCATTGCCTCCCTTTACCCCAGACTGCAAAAAGCCCATTCAGTGTGTTAGTGTGTGTGTGTGTGTGTGTGTGTGCGTGTACATGTGCACTCATGAGTGAAGTGCACACGTGGAAAAGACCTGTCAAGGATGCAGCCTTTCCGCTCTTCAGAGAGAGAGAGAGGGAGAGAGAGAGAGAGAGAGAGAGAGAGAGAGAAGTAGGAGGGGTGGTGGGTGTGAGAGAAACAGGATAGACTGGAAGAGGGGTTCTTTTTTCCCCTTTGCTTTTCTTAGTCTGGATGGTCTGGATGACTTTTTCTGGCTGCATATCGGTAAGCTCTCATTCATTTGTTCACTCATTACCATTACCTCCATTATTGCATGTTTCTCTGTGGGATTAGCCTTGATACTTAATAAAATGTCTGTGTCTAGATATAACAGATTTGCTATACATCTTCAGCGTACTCTATGCTCACTCCAGACGGAAAAAAATTCACGTCAGGCTTTTTTTTTACCTCATGACATTTTCAAATTCTTATTCAGCTAATCTGGGAAACCTCAGTCTGCAATATTATCTACAGTGCATGCGATGTGTAATGTCTTCTAATACTTCCTGTTGTCAGTTAGTAAATAGTGCTGTGGCTTCCTGATGTCAGCTTGCTGAAGATGTGTAGTGCAGTCTGTAACATAGCGGACAGCTGACTCTCTAGAATGTTGTATGTAGCCCAGAGGTAATTACAGTTACAAATGAAGGCCTACATATCTACTGATCAGTAATGCTACTGATGCGCACATTTGTTCATTATTTCCCATGTACCGTATTTATTTATTATCTGAGGTGATTATACAACATGATCAAACAGGAAATTGACATGCTGCTTCTTAATGTTCTTGAAGCCTGAAATCGTCCTTACTCCACTCATCGTTTTTACTCCACTGACATTTAGGTTTAGGGTTGGAGTTTAAGATAGGGAGAAATTTACCTCATTCTGCCAAATTACTGACAAACGCCATCCTTTTGCATAAATTAAAATCTGTTCATCTTTCCCCATTGTGCATGTAATCATTGAGAAATGGGTTCTGGTCCTTGAAAACCAGTAAGTAATCACACCTTCACATAAACGATGGTAAGAGCGATTCAGAGGTTAATTTTTTTGCTCTAAAATGAAATGTTTACTCCTCTGATGTTTAGGTTTAGTGTTGATGTTTGGGAATGGGAGAAATTGACCTCATTCTGCCATAATATTGACAAGCGCCATCACCCATTTTTGCATTAACTCAGATCATCTTTCCCCATTGCACATGTAATCATTGAGACACAGTAATGAGACACAACATGCAAGAAGTGTTGATTAAAGTTTATTTTTAAAATGGCATCTGTTTGTCAGTAGATATACAGTATATAAGAAAGAATTATATGTTTAGTTGCATTTTGTGATTACACTGGAATGAAGCATGTTTGAAAAAATTGAACGACTGTATGGGGAGCAGTAAAATAACCTCAGCTTATTACAGCCACTGTTTTCAGTGAATGTAAACAGAGATCACATAATCACAGCTTTTTTGGGGATTAAAATAAAAGACGGGGGAGGGGCTAAAGCCTAAATGGGGTCTATAAACGGACACCCATGTTAATTAAGTAATTTTTTTTCTTGAGGTTTGTGGTTATTTGTTCTGGCTGGCTTTATGTAAATGTTGCTTTAAAAATAAACCCAGAAACCACCTGGGACAGAGTGAAATGACGTGTCTTATGCCTGAGTGAGACAGAACTCAATAATTTACCATTTTGGACTACCAGCAGGCAGCTGGTTTTATCGCCCTGTTAGTGGTTAAGCTTTTGTTTTAAAAAGAGAAACCGTAGCATGTTTCCTGTGGCTTACTTTTATCTATTTGACCAAAAACTGATGTCTTTGTCTTTTTGGGAGAACAAAAGGCAGGTGGAGGTGAACATCTGTGTGTGATAGGTTGTATGAGTGTGTGCAGTTTCAGCACTGATATAACGGAACTCATTGTTCGAACCATCGGCGTTCGCAAGACCCTGTTTAAGGAGGCTTTAGGTTATTTCAGAGGTTATCTGAATCCTAGTTTAACAGCAGATGAAATTTATACCAGCTGTCATTTTGGAAATAAGATGAACGTGAGAGAAAAAAGGTTTGGAGAGAACGATGAAATGACACATCTAGAAATGAAGTTACAGATTTTCAGAGATCCAGAGGGAGAACAATCCATCAGAACCATCTTAGGAGAGGAAGGGGGAAGGGTAAAAGGGAGAGAAGAAGAGGAACATGGAGAGTGGGAGAGGTCACGCTTTAAATTAATAATATTAAGAAAAACAGCTGACTGCACACAGAATTTTTCAGCATGTGTGTGAGAGAAACAGAGATAGTGAGTAGATTTACTATAGCCAAAGAGTGCGAGTTGTTTAAGGTTAAAGAAGAATGTCACAGAAATCTTCAGATTTATGGTGTGTATGTGGACTCATCAAGTGACACAAGATTATCTGTGTCTGGTTAGTGCTCTTGTGGCTCAGTCTTCAGTCCCAAGGCCATAACCATTTCTTGCACATTTGGGGGGGAACAAACCATTTTGGAGCTGTGGGGTCACAGGAGAAATGGGCCTATTTAATCCTTTAAAATATTTAAGTTGCTTTTTGCAATAATTTTTTGAATAAATGCTTTACATGTGATAAATAAATATAATATAATTTTTGTTTTTTAATTCACACAGTACAAGACTACCACTGTGTATGCATTGCTATCAATTTGCCTCTTTCAGCTTATCTTTCTTTTTTGTGCTGTCTCAAAGAAAATATGAATATTTTAATTTCTTTTTAGCATATTGTATGTATCTGTAAAAGTACATGCCCGTGTAAGCTGGCTAGCTAAAAAATACTTAAACAAAATGATGTACTCACCCTCAAGTTCACCCTAATGTTTTTTCCAGTGGACTCAGCAGTCTTTTCTTCAAGAATCTTTACACATCCGTCTCCAGGACCCCTTCCAGGACCAGGAAAGCTCAGAAGCCCATTCTCAATAAAGAGCGATTTCCTCACTCCCTGGGTCATCCAGCTGGTGCGCGCCGTTCTCACGGCACCCCGGCCCCAAAATTCTACAGTCCCGGCTCCCCGAATGCAGTTCCCTTGCTTCCGGCCCCACGATTGCTCAGCCCCGGAAGGCCAGCGCTGACGAGTTCTGAAGACGCCTCTCTAGGACCTCTTCCTCAGTCTCTAACATGCTCACTGCCGGGTGCGTGGAGCAAGGTAAGTGCTTTGAGTCTTATCTCAGCACCCAAACCTCGGGATGCTCTTCTGCCTCCCGACGCGCTATTACCTGCTCCCCCCGCCGCAAAGCCCCGCCCGGAATGTCAAAAGCGATCGTCTAGTCGGTGCCCCATGTGCGGAGTTTGGATGCATGGCTTTCACTTCCCAATCTGTTGCACTGGCTGGCCAGGACCATCCGACTTGGCTATGCGATTCAATTCGCCCGACACCCGCCTCGTTTCAGCGGTGTTCGCTCCACTTCCGTGTGCGGCGAGAAAGCCAGCACCTCATGAGCAGAGATCACGACACTGCTCCTCAAGGATGCGATAGAGCCCGTCCCTCCAGCTGAGATGGAGAAGGGTTTCTACAGCCCTTACTTCATCGTACCCGAAAATAGCGGCGTATTGCGACCAATCTTGGACCTGCGAGTTCTCAACCGGGCCTTACTCAGACTCCCATTCAAAATGCTCACTGAGAAACAGATTCTTACCTGCGTTCGACAGATAGGTTGGTTCTTAATGTTCTTGAAGACTGAATTCGTCCACTCACAATGGTGAGCACAATTCGGAGGTTGCATTTTCACTTTAAAATTATACTTTTACTCCACTGACATTTAGGTTTAGGGTTGGAGTTTAAGATAGGGAGAAATTTACCTCATTTAGCTCTTTGTCTGCTTCGGCGGATGGCGGAAAGGGAACGCTGTCTCCAAACAGAGGTTAGCTCACTGGGTCGTTGATGCTATTTCCTTAGCTTATCACACCCAGGCCGTGCCCAGCCCCTTGCGGGTTCGAGCACACTCTACGAGAATTGTGGCATCCTCGTGTGCACTGGCCCTTGCACCTCCTTAGCAGACATCTGCAGAGCATCGGTCAGGGCAACACCAAATACCTTTGCCAGATTTTACTATCTCAGGTTGAGCTGTTCTCGCTACTGCAGCCAACACAGTTACCTCTAGCACGCAGTAGCCTGCTTGCACCTGTCTCGGCAGTTCACGTAATACGGTCAGTGCGTGCCGTTTTTATATGGGACCCCTTTTGTCACTTAATTCAACACAACGTCGAGTGAGTGACAGAAGGGGAATGTCATGGTTACTGTTGTAACCTCCGTTCCCCGAGGGAAGGAACGAGACATTGTGTCCCTCCTGCCACAGCACTAGACCTACCACTGTGAACAGCCGTACCTTATTTTCGGCTCCTCAGTGCAAAATCCTGACTGGCACTCGCTGCCCTGCTTCCATTTATACCCATATGTCCAGGGCCTTTTCTCAGGTACAGAGGTACGTTTGGCATCCCAGGAAGACCCCTTGTGTCACTTCATTCGACACTACGTCTCGTTCCTTCCCTCGTGGAACGGAGGTTACAACTGTAACCATGACGTTTTCCATACAAAATCTTTTCATATTGACCACTGTTCCAAAGGCAACCAAAAAAATTTAAAAATCCTAAAAATATTATAAAAGCTGCTGTATTTCCCCCAGAAAACTTTGAATATAGTGCACAAGTCATATGAAATACTTTTATGCTGTCATTATACTTCACCTTAACTAGTGCTTTATAGGATTTGTCCTTTTTGAATCTTAATAGTTCCTGCTCCTGCTAAACTCTTATTCTATGGAACAGAGCTGCTTAAAATATCTATTTTTATGTTCCAAGAAAATGTAACAACAAATGGGTTTGGAATAACATAAGGGTGCATATATGACATAATTTTCCATTTTTAGGTGAACTATTATACCTGGTGGCTCTTCTTTTTTTTTTTTTTTTTTTTTTTCTTTTTAGCATAGACCTGAAAAAGGCATTCCCAAAATAAAATGTAGTTCATGAACTCTGAACTCTGGTCTCCTAAGACAACTCTCTAAAAGTCAGAATTAATTAAAGTCATAAAAAAAATGTTAAAAAAGCTCAAATTGTTTGTAAATTATTTACAAATAATATTTGCATTAAAAATATATGACACTGCCTTTGCCAAAAACCTAAAAACACAATGGAAGCACAAGTCACAAATCTTACCATGTTCTAGTTCTAATCTTGGGGTGATAAAGCTCTACTTTGTGTTTTAGGACAATATCAAGTGAATTTTCTAAAAGGCTACTTCAAAAGCTAGCCAAATTCATTCAATTTATTCATAATATACACACATTCACTCAATGTCAAAATTATAAATTTTGCCAAAAGGTGAGTAGTGCACATCCTTGGAAGTTACTGTCGGTCTGTGCAACATTTCTATCATAAAAGGGCACTAAATCTCTTAACCTGAACTGCTGACTGTGCAGATGCGTGGTGCTGGAATAACTAGATTCACACTTAGCTTTTATGAGTCCCTCCTTCTTTGATTTGATTGGCTATCTGTAATGACATTGATCAGCAGCATAAGACCAATGAGCATGCTAAAATTGTTACTTTTTTTAAACCACTATGTAATCCTTGCAACAACATAATGACATTTAAACAGCAGTGTACAATGGACTGCAGAAGAACAGCAGCAAAGATATCAATTATTGAGGGGCTGGGGGGTAATTTGGAGATGTATTCTGCTGAACAGACTTGTTCTTAAAGGGATAGTTCACCCAAAAATGAAATTCTGTAATCATTTACTCACATTCATAACATTCCAAACCCATATGACTTTCTTCCATGGAACACAAAAGGAGATACTGAGCAGCATGCTATGGACTAACAGCTTCAGTTACCATTCACTTTCATTGTAAAGAAAAAAAAATGCAATGGAAGTGAATGGTTACCTAGACTAACACAAAAGGAGATAGCGTTGATACGAGGCAGAATGTTACAGTAACCATTCACTTTCATTTTATGGAAAAAATTATGCAATGGAAGTGAATGGTGACTGAGATTAACATTCTGCATAACACCTCCTTTTCTGTTCCACAGAAGAAAGTAATACAGGTTTGGAACAACATGGGAGTGAGTAAATAATGTCAGAATTTTTTGTTTTAGCTGAACTGTTCCCTTAATGCTTCCTGACTCTTTTAAAAACCAAACCTTTAAGAGTACATATGGTGTTTGTATGATGGCAGTATATCTTCTATAAGGTTTGGACAATTTATATCTTGAGTCAGCATAGAGTTTTTCAAGCAGTCTGTCAATATCTATTCATATATATTCAATAGCCTCTGTGTGTCCATGGAGAAGTGAGTCAACAGTCCCAAGCTGAGTGCTGTCCAAGTTTCCCGAGGCATTTGTCTTCGTTTACTCTAATAATCAGTGATGACTGTTTGCGTTCATTCTCGGCACGCAACGTCTAACTGTGAGGGATTTAAGAAATTGTTAATTTGCTAATATGTTTCAGCGGGGATGACTGTGTTGGATTAATCTTGTTTGTTAGACAGCAAATGTCAGTTTATGGTGATCATGAAAGGGAGCTAAACACAGATTAGTGGAGGCACATATCAAAGCATGAGTGTGACTCCTCTATACACGACTAGTACATTATGGTGTCTCTGTTGGGCAGTATCATCATAGTTGGGGATTTACCGCTGTATTATACTTTTTACTATATTTAACGCTGTGCTTGCATGTATATACTGTATATGTTTGCATGAGTATAGGTTTGCAGGTGGAGCTTTGTGATGATTACCTGTGTATGTAGTATATGGATGGATGTGTACAGTCTTTGTATTGCGTCTTGGGTACAGTTTTGAAGTGAGCAGTCTTTCCTGTGCCATCTTTAGAGATGGGAATCATGAGGAATTTAGTGACTGATTCCTCTTAGCGATTCTGGTTCATTAACAGTTCCATTAACGATTCTTTTAGTACTTTGAGTACGAAATATTTAGAAATATGAAAGGCAATTCTTATGGGATTTTCTGCCCTCAGCAGTCTGTTACAAGTCAAATGATGAGATCATATAAAGTTTCAACAAAAAAGATTCTTATAAATAGTGTGTTTACATTGAAGGTACATAGAAAGGAGGCGGCGGGAACCGGACGAAGCATCAAAAACATAAACGCATACAGGCCTGTAGCTCTCTCTCTCCCGAACTGCCACATCTTGTCACACTTATCCCTCTCCTCGGCTGATTAGCACGATTGGGGTCCGGGCTTGCATAGCCACGGCCCAGCCCCGCCCTCCTTGTCACAATTGACTTTTTATTGAAGATAGTTTTCTCATTTATTTTTTATATATTACCACTAATTACAACAAAACTCTTTAACTACACATTGTGATATCAACAACTATACAGTATTCTTGGTTAATTTCAAGTCCAACATGATGAAATGAATGACTTGTGGTTCAGTAAGTTTTGATTCACTAAAAAGAACCAGTACCAATAGTAAAAATACTATTCGAATTTCGCAAAGTTGTGCTTTGCTGGTCATATATACAGTGAGATGAGCATTAAATACTGTTATGCAGTTATGACAGAATCCACTGGGTGGCGCAGTTGAGAGTGGACACAAGTTGATCACATTTGTTGAGCAAACGGTTCTGTCAGTACGTTCAGATGGACACCAAAAAAGCGGGTTATTGTGAGAAAGTGGCTTACTGTGAGAAAACTGGGTTCCTGTTTAAATGTACTGGATAAGCGGTGTACTCTTTACTCTCATATATGTGCAGATCATCAGAAAGCAGCATCCCCGTAGCAACATAATCCTCGCGACGCTTCTGTAAACAACAAACATGGCATCCGAGAAAGACTCTGCTAGCTGAAGGACATTCCATAATTTAAACTGGTATTTACAAATGAGTATAGTTTACAGATTACGTGGATATGCTTGTTTTTCTCAACAACAAAAACTAGGCATAATATAAACATAACTATTATATGTCAAGTGTTTATATACGTCCTGTATGTTTACTGCGTCAGTCTACTTCATTAGTGGTTTATTTTTCTTCACTTTGCGTGAGCTTAAATGCTTTCATTCTATTCTTTTTTTGTTTTCACGCATTGCTTGTTTAAATATTTTTTTAAAACTTGATATAATTTTGTTTTGAATATAATTTGAAGCTTGATATTTTTTAATGGTGATGCAAACTTTGACTAAAAAAAAAATATTTTACAACGTCTCTTTCTCATTAATTACATTCATTTAAATAATAGAATATCACTTTTTTACGAGTTTAAATATTCGAATACCAAATTATTGATGAATGCCCATCCCTAATAAACACTACATGAACCTGATTCCAAAAAATTATAGGGAGACATGATAACAGAAATTAAAAGATGAAAAAGTTATTTTCAATACACTGATAACCATTTTAAATCATAATGTATGAAACAATTACATTAAAATCAGTTTATGTGTAGGGTCTAAATTTCCCTTAATGCTGACAGAGTTATTGTTGTGCATAAAACATGTTCAAACAATGCAAGGAATGCAAAAAAAGGCTAAATAAGCAGGATCACGTGGCACATCATCTCCTGCAGAATAGAGGAGGTTGAGCAGTCGTGGGAAAAGTTGTTTGGTACAGGGGCTACATCACACTTAAAAAGGATTAATTCCACCAAAAATTTAATTCCACAATGTCTAAATCTTTAAAGGAATAGTTCAACCAAAAATGAACATTCTCTCATCATTTACTGACGCTCATGCCATCCTGAATGTGTATTACTTTCTTTCTTTCGCAGAACACAAATTAAGATTTTTAGAAGAATATTTCAGATCTTTTGGTCCATACAATGAAAGTGAATTGGTGCTAAAATATTTAAGCTCATAAAATCACATAAATCAGCATAAAAGTATTCTAATCCATGTGACTCCAGTGGTTTAATCCATGTCTTCAGAAGCGACATGATAGATGTGGTGAGAAACAGATCAATATTTAATAAATTTTTACTATTCTCATCCCTGCTCAGTGAATCTCCACTTTTAATTTCACATTGTACTTCTTGTGTTTTTGGTGATTCACTTGCTTCATGAATATCACAACCTACTGGGCAGAGAGAAGAATTTATAGCAAAAAATGACTAAATATTGATCTTTTTACATATTGACTTGTCATATCAATTCTGAAGTTATGGATTAATCCACTGGAGTTGTATGTATTACTTTTATGCTGCTTTTATGTGCTTTTTGGAGCTTCAAAGTTCTGGTCACCGTTCGCTTGCATTGTATGGACCTACAGAGCTGAAATATTCATCTAAAAATCTTCATTTGTGCTCTGCAGAAAGAAAGTCATACAAATCTGGGACAGCATGAGTGAGTAAATGATGAGAGAATTCAATTTTTTTGTGAATTATTTCTTTAAGCTGCACATGCGGGGCCACAGTTTCCTCCTTTTGAGATAGTTCTTGTATCTTTTAAACCCAAAAATAGTTGTGTTCTCATTCTCATGCATGATGCACAATGTTCTGAAGTTTATGACAGGTGGAATATTCTGCCTGAAGTATTGCTGTACAAACGTTGATCTTTATAAAAGTCTAAGGATAATTATAAATTATTTCAAATTTATAAAGCATCTCTGCTTTCCTGTTAATTTATTATACCAATTAACAGGAATTATTATAAAACAAACAATATTTAAAAAATATTATTATTAAAAAGGAAATAAAAAGCCAATCTTTTATATTTCATATAGACTAAATATTGAACACTACTCAAAAGTTTGATCGAGGCCATTTCTCTTTTTTTCTGATAAACATCTAGGTAATTTTAATCTCTCACAGCAGCCCAATAATCTCACTGATATATAGTTAAATTACAGGCTACGTTATAGACACAGAATTTAGTGAGCAGAAATATGAAATTTACCTCAATATGTTTCTTCAAATAAACTCACATGACACAGTCAAGCAATTGGTCTTTTTCACTGCGAAAATCCCTTTTAGGTGTGGCGTGATGTTCAGGTGTTGAACTGTGCTTGAGGCAGTCCACATCCATTACAGATGCCGCCAAATCTACAGCTGCTGTTCAAATTTGTTACGTGAGATTTGATTTGACGGGAGTCACGAGACTCTCGTAGCCAATCACACTGATAGATAAAAATAAATTCAGGACAGGGAAGTAGCAAACATAGGCATTGGGAAAATAGTGCAGTAAAACACAGCAATTAAAATGTACTCAATTTAAAGTACACAATAATTTTATACACAATTGTATAAAAGTATACAATTTTTTAAAATTTTTGTGGTCGTACTGTATGTTTCGCACTGTTGATTAAAAAAAAAAAAAGACTCATGAGTCATTCATGAATCGCACTACACTGGTCATGCTGTACATTTAAGAGAACCAGCTCATAAGATTAATTTGTTCTGGTATCGGACTACACTGGTCACGCTCTATGTTTTGCACTGTAGTTTTCTTTTTAATGACTCAATAGAGTCATGCATTCGGGAATCGGACTACACTGGTCATGCTGTAGATTCAAAAGAACTGGCTCTTAAGAGTCATTCAGTCAGAAATTGGACTACACTAGTCGCACTGTATGTTTCGCACCGTTGATAAAAAAAAAACCTGACTTATGAGTAATTTATTCAGGAAGCGGACTATACTGGTCATGCTGTAGATTCAAAAGTACCAGTTCATAAGAGGCATTCGTTCAGGTTTTGGAATACACTTGTCACGTTGTATGTTTTGCACTGTAGATTAAAAAAAACGACTCATAAGAATCATTCATTCGGGAATTGGACATCATCGGTCATGCTGTAGATTCAAAAGAACTGGCTCTTAAGACTAATTTTTTGAGGTATCGCACTACACTAGTTGCACTGTATGTTTTGCACTGTAGATAAAAAAAATACAAAAACGACTCATGAGAGTCATTCGTTCAAGTATCGACTGCACTAGCCGTGATATTTTGTGCTGCTGATTAGTAGCGGCTGAGTATATATACTGCAGAATATTTTAGCATGTCAGAAGAGTGAATGCTTGAAAAGACATGAAAATCATTCAGTTCTGGTATTTTTTCTGGTTTTGAATAAGAATGGTTCTTAAATGCGTAAATCTGCTAAAAGTTATTTTGTCAACTTTAAGAAGTACACTACCATATAGAGTTTTGATTTCAGGTTTACAGTTTATTTGTAAAATCCACATTAATATAGTTTTATGTAAGCAGTGAAATGTATTTCCCTGTAAGCTCCTTTAGGAAACAAAGTAGGTAGAAGATTAAAGAAATGTTTGACAGTAAAAGGAGACACACACTTTTAAGACTCTATCTCATGGTATATTCATATCAGTATGTTTTTACCCCTCAGGTGTTTTGCTGTGAGTTTACTGTGTTTACCTGCTTGTCGGCTCTTAGAAAAGAGTCAAATGAAGGGACACTCAGAAAAAGAGGAAATAACATTGAACTGCATTGGAGATGTCAGACTGGATTAAAAAGCCACTCTATATTGCCAGGTTTATATGTACCGTAAATAGAATAAAACCTCACAATCATTCAAAACATGCATTCACATCTTACGTGCAGAGATAATTCACAACCTAAATAAGTTTACCTTGTTGTATGTCACATCTAATGCATACAGTATATTAAACACATTCCTCAGTAATATTTGGGAATGCTTTCGAAACAGGTTACTGTGCAACTGTATAGCGATGAAGAAGACTTTCAAGATCACATTCTCCGAGGTGTTTAATTAGACTACATAGCAGTCACACAGAGTGAAGCAGTTATGTTACCTTGCAGACAGAAGAGTTGTGATATGACAGAATACAGACGTAACTGTTTGCTCTGTGCATATTTAATTTGTGTATAAATAATCATTTTGATTAGACATGTTTTGTGAGCTTTAAGCTTATTTGGAACACTAATTAGGTGTGGGGAGTAATTGCTGCATAATTAATAATGAGATAACATGATTAAAAAAGAGCTTATTTGTTGATCAAATTGAGCCAGTATTACACTTTATAGCATGGGAATCTCTTTATAACCAGGGTTGGGGAGTAACAGAATACATATAATGGGATTACATATTTAAAATACAAAATATAAGTAACTGTATTCCACTACAGTTACAATTTAAATCATTGGTAATTAGAAAACAGTTACATTCAAAAAGTATTTTGATTACTGAAGAGATTACTTTGCATTCTATTGTGATTTATTTAATTTAATATTTAGTCTATTCAGTTGGAAAACATTTATATATTTAAATTATGCAATCCAAAGTGCATTTGAACAGCAGTTGAAACATTTTCTTATGATGTGTTACATTCATACGAGCAGACAGAGAATACGTTTGGAGCAGAAGTAATAGAAATAAACCTTAAATTGTCAGCTTCACGCTAAGCTAAAATACTATTTCTAGCCATTTTACATGCACATGTTACCAGACACAATCATATTGTTTTATCAAGAAAATACCTGTTGGATCATAATTTATTTTTTCTAGTAAGACCTTTGATATTAGGGCAAAAATAGTATTCTTGATAATCTTTTTTTATTATTATTATTTTGCTGTATAAATATCTAAAATTACTTAAAACAAGATCAATTTGATTTATCTTGTTTTAGAAACAACACTGCATAAGATATTTAGGTTTTTCAGAGAATGTATTTTTAACATGTGTATTTTGTCTTACTGTACTAGCAGAGTTTTTATAGTCAAAACAAGTGAAAAAATCTACCAGTGCTGAAGAAGTAATCCAAAGTATTAAAATATGTTACTTTGAGTAATCTAACGGAATACATTACAAATGACATTTTACAGCATGTATTCTGTAATCTGTAGTGGAATACATTTCAAAAGTAACCCTCCCAACCCCGATTATAACTTACATTAGACTATCCATTGCAGAGTTGCACAGAAAAAAGCCTTTGTCAAATAAATAAATGTAAATGGAGACCCACCTCAATTCAGGCCACAAAGTTTCACATATTTTTAAATCACATTTACTATTTTTATTACCATCAAATAAAATATGTTATATAGGTTAAAAAGGTAACACTTACTATTTAAACTACTTCCAATGCATTGTAAAGGCATTTAATGCATTAGTAATGTCTCCTAATACACCTTATAATTTGTTATAACTTTTCAGAAATAATTGTAACCACAATTACAATACATTATAATACTTACCTATTAATAGTTATAGAGTATAATGCATTCTAAAACAAGCAACATCCAATTTTATCTGCAGAAGTTAGAATTTATTAAATATATTTGTAAAGATATGCTTTAAGTTATCTTACAAAAGCAATGTCTTCATATAAACATCCATAAGATAGTTTTAAGTGGTTATAAGATATTACAAGTCAAGCTGAAAGTTATACACTTTACACATGCACAAAATAAAAAATAACACACATTCAATGTAAATTTTGAGATATTATGAAAAACACTTGTAAAGCTGCAAGGTTGAAATATATCAGAAACATTAAAAAAATATATGTATGTTAATTATACATGTAGCCAATCTTCGTGGGTGTAAACCAAACTGAAATCAAACTGATTCTAAACTGGACTCTATTCAATAAATGTTTGAATATGTTTGTGCACCTTATATGAATAAATAAGTAATTAAGTTATTTTATAAATAACTTCCATTATATAAGTTTGACTTTAAAGCAGGCAAAGACCATTTATAATATGATCACTTCATAAAGCCTTTTGACTGTTTACACTATACAGCACTAATATGGTTAACTTTATTAGCTTCTGCTGCATTAAAATTGCATGTTGCATGTTATAATGCATTATACTCTGAAGTAAAAACTATAATGTATTATAACTGTAGTTATAATTATTTATGAGAAGTTCTAACTTATTATAAGGTGTATTTTGAGACATTATGAATTAAGTTTTTCAGCATTTACGATGCATTATAAATATGGGATTCACAGAAGGTGTTACCGTTAAACACCTTCACAGTCACAAATATTTCAGTCTATTGTAAGGTTTATGCATTTAATTTCTATGACAAATTTCCATCAATTAAGTAATCTTTAAATAATGTACATATTTGAAGTATTGAATTAATATTAATAAGGGATATGAACTTTAAAAACTAGTTCTAAAACTTTACAACAAGATTCTATTTGTAAACATTAGTTAATGTATTAGGTATCATGACATAACAATGAATAAGCATTTCTAAATAAATCTAATTTAAACCATGTTTAAATCTTCCTTTTGCCCAAAATAATATTTTGAGGGTAATACATTATCTGTAGTTTTTGTGTAGTCCATAATTTATAATAATGAGCATTGTAGTTGCAATACACATGTAAATGAGGTCAGGCAGCTCTGTAGTATGACAGCTGAATTCAGCACAACGGACAGTTCCTTCCTCTGTCCATTCAACATTTATTCTTAGTCTTTATAATATTTAGTCTTTGGATGGAACAACACGCTGTCTGCTCTGTACAGGATATAATTGTGTTTTAATATATTTCCTGTTCTCACAGTGGTAGAATTCTTGATATAACTGATCATCTTTCAAGTGATCTGTATTTATATATAATGTAGGCTTTAACTTTCAACTGTAATAATAAATGCCCTGTTCTAAGTACCTACTTCAGTCCAATGGTATTTGGCCAAGACTAAATAGTCATTTCAGTTCATGTTCATGTAAGTGAATTATTTTTTCGATGTATAATAATTTTATGTAATTTTTGCATCCCTCAGTGTAATGCTCTTTGACATGTTGACTTCTTGAAGAGTTTAAACACACTCACCAATAGAATACAAATTAAGAGTTTGGTTGATGCCTAATTGAAAACAATCAATTAGGCATCACCTGCATTGTAAATTAAGTTGTTTTAAGCCTCTGGCTTGGCTTTAACCTGCTGTCACTTTAATTGCATTTCCTTTCCCTTCTTTCAAATCAGAATAAAAAAATATTTCCCGTTCACACTCTGATGAAATGCAAAGAAAAACCTATCTTTTGGTTTTGGTATCTGTTTACGTTCACCATTAAAACAAGATTAGCTTTACTGTTTGAGTACTATTGTGCATGTGGTTTATATACATATTTGTGTACATGCAAATGTGTGTATGTGTGGTCATATGATTGTGATTGTGACATAACCCCTCAAAGGCACTCTGAGCCCTCCCATCTTGCGCCAAATTCTAAGACAGTGTGAAACCTTGGTCGCCAAGGCAACGGCACTCTTGACTCTGGCTCACTGCACCCCTCCCACATCCGTTTCTCAGCAACCGTCACCAAGCAACCCCACCACCCTCCCGAATGCGCCTCTTTCAGAGAGAGTGACAACATAAAGAAGGTGGGATAAATAGGTTAGCAATAGGAGAGACAGATAATGATAAAAAAGAAAGAGGGAGCCATATGATTTGAAAGTAAAAGGAGAAAGAGATGGAGAGAGGAATAAAGAGAGAGGGAGAGAGATAGGTAAACAATAGTGATAACAGTGATAACCTGGAATTGTTACCTTAACCATATGGTGTAACATTATGTATTTAAATTGATTCAGTATTGTTAAATACATTTTTTTGGTTTAATCTTATATATATATATATATATATATATATATATATATATAGTATGTTGAACATTATGTATATACAGTGTATTATAAATGTATATATTATGTCTGTTTTGGTTGAATCATATGATCAATTCAACTATTCTGCATTACAGTATCACTCAAAAAATTTCAGTCTATTTTTTAGATTTACGCATTTCAGCTTTATAACAAAATTTCATAACAATTGAATTGAGAATCTTTTAACAAAATTAATTAATGAAACATGTTTTATTAATTTAATTTTGTTAAAGATTACTCAATTCAGTTTAATGGAAATTTGTTAACAACTGAAATGTGTAAATCTTAAAAATAGACTGAAATATTTTTGTAGTGATGAGACTGAGATGTTTTCACATTACAGTAATGAGAATGAGGTGTTAATTAAAAAAATTATATAATCTTAATGGTCCTAAAAAGTGGCTTTATTTTCTTTAAACAAAATGTATTTCTTTGGATTTTTTCCAGGTTTCATAAGATCAACCCTCATGTTGTTTTTTATTTATTTCTTACTCCAAGTATATGTGACACGTGTTTACTTGAGTCATATTTCCATGACTTAAGGGCTTCACATACCATTGTGTTCTGAGGTTCCGTTTTAAGTTATAAATAAAAAAAAAAAAAAAAAAAAAACAACACAGGTATATATATATATACTTAAATGTTCCTTATGCAGAAATCTTAATCAAGTGATTGCATTTTTGCATTCCTCTCAGCTGGTTGGACTGGTTGCATTCTGAGGCAGAGTCTTTCTGATCACTCAAATGACCTAGTTAGACTTTATTAATATTGCAGACAGCAGCACACTGTAGCATTGTTCTTTGGGAATCATGAAAGGGGAAATTTGAGGAGACTGACATTGACTCCGCCCACCATGGAATGCTGATAGAGCACAGTCATGAAGCATCACGTATGTCCAATTACGTGAAGAACCACATGACATGTTGTAGAGTTTGTAGATGCCCTAGTGTGATTCAAATGGGCTGGATGCTGCATGGTTAGTGGCTTAGCACATTGAGATGAAATGGGCTTATATCAGCATGATGTTTGAAATCAGATTTGTATCATGCCTCATTGTGAACTTGAGGATCAGCATGAGTCTATTTTATGGTGCATGGTTCATTCACAACGTCACACTGACATTTCATACAACTTGGAGAGCACTTGGTAATGAGACTTAAGTGTGAATGTCAGTGGATATTCAGCGGCATACTGTATAAATTCACCTGAAGCTCTAAGTTTTTTTGTCAAATGAAGCATGACTGTATATTGGTTGCCATCACAGGAGGGTGGAAGGAATGTGCAATCATCCTGTATGTTCAATGAGCAACACAAAGACAATTCTAGACCCTCTCTTGGATTTAGCTAAGCAGGGGGACCGTAAGGAATTTAATGATTCTGGCTGTGATTACTCTTAGTGATTCTTACTTTCGAGGAAGAATTATTTGGAAACAAGAAAAATAAAATTCTTATTGCATTTACTGCCTCAGTAGCCTGTTGCCAAATGATGAGAGATATAACAGATATAAGAGCAGATATTACAAATCAGAAATACATTTAATACAATTCTCATAAAAGGCATGTTTGCAATGCATACTTTTTAGAGGCATAAATGCAATCCAATAATTGATCGTAAACATATAATTATGAAACATTCTAAACAAACAAGAAATATGATTATATTTATATTATTATTCAGATATTATTATGTTTTCCCACTGATTGCAACAAAACTCATTTGTAGCAAAAAAAAAAAACAAACAAAAAAAAAAAACTTGCTCAGAAGAGTCATTCATTCAGGATTTGGACATCACTGGGTGTGCTGAGTGTTTCACACTGTAGATTCAGTAGGGGGCAGCACTGCAGGAAACACTGTCTTTCAGAGTATTCTAGAAAAATGTTCGGTCCACATCGGTGGAAAATTCCACATGAGATGGAAATTAGCTCTAGCTAATAATTAGCTCATCTAAAAATCTTTGATTGTTGATCAAAACCAGAGTAGATTTTTTTCACATTGTTATTTATTGTGTCATATATTCGGGTTAAGGGAGTATGTCCGAAATCTATTCATACTATTCACCAGCATACAGTATCTAAAGAATGCACCTTTCTACTGGCCGAGAAGTGTGTCCTTCGTTAAATTCAGTACTTTCTCTGACAATAAGTAGCTCTTGTCTCTCAAGCATGTTTTAAATCTGTGACATCTCGCACTGAATGCAAGAAACACTTCTCCAGGCTACATCTCTTATGCTGGTTGAGGTTCTACAATAAAAGTTTTAATCCACTCAATAGCGCCAGTCAGAAGTTAAAGGGTTAATTCACACAAAAATGAAAATTCTCTCATCATTTACTTACCCTCATGGCATCCCAGATGTGTTTGACTTTCTTTCTTCTACTGAACACAAACAAAGATTTTAAGAAGAGAATCTAAGCTCTGTAGGTCCTCACAATGCAAGTGAATGGTGATCACGCCTTTGAAGCTTCAAAAAGGAGGTAAAGTCAGCATAAACATAATCTATCAGACTATAGTGGTTAAAGATATGTCTTCTGAAATGATCCAGTTGGTTTTGAGTGAGAAACAGACCAAAATATTACTCCTTGACAGCAGTCTTCTTGTCGATCACGATTTCAAGCTCGATAAAACTTCCTATAGCGCCATGTAGTGCTCTATGCATATCAAGATCTAGGAAATGCAATCGAGCTTGAAATCATAATTGTGCTAAGAGACTGCAATGACATGATGTTAAGTGAAAGGAGTTATATTTTGGTCTGTTTTCACCCAAAACCAACTGGAATGCTTCAGTAGACAGGGATTTCACCACTGAAATCTTACGTTATGACTTTATCTCCTTTTTGGAGCTTCAAAGACCTGATCACCATTCACTTGCATTGTGAGGACCTACAGAGTTGAGATATTCTTCTAAAAGTCTTTGCATGTTTTCGGCAGAAGAAAGAAAGTCATACACATCTGGGATGGCATGAGGTTAAGTATATGATGAGAGAATTTTCATTTTTGAGTGAACTACCCTTTTAAACTAATCTGTCTATCCTCTTCCCCATTTGTTGCATTTATAAAAACATTTAAAGGTGCACTCAATAATTTGTATTTTTTTCATCATCCTAAAGACATGTATTGTAATTTTGGAATATATGTAGGAAATCATGACCACTCACATTAAAATGAAGACTCCAGTCATATCAGTAACCTTATAAAAGCTACATTGAGAGGGTCCGCACATGGGGGCTGTCCTGTTATCACATGACCAGCCAAATACTATTTGCTTAATCTCAGTAACCGTCCTGTTATTTGAGAATGCCTCAAGAGAATTTGAGCCAAATGGGTCTTCACAGTCATAAGTCTAACCTTTGGAGAAGTAAATCAGGAAGTGACATAGGATATGAAGAGACCAAACAGAAGACTGAGCATCTTGTGCTCAAGAATAAAAATAAGTCAGATGACAAACAAAGGGGAGGATGCATCAATATGGTAGCCTATATGGTATATAATGAATTATATAAAACTGTCCTGAGGCAAGGGAGAGAGAAAGGCAGGGAGAGAACGAAATATCACAAATCTCTTCTGTGTTTTGGCTTATGTATGAAATATGGAGGCTGAGTTGTCCTATTGGTCATTGTCATAATGAGCATGCTCAATAAAAGAGAAAGAAGAGACTGTCATTTTTAGTGTCATGGCAGACTAGGTTGGAAAGTCTCAACATTTTGTATTTCTCAATAACCCATTGGCAAAATGCGTAAACAAAACACGTTAATTACGAGAATGCGAGAAAATGAGAAAACAAGGAAGTAACCATCAGCGGAAGATCTTGTTTACCCACTTGGGAAAGTGTCTTCGCGCGCTGACCTCCAGATTTAAACAATCTGATTCCTCTGACCGCGCGACGAATCGAGATGTGACTCATACAGATTAAGTCACATGACATGGTGATAAATCTAAATGGCACCGAACAGTGCCTGTCAGGTGAGAAGAGGCTATGATGCCTGAGGAGCGGATCATGCGCCGCAAACAGGCAGCGGTTCGCCAAGCTCTCGTGTCAAACCCGCTTTCGCGCGCTAACTGCTGTGTCACGCTGGCTGCACGAGCCTGAGAGAGAGAGAGAGAGAGAGAGAGAGAGACTATGAGCTCGAGTGAGAGAGAATGAGCAGGGGCGGTGGGGGGCTCGACGCTTCTCGTCATCTCAACGCTAATGACAGGACATGAAATCGAAAATCAAGCCATTTAAAGAGAATCCTACTCCTCTCACGCGCCGTGAGGAGCGCTGTCAGCGCTCGTGCCAAACTAGTGATCAAATGAAATAGCGCTTGCGCATCCAGACGTGTTTCTCGCAGCAATGTGGTGCATCAATTGCGCGTCGGATAAGACTCCAGCGATTCTTCATAACAAGCTTGTGTACAGGTAAGACGCGTTGATCTGACTCTTCTTGACACGACTGGTTGAAATTGATACCATTGTAATTGCCTCTTGATAATTGCAGTGAATAAGTCAGTGAATAACATTTGTACAGTCATTCATTTAAATGACTCTCCTCATGTGTTGCTTGACAAAAACAACGTACAAGGCGACGCTATCGTGCGCAAATAAATAAATAAACAAACAAATAACTGCCTGTGTGCATTAAATGGCAGCGCACCTCTAGCCGCAGAGAAAACGCTTGAGGCCAACGAGTTCAAATAAAATACAGCCAGCGACGTGGACATGCCTTTGAATTGTGAGTTATTACTTAGATATTTACAACATACGTAGTTTATGAGCTCATATCTCCTTAGAATATGTGTTCTTGGTGAAGATTTGTGGTCATAAGTTCCCCCAACACAGGGAATGCCCTCATTTGAATGAAGTCTAATATACTGACTCATGGTTTAATCATTCTTCTTTTATAAGTGTTGAACTGTATATGTGGACATACGTGTTTTATATGTCCCTTCATTATGAATACATGGAACATATTACTTCCTAATTGCCGTTTTAAGCATGCTATAATCCTGTGAAGTTGGTATTAACCTGTTTGAAGGAACATGTTGTATTCCATGATATTTCAAAGCCTTATGTTCTTACACTGGCAGCATGCAGGAGACAGATTTGAGAATAGTCGTATATAAGACATGATAAAACTCTACTGCACCATGCAGAAACAGACCCCGGTGGACTCTCTAGGCTTTCTCGACTAGCAGGGGGTCTTCTGAAGCTGCTAGTCCTCTCATGTGGGGGGCTTACACAGTGCTGGAGAGATTTCGGCTGTTTTTACAGACTGCTGAGAGTTATGGCACTGTCAAGGAGGCAGCAAGATAGTGAGTATGCGAGAGAAGTGTGCTGCCAAGTTGCATTTCAGGTCTTTTTTACCTCACAATTTCCTTTATGATGCCAGAATCTGGAGAGCTATCATCCATTGCATTAAGGAATTATTTATTAGGCAGTTCATCATTCCTGGCATATGATAGTAAGTGAATGTATCTGGTGGATGAGCAGGCTATTATTTCAGTAAAAGGGCCTGAGATACAGGAGAGTATTATGGATGTACTTAGAGCTGCCATATGGTGGCCAACTTTTTATCAGCCTCATTATCATTTGAAGCGCTGTCAGCTCAAGACTGTGTTCTGTCAACACACTCTCACAGCGAAATCGTCAGGATTCGTACGACTTTTCAAAATTTTGCTAATTCGTATGATATCGTACGACTGCACTCATTTGAATAACAACTTTCACTAAAACCAGTGACATCACTGGACATCGTTTCCATCTAATACGCAACGATTACTAGCGCTTGTCACACAACAGCTTCCTATCATATTTACACACTCTACTGATTGGTTAAGTTTAGATAAGGGCATAATATTAATAAGTATGTCCTTAACGCCACATACATGAAACTCACGCTTACTTCCACATTAGATATCTGGGAATTTGCACATTATGAAGTCGTACGAGTTTATGCGAACATCGTACGAAACCATACAAAATAGCAACTTGTAAATTATGTTTGAATTTTCATGAGATCGGGTTGCTCTGTGGTTAATATTGTGTGTGTGTTCACTGTACAGATAATATTCTTTGAATTTAAAGCATAATGGTCCCACTGCCATTAACATGAACATGATCTCTGTGTATCCCTGTTTATTACACACTGTAAAAAGTGTCTGTAATTATAATGGTAAAAGACTGTAAAAATGCTACAGTAAAAAAAACGTTAATTGGTTAACAGGTAGTTACCTTAAAATATACAGTAAAAATGATAATATATTAAAAAAGGCAATACATGTAATTTTACAGTAAAATGTTGTAAAAATTAGTGGTCAACTGATATGGTTTTTTAAATAGCCGATGCTGATATATCACACAATTTAATATAGTAAATAACATAAACATAAAATTGCTAAAAAAAAATTATAAACTCTTTATTTAGCACAATATTTACTCAGTTTCATACAAAACTTTAACTTTGTATAGAAGAATCTAAAATCTAAATCTAAAAACATAATATTGTATTTAAATTATAGCAGTTTCTTCTGATTTCTGTTTAGTCATCAAATTGTAGTAATTTATTTGCACATGAAGAAATTGTTAATATATTAGGAAAAAGGAAATAAAAGTACACACAGTTGTCCAGCAACCATGGATGGCATGTTGCAGTTTCTCCAAAAAATACAGAATCAAATCAACTGTACATACAGTGCATAATGAATAAAACATTTACTCATAGTGCATGTGAAACGCTTTTACTTTGAAGTGGCACTCTACCGCTCATGCGATCCAGCACGAGCAGCCTGACAGTTTAAACGGCCCGGATCACCTGCTTGGATTGTCATGGGGCGACCGTCATGATTTGTGGATCAGGGGAACTTTTGATCCTAATCCTGAAGTTCTGATACTGGCTGATAGAATACGCGAATCAGAGGAAGATATTTGATGAGTGCTCGAAGGAAAGAAAACGCTGGATTTTTGGAGGTTTGTGAATTACATCTGTTTAAATGAGATAGCTGCATATTTGCAGATGGTATACAGTATAATAGAAGTTGTATTAATATTTGCCTTTTATCATTAGAAAAGAAAGTTAAAGGTGGCAAGGAACTGTTGAGGAGAGGCTGATAGAATACATGCTTTAGAGGTAAATAAATGAGCGCTCCACAACATGCTGGTTTTGCTTAAGTTTTGTAAGGTTTGTGTAATACATCTGTTTAAATTAGATATGTGCAGCCCTAGTTCTTTTGTGCAGTAAACTCTACATTCTTTTGATTAAATATTACTTAATATACTGTAGATATATATTCTTGTTTTGTTCACATTCTGAACTAAATTTCCATGCATGCGAAGTGCCGTTTAGTGGCATTATTGTTACCATGAAAACAAAAACAAGTAGACTGACTAAGAAATGTAGGAATCTTACCATGGCATCCCAGTTAATATTTGCCATTTTTGCATTTCAAACATATGCCTAAAAAAATATGCTTTGAATGTTTTCACATTTTGCACATTTTACCTAACAATAAGTGAGAATTGGAAGCAGTGTCCCAAACAAACACATTAGCACCATATCCCTCCTCAGATAACTAGACATCTCTAGCATCTCTAGTACAAATCAAAGATTGGTGGGTGAGAGCTGTCCTGAATGTAATTAAACAAATAAACACATGCAGTGTTGCCCTTTTTGATTTTTTTATTTTTTTATTTTTTTACATTTGTTGGATTTAAAGGTTTAAATGGTAATTATACTCCTGTTTAACACATTATTTAAGATCTGCACCACCTCTCTCAATTGGATAAAACTAAATCTTAATGAGAGATATTTTTTTCCCCCAATTGAAGTGTTTACCTTATTCAGATTATTCATTGTATTATTGGCCTGCTGCATGGTTACATTTAGATGCCTGAAAATGGTTGGATTCAAAGGTGTAATTATTTTTAAAATTGAACATTCATCTAGTTCAAATAGATTTCTGGAGTTCAAAGTAGCAAGTAATTTAGCATCTTCTGCAGTTTCTGCTATTTTAGTCTTAAAACATTCATGTTGTCAGTGTATTCTCCCTTTTATACTGCTGAAGCTGTGATCTGATTTGGTGTATATGACAGGCTGCTTTAGGTTGCGCAAAAAACTGAGAACAATAACAGCACTCTGTGTCGTGACACGCAGCAGTCTTTCTCTCCATCGATGTGTTCTCAAGCTGAGCCTTCGGTAATAAATATGGAGCTAATACCTAAGGCTGCTTCAGCAGTTCTGGGCTGTAGCTTCAAACAGGAAGCGCTCTGAGACTACCAAACGCTGCATTTTGGGGTAATGGAGAAATGACGTATGCTCTCTTTTGGCTTGTAATGCTCACTGCATGAAGATTTGTAGTTTGCTGAGTGTGCAAAATAAACATTTCCAATGTTTTATAATTCCCTTCAGATTTATGAATTGACATCTTGACAAATTAACAAATGTAGAAATAGATACACATGTTGTTCTAAAATAAGAACTCACAGTTCATTACTATGAGCTACATAAAAAAATAAAATACAAAAAAAAAGCCTAAAATTAGGCTATTTCTAACCTAATTTGATATTATATTTCAATGTTTGAACTAGTGGTTATGTTACAAATATGTGCTCTGTGAAAAAGCATATCTATTAGCATCTAATTGATATGCTGCCTATTAGCATCCTTTACTGTGAGAGTGGGCCTCATTCCCTTACCACTAACAGGGTGTCCACATGTCTCGCTGTTTACGTCCTCTGTCTGAGGAAAACCGGTAAAATGTCTAGCAGTGATGTAAAATGCGATAACAGGTATGGTGAAGAGACAGTATTCCTTTTGCATGTGTTTTGTGGTATGTTTCTGAAGATGGAGGGCAAACAGCTGATTTGCTTGGCAAAATGTCCACAGAAGTGCAGCTAAATTGACAGGTTGTGTGCCAGTCGCGAGATGTATTCATCCATGCATTGTTATTGATACTGCACAGATGCAAATAGTGTTGTCACAGTACCAAAATTTCAGTAGTCGGTACCAATACCAGTGAAATTTCATGGAACTCTACACCATTTTCGGTACCAAAGCAAAACACAAAAACAGGTTACTGAACAACACTCTTTTATTAACAAAGTTAACAGAACATTAGCAGCAGAACTAAGAACAAAAATATACCATTGAGCAACACCAAGTTAAATATATTATTTTTGAATTATAACAAAACTGTACAATGTATGCTTAAATTAAAAGTTGCAAAAGTTGAAGCAAATCTTATATAAGTGTTCAAAAATACCCTAAATAAACAAGCATACAATAGAATGAATAAAAAACTATTTCCAAACTAAAGTGCAAAGTGCTCTCATATTAATAAAGCTGCATATTGCCAAATTTCTTCATGATAAGAAATGCACAGTGACATATATTATGATTAAATAAGTCTCGAGCCATCGTGTTCTTATCTAGCTGCATTAAGTGTCCGCGCTCGAGGGATGAGCGTCCCCGAGGCAGAGACTCTCAGCCGGGTGCAGTTTCAACCTCTCCCCCTTAGATCGGGACATTCGCGGAACTCATAGAAGAGGCACCGACCACACAGAGAAATGCCAGTATTCTCATTCTCATTCTAATATGAGCTGCTTCTGTATTATTTGAACATTAATAAAGCGGTAATGCATTAAATATAACTGCATTTAAGATGTAACACCGGGATGTTTCCTTTAAAGACCTCCGGCTCCGCCTATTCCACAATGAGAGTGCTTCTGAATTTACTTTTTATATATATATATATATATATATATATATATATATATATATATATATATATACTATTCAGCTCACGATACGATATATATCACGATATTCAGCCAACGATACGATTCGATATAATTCGATACACTTACATAATTTTCTGAAAGATTTAAAAGGGACAGAGTGATTTTGGTGACATTTACTTGGATTGAATTAATTCAACTGAAAACTAAAAACATCAATTACACAATATATGTCTCTGCCTGGACAGAGAGTCTACAGCTTGCAAATGCTGGACAAAATGAATCAAAGATGTGTTGAGAAAATTAGTTCCATTTATTGAAACAGTGCAAACTGTAGCTTACAAGCCTTTGAAAAGTAAATAAAGTGCAGTTTTGCAATTAACAATGGAGAGTTGAAAGGTGCAGCCAGTGGCCTGTTCTGAACAGTTTCTTTGACAGCTTTTTTAGCTTGACACTGAACATACATATGAGGTAGCCAGTAGCCACCAGGTAAGTAAACATAGTGCCATGGCTTCTCCAAAACATCCAATAATTCAAGTCACTAAGAAGAACATTTAAACATTTAACTTAAAATCTACCCGTCTAGCATTACCTTGTCCGGGTGGTGACGTTTTAGATGGGCTCGTAGGTTGGTGGTATTTCCAGAGTATTTCACGTTTGTGTCACACAGCTTGCAAACCGCGATGCTTTTGTTCAAGTCGTCGCTTTCCTTCTTCTTTTTAAACCCAAAGTGCTCCCACACATCTGCTTTTAAGCACGAAGGTGCTGGATTTATATTCGCCGCCGGATTTATATTCGCCGCCATTTTCTTGAATCTCCTCGCTCTGACTCCGTAAACAGGAAGAGGTAGACGTCTGCGTCTGTGTAAAGTTATTACGGGTAACTTGCTCTACAGCGACACTAGCGACTGGCTGACCAAATCACTCTTCCTGCAACGCGAACGGGGGTAAACACAGGGGATTTGAATGGGACTTATGTATCGATACTCGCGGCTTAAAAATCGATACTTTCTTGGGAAAAAAATATCGATTTATATCGCAGAATCGATAAAATTGCTCAGCCCTAATCTACATAAGATGAAGCTGTGAAAGTTTAGAGTGCATCTGGACTGATCTTTGTAATTCTTTCTCTCCTCTGTCAGGCTTGAACTTTAATGGGAAAGTTTAATGTGATTTCATGTTACGTTAAATGAGATCAAACGACTATTCGACAACGAACATTTTTCTCTACAATTTTTTATTTTCGACGTTGTCGATAATGCAAATGATAATATGCTTTTAAACTCACCTGCGTTAGTTGCTTGAATAAATCCGGTATCTGTATTTCAGGTGCTTTATTAAGTTTGATGTGTTTCCTCCTTTCGTCAGAAAATTGTGAAAGCAGCGTTTACAAATAGGGTTTTGCTGATCTGTGATGTTTCCCTTTTCATCAGCCTCAAATCCAAAGAATTTCCAAAACTGGCTTTTTCCACTTTTCTTTTTGACAAGATTCAGTGAGACTTTGCAGCAGATTTGCTTGTCGCCATGTTTTGCTTGTTGTGAGCGTTTGAAAGTTCCCGACTCTGCATTGTACCGGGTAGACCCGGTACTCGTACTCCGGTACCTTCAGAAATTCTGGTTTCGTAAAAAAAATTTTGTTTGAGTACCAAATTGGTACCGGAGTACCGGTATTTTTGACAACACTAGATGCAACCTAGGGTTACCTAGGGTTTACAAAGGTACTGTGTGAAACCTAGGATTTAATTTAACTAGGGTTAAGGATGTCCCAGGGTTAACACTTTCAAGTGTGAAGAGTCCTATGGAGTGAAGTGTCAACGTCGCCCCGGTGCCGTGTTATACTTCCATCAAGTGTTGTAAATCGGCACTCAAAGTTAAAGTTCAGGTGAATCAGCGATCTCAATACTGGCCAGTTATTCCGGTGACTTGAGAACCGAAAGTTGATCTAACTGATAACATGAATTAATAAACAGCCCACAAATGCACATAGCACATCACGGTCTTTGCTTACGACGAGGCTGGAGCCAATGTGCAAGTCCAATGTATATATCAATGATTTGAATCACAATACACTTAGAATAAAGAACACTTACTCGAGCTGTGCATCCCAAGAAACCTCTGGCAACACAAAAATTATAAATAAACTCCAGCAACTTTTCTTTAAAGCAATTTCAATTTGACCCCATTGCCACTGACCTTTTGTAGAGGCAGCCAATGATTAACTTACAATTCACGGGCAAAGTCAGCGTTAAAATCAAAATAAGATGTTCTCTACAATGCATGACACTTGTGTGTTGTGTTGACGGCCTGATGCGAGTCATGTGAAAGCCCTTAACTGTGTACACACGTGTTAAATTGAAAATCTATGTGCAAAAATTTTCACACAGAATCTCATGATTAATCAATACAGATGTCAGATATTCTAAATTTATGATGAAACTGAAACCTGGAACTGAAATGTATGCAAAAATTGCAGACTTACCTTTTTTTACTTGTTTTATTATTAGAAGTGACTTTACAATAAGACTTATTTTAGAGCATGGGTACTCATCTTCGGGTTGCTGGAAAGCAGGATTAATCTAGCCTTGAGGGCTTTTTTTATTAAAACATGTTTAAATTACTTTTTTATATTAATGAGGTGAGCATGGACACATGTAATAAACAAGTAAATACAAATTTGTAAATATATATAGAGTAAAAGTGTGATTCTTTAAAAAATAAATACACTGATATTCTAGTGTGTAGAGGTTCCAGTAATAAGGGAGCAAGAGTTGGGGTTGCAGTCCAGGAAAATCAACTTTTAATGACCTTTCAGCTTCAGTCTCTTGGCTTTTAAGCTTCACGACAGAGTATTTACTTTGGCTTCACGACAGAGTATTTACTTTGGCTTCACGACAGAGTGTTCACTTTGGCTTCACGACAGAGTATTCACTTTGGCTTCACGACAGAGTGTTCACTTTGGCTTCATGACAGAGTATTTACTTTGGCTTCACGACAGAGTGTTCACTTTGGCTTCACGACAGAGTATTTACTTTGGCTTCACGACAGAGTGTTCACTTTGGCTTCACCACAGAGTATTCACTTTGGCTTCACGACAGAGTATTTACTTTGGCTTCACGACAGTCTTTACTTTGGCTTCACGACAGAGTGTTCACTTTGGCTTCACAGCAGATTGTTCACTTTGGCTTCACTGCAGATTGTTCACTTTGGCTTCACGACAGGGTGATCACTTTGGCTTCACAACAGAGTGTTCACGTTGGCTTCACAACGGAGTGTTCACTTTGGCTTCATGACAGTATTGCTTTTTTTTTTTTTTTTTGTCCCTGACTCTCTCTTTCTCTCTGGTGTTCTCTTGAGCCTTTTCAAGCCCATCTCCATTGTCAGTGTAATGAGACACAGGTGTTTAGTGTTAACAATCACCAGGTGATGGCCCTTACTGCTTCCTTTCTCCCCAGTGACAGACACATGACCACGTCCTGCTCCACATACTATTACAATGATCATACAGTATATAGGCCAATAGGTGTTTTGTTTGTTTGTTTTAAAAGATCCACATTTTTACAAGAATGTCATATACTGCTGTGAAATGCACCACTCTAAAAAAATTTAAATATACAATTAAAATGTGCATTTTTATAAATTATTATAATTTTTTTTTTGCCATATACAGTATTGACAGATAGTTCTGTTGTCACTGTCAAAGATTATCATAACACACTGGCAACCGTGTGAACACACACACACACACACACACACACACTGCCCCCAAGACATTTTGAGTGACTCTCTTAGTTTGTCACCAGACACTAGGTTGATTTGCGCTATGATAGTGACGAGCAGGTGTGGAAGAACTAAGTGACTGAGAGCACACACAAACTGTTACAAACACGTGCGTGCAGACTGACACCGCACTACTGTTATATAAAGTGGTTTATAATATAATTTGTGGATTTGTAGTTTAATAAAAAATGTTTTATCCATTTGCCATTTCTTTTCCTCTATAAGGGTTCAGCGGTTTATCAATATTGAGAATTATTGTAAAATTGACACCTCAAAATTCATACACATTTAATAATTTTATGTGATGACAACATCATGCAAGTCACAAAAAGATGGTGTGTGGGCCAGCTGTTGAGTACCATTTTTTTTAGAGAATTGATTCTGCATTAAAATGAAAAAAATCTGTTCTGAAGAATGGAATAGATGAACTTGACGGGGTTTTTAAATAAAAAATGTATGGGTTTGTCCTAATAAAACAGACAGTGCAGGATAAAAATTTGGAACAATCTAAATCCGCTCCACCTCCAGTTGAAATCGCTGTTAATGAGGGGTGCACTGCTGGCACATTAGCGATTGAAGCCGCTGAGGAAGGGCTGGATGCCGCTAAAACCACCGCCGATAAGACGGCTGTAGCGGAAGAAATGTTATTGCCCATAATCTAGCAAAGTTTGTTGTGCTCTCTGAACCTGATGAATAGGTTAAAGAAAATCAGATGAGAAAAAACAATGATGATGATGAGTTTAAGAAGGAAACAGAATCCGTTTTCTAGATGCTTGTTAAGAGAAAGAAAAAGTTTAGGGGGGCCTGTGTAGCTCAGTGACTCAGTGATTACAGACGCTGACTACCACCCCTGGAGTCACGAATTCGAATCCAGTGCATGCTGAGTGACTCCAGCCAGGTCTCCTAATCAGCCAAATTGGCCCGGTTGCTAGGGAGCCTAGAGTCACATGGGGTAACCTCCTCATGGTTGCTATAATGGTTTACGTAAATGGTTCATGGTAAATGGTTCTCGCTCTCGATTGGGCGCGTGGTGACTTGTGCGTGGATGCCGCGAAGAGTAGTGTGAAGCATCCACACGTGGAATGTTTTATCATATAAGTTAGAAGTAGTTGAAGGGTGTTTTTTAAAGATTAAAGCTAAATTTGAGAAAACTACAATGGTGTTTCTAAATATTTATGCACCTACTAAGGGAGTAGAAACAGAGGCGTTTCCAGCATTGAAGGACATCCGGGGCTTAGCCCAGACCATTTTATTTTCACACTAGCAACCACTTCTCTGTAGTCCAAAGCTGGTGAGAGGGTATTCTTTGAGTTTTGCTCTGGCTGGGCCTGTTTCTACAGTTCCTAAATCTTCCACTCTAGTACTATCCTAGACTAACTCACCCTCTCTCCTCCCTTAATCATCTGTGATGCAAAAGAACAGATACAGCCCATAATTTCAAGCTTCAAACAACTAATCCATCAAGTTCTACATATTTCAAATTGTAGACCAATACCATTGAAGAAAATGTATTGGGAAGAGCAGATCAGTGGGATTGCCATAAGATCTATCATGATTCTTGAATTTTCATGTCTATTACCATAAAGTCATCACAAAAGAGTTATATTATAGTGAGTAAAAAATAATTTATATTTTTTGACATAAATAGTCAAAATTATGTATAAGATCCTAAATTAAAGCAATAGATGAATGACTTCAGTCTAAGTTCATTGACACACCATGGCATCAAACTGTATATAATTCTCAATGTTCATCTGTCAAAATCCTTTCATTAGGATCATTAGGAGCATTGGGATAAACAATGTTTCACTTTTAACTTTCTCTAAAGTAAAGTGACTGATTAATTGTTACCAGTTTCCATGCCTGATTCTGGCACAGCTGCTGTTGCTGGCTCCTCAGTCTGTAGCTCATCATTGCTACCCTCTACAAAACCATTTAATCAAATCAAAGTGTATATTTACTACAAACTAATATCACAAAACAAGTCACACATACAATTTATGTTAATGCTTATTGGTTATCCTTAGAGAAAACAACACCTGATAAATAAGGAAAGTATTCAGTGTGTAACCAGTCCTGCTCGCCCCGCTCCGAACGGGACTCGAACCGACGTCTCCGGCGTGGGAACAATGAGGCTAAAGACTACAGCCCATAGACTACCGACATCAAAGACACTTATTCTATAGGCTAGATTATTTTTAAGACCTATGTCTATTTTTACAGGCTGAATGCAGTATGTGCCAAGCCAAAGCACAATGGGATAAGGCAACTTATGATTTCGGGGGTTTACATAGGCTATTGTCCGGTTTCATATTTGTCAGTCAACTTTTCAAAATACATTCAGGGCTACACTCAAGACAAAATTGGCTGACGCCGCGTCTGAGTAGATAGATTTTAATTTTTAAACAAAATTAATAAAAATTTTGGAGGATTTTATTGTTTCTCTAATGATAAGTTGGATAGGAATATTTTAGAGCTGCTTTTCAAAGTTCCCTTTTACAATTTATTAAAACTTATGATTTATGTGATATATGGATAAGCGTGCATCAACATGTTAGACAGTACACTTGGGCTCATAGTAGGAATAATTCCATCTCCTTGGCATGACTTGATAGATTTTATGGGTTTCAATATCAACGCAATCTTTTCCAGTGAGTTCAGTTCAGGTTAGTATAAGTGTTAAGTCTAAAAGTGCTTATTGGATTTTTAACACTTCATTGTTAAATTATAATAATTTTATAGATTCTTTTACTTTCTTTTGTGATAATTTAAACAGAAATATTTGTATAGTTCATTACGGAAGTGGTGGGATTGTGAGAAAATGTTTTGTCAAAAATAGACTTTAAAAATACAGCCCAGTCAATGAAAACTTTAGAGACTGAAATAGTGGATTTACAAGACCAAATCGTATCCAAAAAAAAATAAGAAACGCTTTGATGTTTTAAAAGAAAAAAAGGTAACGCTGACAGATCTTTTGGGTGTCAAAGCACAAGGAGCTTTAATTCACTCACATTTTCAAACTGTTGCACAAATGCATGATCCTTCAAATTCTTTTTTGGTTTAGGATGGAAAAATGGCCAGAGCAGAATTATTCACTCTTTACACTCAGCTACAGGGTAAGAGCTCACTGAGCCTGCTGACATAGATGTGCTGTAGAGTTTTGTTCTGATCTCTATAAATGTGAGTTGAACGAATGGAATACTGATGCTGATGAGATTTCTGAAGGCTTACCAAAGGTGGATGAAGAGTCTAATAAGGATTTAGAACAGACTTTCTCTCTACAAGAGCTTCATACTGCCTTGATGAAAATGGAAAATGGTAAATACCCAGGAATTGATGTGTTACCTGTTGAGTTTTACAAAACTCTATGGCCTATCATTGCAGTATATTTATTAACAGTTGTTAATGACAGTCTGAATAACTGACTCCTGCCACTTAGTTGTAGAAGGACAGTCATTACAATAGTACCCAAAAAAGGGTGATTTTCAAAATATGAATTGGCGTCCCATGACACTGTGTTCTGAATATAAAATGATGTCTAAAGCTCTGGCCTCTAGATTATCTGATGCGATGGGACAATGAGTACATTTCAATCAGTCCTACTGCATTCCCAAAAGATCTATTTAGGGGCCAAGCACCGAAGGTGCGGAGGCACCTATTGTGTCTGTTCCGGTTCTTATTATTAGGGGCCAAGCACCGAAGGTGCGGAGGCACCTATTGTGTTTGTTCCGGTTCTTATTAGGGGCCAAGCACCGAAGGTGCGGAGGCACCTATTGTGTCTGTTCCGGTTCTTATTATTATTCTTCTTCCGACTGGGCGTCTATGGCAGCCCATAGAAGCGTATGTGGGAAAGTTGTAACGGTTTGACATTCTGATAGAGGACAGTCCCAACATCAAATACACCAATTTTGGTGTCTCTAACTCATTCCCTCTAGCGCCACCACCTGTCCAAAGTTTCAAAAGTATTATGCTAATAACTTTTGAACCGTAAGGCCTATCAACAAAATTCTTTTTTCCTCTGATTCCTGAGCTCATGACGATTCGATTGCACCATATGACGTCATTTTCCGTCATAAAAATAAAATTTCCGCCATTTTGAATTGTCCAAAAAATCTACTTTTGCGAACTCGTCCTAGACGGTTTGTCCGATTTTCACCAAAATTGCACCAGATCATCTTCAAGCAGTGCCGACAAAAAGTTATGGAATTCAAGTTGATTCGTCAAACTGTTTTTGATAAACGCACAAACAAATTTTACGTAGCGCTTGCAAAAACAAACATAAGGCTGTATCTCTGCAACACTTAATTGTATTCAGACCAAACTTGGTACATGTCATCACAAGCATAACCTGAGGCTACATGCTGCGTTTCGGCACAGCGCCACCTACTGATCCGGAGATACAAAAAATGGCTATTTTTGATTATAACTTCTGAACGGTTAGTTCAAAAATCATAAAAGTGGTCTCGTTACATTCAGGGCATCATGCCGAGTCGACTGATATCCAATTTTCTCAGATCGGTCATTTTGGCTGTCGGCCATTTTGAATTATGTGCTAAAATGCTTTATTTTTTGAACGCATGAATGAATTGTTACAAAACTCAGTATGGGTCATCAGTACGATGCCCTGAAGGAGCCAGAGAAGTTTCGAAACAGCGCCACCTAGTGGTAAAATTTAATTTTCAAATGCTTATAACTCTGGCTGGGGTTGACTTATTTTCATGGGAGTCATATTATTAGACTCCTGAATACTTGCAGAGTCCAACAATACCAGACTTGCCAGGTTTCGAAACAGCGCCACCTAGTTATTATTCTTTTTCTTCTTCCGACTGTGCGTCTATGGCAGCCCATAGAAGCGTATGCGAGAAACTTGTAACGGTTTGATATTCTGATAGAGGACAGTCCCAACATCAAATACACCAATTTTGGTGTCTCTAACTCATTCCCTGTTGCGCCACCACCTGTCCAAAGTTTCAAATATATTATGCTAATAACTTTTGAACCGTAAGGCCTATCAACAAAATCCTTGTTTCCTCTGATTCCTGAGCTCATGACGATTCGATTGCACCATATGACTTCATTTTCTGTCATTAAAATTTTTTCCGCCATTTTGAATTGTCCAAAAAACCTACTTTTGCGAACTCGTCCTAGACGGTTTGTCCGATTTTCACCAAAATTGCACCAGATCATCTTCAAGCAGTGCCGACAAAAAGTTATGGAATTCAAGTTGATTCGTCAAACCGTTTTTGATAAACGCACAAACAAATTTTACGTAGCGCTTGCAAAAAAAAACATAAAGCTGTATCTCTGCAACACTTAATTGTATTCAGACCAAACTTGGTACATGTCATCACAAGCATGACCTGAGGCTACATGCTGCGTTTCGGCACAGCGCCACCTACTGATCCGGAGATACAAAAAATGGCTATTTTTGATTATAACTTCTGAACGGTTTGTCCAAAAATCATAAAAGTGGTCTCGTTACATTCAGGGCATCATGCCGAGTCGACTGATATCCAATTTTCTCAGATCGGTCATTTTGGCTGTCGGCCATTTTGAATTATGTGCTAAAATGCTGTATTTTTTGAACGCATGAATGAATTGTTACAAAACTCTGTATGGGTCATCAGTACGATGCCCTGGAGGAGCCAGAGAAGTTTCGAAACAGCGCCTCCTAGTGGTAAAATTACATTTTCAAATGCTTATAACTCTGGCTGGGGTTGACTTATTTTCACGGGAGTCATATTATTAGATTCCTGAATCCTTGCCGAGTCCAACGATTCCAGACTTGCCAGGTTTTCGCATATGGTTTGTGCAGCGTTGTAATTTAGCGCTTAAAAAACATTTGCGGATATCTTCGAAACCGCTAGTCCGATCGAGACGAAACCACCATCAGAAGTTTGGAAACAGGTCGCTGGCAACATGCCAATGCCCAAATCTCAAAATATTGATAGTAAGGGGTAGTAAAATCCAATCAAATCACGTGTCACTTATTTTTGACCTGTTTTTTCACATAAATGTCTATAACTCCGAAGCAAATTGAGATATTTTCACCAAAATTGACGCACACATGTATGGGCTCACTCAGAGGACACATATGGAAATTGTGGTATTGTGCCACTTGGTGGCGCTATAAAAGAACAAAACATGAAATTACCATTGACTTAAATACAGTATTGTGATAAAAATGCTATACTTAACGAATGCATTGGTGTAACATTACGAAACTCAGAATGTGCCATCAGCAGCATGTCCTGAAGGTACTCAAAATATTTTGAGACAGCGCCACCTTTTGGTCAAAAGTTATAACTAAAATGCTAATAACATTTGTATAAATTTACCTATTGTAATCACACTGTTCTCAATTGATTCTTTGGGTTTTGCCAAAAACATAGATAACATTTTTCCCATAATCAGCCAAACTTCCTGTCCGCCATCTTGATTTTCCTTCAATGCCTACTTTTTCAAACTCCTCCTAGACCGTTAGGGTTATGGTTTTCACCAAAAATCGAATCGTATCATCTCCAGACCATGCCAACTACAATTTATGGATTTTGTGACGATAGACAAAACTGTTTTTGTAAAGTGCCAGATCAAAGCCTACGCATGCTGCCAAAATTACCATTCAGGCTTTATCTCTGCAATGCCTTGACATTTTGACACCAAACTTTATATGTCTCATTGTCACCTCACTCTGACCACACCACATACATTTCATAACTGCACCACCTATTTGTCGAAAGTGATAATCAATTAAATCATATTTTTAGTTAATGTATATGATTTTTCATCCATTTGCCTAAATTCATCTTTACATGTCTTTAATTGCTACTTGCTGCAGTTGGTCTGACCATTCCAGCCATGTTGGCATGTCTTGTCATCATCTTTGCGCTTGGCCCCGGTAATGGCTGCTTGCAGCTATATTTATTCTTCTTCTTCTTCCGACTGGGCGTCTATGGCAGCCCATAGAAGCGTATGCGGGAAAGTTGTAACGGTTTGACATTCTGATAGAGGACAGTCCCAACATCAAATACACCAATTTTGGTGTCTCTAACTCATTCCCTCTAGCGCCACCACCTGTCCAAAGTTTCAAAAGTATTATGCTAATAACTTTTGAACCATAAGGCCTATCAACAAAATTCTTTTTTCCTCTGATTCCTGAGCTCATGCCGATTCGATTGCACCATATGACGTCATTTTCCGTCCTAAAAAATTTTCCGCCATTTTGAATTGTCCAAAAAACCTACTTTTGCGAACTCGTCCTAGACGGTTTGTCCGATTTTCACCAAAATTGCACCAGATCATCTGCAAGCAGTGCCAACAAAAAGCTATGGAAATCAAGTTGATTCGTCAAACCGTTTTCGAAAAACGCACAATCAAATTTTACGTAGAGCTTGCAAAAACAAATGTAAGTCTGTATCTCCGCAACGCTTAATTGAATTCAGACCAAACTTGGTACATGTCATCACAAGCATGACCTGAGGCTACATGCTGCGTTTCGGCGCAGCGCCACATACTGGTCCGGAGATACAAAAAATGGCTATTTTTGTTTATAACTTCTGAACAGTTTGTCCAAAAATCATAAAAGTGGTCTCGTTAGACTCAGGGCATCATGCAGAGTCGACTGATGTCCAATTTTCTCAGATCGGTCATTTTGGCTGTCGGCCATTTTGAATTATGTGCTAAAATGCTGTATTTTTTGAATGCATGAATGAATTGTTACAAAACTCGGTATGGGTCATCAGTACGATGCCCTGGAGGAGCCAGAGAAGTTTCGAAACAGCGCCTCCTAGTGGTAAAATTACATTTTCAAATGCTTATAACTCTGGCTGGGGTTGACTTATTTTCACGGGAGTCATATTATTAGATTCCTGAATCCTTGCAGAGTCCAACGATTCCAGACTTGCCAGGTTTTCGCATATGGTTTGTGCAGCGTTGTAATTTAGCGCTTAAAAAACATTTGCGGATATCTTCGAAACCGCTAGTCCGATCGAGACGAAACCACCATCAGAAGTTTGGAAACAGGTCGCTGGCAACATGCCAATGCCCAAATCTCAAAATATTGATAGTAAGGGCTAGTAAAATCCAATCAAAGTCACGTGTCAGTTATTTTTGACCTGTTTTTTCACATAAATGTCTATAACTCCGAAGCAAATTGAGATATTTTCACCAAAATTGACACACACATGTATGGGCTCACTCAGAGGACACATATGGAAATTGTGGTATTGTGCCACTTGGTGGCGCTATAAAAGAACAAAACATGAAATTACCATTGACTTAAATACAGTATTGTGATAAAAATGCTATACTTAACGAATGCATTGGTGTGACATTACAAAACTCAGAATGTGCCATCAGCAGCATGTCCTGAAGGTACTCAAAATATTTTGAGACAGCGCCACCTTTTGGTCAAAAGTTATAACTAAATTTCCCAAAATGCTAATAACATTTGTATAAATTTACCTATTGTAATCACACTGTTCTCAATTGATTCTTTGGGTTTTGCCAAAAACATAGATAACATTTTTCCCATAATCAGCCAAACTTCCTGTCCGCCATCTTGATTTTCATTCAATGTCTACATTTTCAAACTCCTCCTAGACCGTTAGGGTTATGGTTTTCACCAAAATCAAATCGTATCATCTCCAGACCATGCCAACTACAATTTATGGATTTTGTGACGATAGACAAAACTGTTTTTGTAAACTGCCAGATCAAAGCCTACGCACGCTGCCAAAATTACCATTCAGGCTTTATCTCTGCAATGCCTTGACATTTTGACACCAAACTTTATATGTCTCATTGTCACCTCACTCTGACCACACCACATACATTTCATAACTGCACCACCTATTTGTCGAAAGTGATAATCAATTAAATCATATTTTTAGTTAATGTTTATGATTTTATCCATTTGCCTAAATTCATCTTTACATGTCTTTAATTGCTACTTGCTGCAGTTGGTCTGACCATTCCAGCCATGTTGGCATGTCTTCTCATCTTCTTTGCGCTTGGCCCCGGTAATGGCTGCTTGCAGCTATATTTTTGACAATGTTGCTGTATTTAGTAATTAGAGATGTTTTGGATGCTTCAAAACTTTTTGGTATTAACACCAGTATGATTTCTCTTGATCAAGAGAAAGTGTTTTACAGAATTGAGCATTCATATTTGTGGAATACCCTGGAAGCTTCTGGAAGGAATTCTGGTTTTATTTCAAAGGTAAAGGCTATGCACTGTAACAATGAGAGCGTACTTAAAATTAATGGTGGTTTAAGTGCTACTTTTATGGTTCAGAGGGGAGTTAGGCAGGGATGAACCATGTCTGGCCTTACCTGGTTGTAATGATCCTTTTTATCTCTCCACTTATGCTGATGATGTAATTGTTTTTAAAAATGAACAAAATTGTGTCAGTAAGTTGGGAAGAATTGTACAGGATTTTAGATATATTTCTTCTGCAAAGGTTAACTGGGGGAATAGTGAAGCCTTATTGATGGAGAATTGGAATGAGGATCTTCCTAGTCTCCCTGAATAACTGTTATGGAAAAGAGGTGGATTCAAATATCTTGGAGTTTACCTGGGAAATGAATACAGGAAAAATACAAATTGTGAAGGACTAATTGATAAAGTTAAAGGGCATTAGAAAAATGGAAATGGTTACTCCCTCAAATGTCTTATAGAGGGCGTATTGTTATAATTAACAATCTTGTGGTGTCCTCTCTTTGGCATAGATTTGCTTGTCTAGTCCTCCCACATGGACTTCTCTTGAGTATTCAGAAAGAATTGGTGGACTTGTTTTTAGGGATGCACCGATACCAATTTTTTGCACCGATACGATTCCAATATCAGAAATATCAATATCGGCCGATACTGATCCCGATACCAGTGTTGTTTTTTTGCATAATCAGTTGAGAATATCTTTACATTATTGTGTGGAACTGATTGGGAGTACTCTTTAAAATATAAAGAAACACAAACCTCTAACTACACATTATTTCAAAATTATTTCGTATTAAGAAAATTTTTATTGTTAACTAATCAACTGGATAATGTAGCAGCAAGGATAAATCATTAGTAGAAAAGAAGCGTTTTTTTGCAAAATGTTTCAACTTGTATCTGGACTTTAAAGGATTCAGATCTCTTCTTTGTTCAGTTTAGTTGTAAGATATCAGCTCACTTTTCATTCACGGTTATTTTTTGGAACCCATTCAACTTAAATATTGTTATAATTTTTAAACAAATGATAATAATAATATATAATAATAGTAATATATAGTAATATATCTCAATCATGCATCTTTAACTTTAAAACCATCTGGCTTTTATTTTAACATTCTGAACTCTCCAGGAAGCCCTGTAAGTGTGCCTGTATGTAGGCAAGTTCACAGTAGTTTAATTAACGTCTTTTTCAAATTCTGGTAAAATGCTCCTCCGGTGCCATTTTAAATGCGTATTATAAGCAAACCGAACTATCGAGCATCTACATCTGAGATGTTGTTTGTGAGTAGTGCTCAAATATTGCACACTCGTGAAGGCTAAATATAGCTGTGAGTGCTAGCGGTTTGCATGCTTATGTGTGTGTCACCAGTGCAGCACCATTCACTAGCACGCTGGCGCTGCTCGTGCATACAGTATGAATATTTACTTATTAAACACAGGCTTTTCACAGAGCTATCACACATCTTCAAGTGGCTTTGAATAAAATGCAAATGCACAATAAAATGCAAATGAGTCATATGATTGTGTTTTTATGGTTCTTTTATGTTATTTTTGGAGCTTGACAGTAACGAACATGACTAAGACACAGTATCAGATTTGGATCAGACCCCTTACGGCTAATCGATCTGTTCCTTGGGTCAGGGCGCCCCACCCCAACACCGACACTGGCAACGACTTCGCCCAGCAGTTTTCAGCACTGGCTTCAGACTCGAGTCCCGAGATGGGCATGGTGCCGCGGCACATACCGTGTGATTATCACCCCTTCCTGCCGTCAGACTTTCAACCCTTGGACAGACCTCTGTTTTTTGCGGTCCGGAGTCCCCCTACAGAATGTGTACAGATGTGTCGTGGTCACCAGATGCCTCTAAAATGGGGTTGGGGGCTGCCAATGGCTCCTGGATAGGGTCCCGGCTGCATTGGCACATCAACTTCCTGGAGTTGCTGGCTGTATTCCTTGCCATGCAGAGGTTTCTCCCACCAATTCAGGGCAAGCGCGAACACCACGACGGTAGCGTACATAAATCGCCAAGGCGGCGTGCGCTCTCATGACATGTTTTGCCCACCGGAGAGTGGAGGCTCCACCCCAGGTGGTCCAGCTGGTTTGGGAGCGATTCGGCATGACACAGGTAGATCTCTTTGCCTCCCAGGACAACACTCACTTCCCGCACTGGTACTCCCTGTTAGAAGCCCCTCTCGGGACAGACACGTTGGTACACAGCTGGCCCCGGGGCTGCGCAAGTGCTCATTCCCCCCAGTGAGCCTTCTTGCACTGGTGCTGTGCAAGATCAGGGAGGACGAGGAACAAGTCACCTTAGTGGCTCCTTACTGGCTCACTTAGACTTTGTTCTCGGATCTCACACTCCTCGCGACAGCCTCATTCCTGTCTGATGTCTTGAGATGTTGCTTCAATATATCCAGATAATTTTCCTTCCCCATGATGCCATCTGTTTTGTGAAGTGCTCCAGTCCCTCCTGCAGCAAAGCACCCCCACATCATTATGCTGCTGCCCCCATGCTTTTTGATTGGGGTGGTATTCTTCGACTTTTTCCTTTTTCCTTCAAAGACAACGATGGTCATTCATACATAACGATGGATTTGTCCTCTGCTTGGTCCCGGAGGAGCATAATGAAACACTGCTCCTGCTGCCCAGATTTCAGCACCAGTGTAACAATGTTCACAGTTAGGAAAAAGGAGGAAGCAGGAGAAGGTGAATCCAACTCAAATGGTCTGTTTATTTTTTACACACAAAATTCACGCTTTTCAGTGGACACAAATCAACACAGTCTCTTTCAGCTTGTGCCTCATATCTCTCTCCCTTGTGACTGGTATCTTGCTCACAATGCAATGACAAACAGCTGTTAGAGACAATCTTTGCCAGGTGATGATCCTTACCGTTCTCATCTCCTGATCTCGCTCTCATTCACAAACCAGCTCTTAACCACACCCCCACCACCACAGTACACAATTGACAAAAAACACAGTGCTGTCAGGAAATGCTTGCCTAACACAGAATAAACTCTGTATTGGTTCTACGGTCACAAGAAGTGGGCCACTTTGGCATTTGTAGAGTGGAGGTTGCTGATCGCTCTCTGATTGTGTGCTAATTTGTTGTGTTTTTGTGCATTTCATATTTATTATTTGTAGGAGGATTGCTTGTGGGTTTTTTGTTGTTTATGTGATCACACTGACACAGATTAATTGGTGTATAGATTTGCACAGAACTAGCTGAAATGTCAATTCAATAACTGTTCTAAGATCAATGGTTCACCCTCTATCTCTGTTTATCTCTCTGTCTGTCTTTTAGCTTTAAAATGAGAAAAAAAAGACTTTTGACTTTTTCTAACAACTTTTTTGGAGGGCACATCTTATCTGTAATGTGATAAAAGTTCTGATATATAGACTTTTTGAAGATTTATTGATTTGAAATGATAACAAATGCTACATGATCTAATTTTAAGAATGCACCTTATAATTACAGATGAACAACAACAAATGTGCTTATTCTGTGTCTCTTGGTTGTCTGTATGGCACATTGTTAAACACATGGGTATTGCACATGAAAAACTTGGGAGTTTGACGTGTCCTATGGTGTGACATGTTATTATTCATTGAAAGCTATTTTGATCAGCATTTTGCTAATTCTTTTCTAATTATTATGCAGCTTTTATGAGGTTATTTTATGGCCTGATATTAAGTGAGAGCCAACGTGGAATATTTGTACCTTTTAAAAATGACTTTGTCCCACCATTTCAAGACCATTTAAAATAAACTAGTCAATGCAAAAACGTGGTTAAAATGGCGAAAAATGTAAAATAAGTGGTGACCAGTCACAACACCTAAAGTATGCACTTTCCCTTAAAACATACAGCACTAGTGGTCATTCAGTGATTAGCACAAGAGTAAGATGATTCCATTATAGAGTGGTGTAAAGTTAATTTAGCCCATAATTATGTTTATGTTGAGTCTTGTTAATTACTGTATTCACTCAAGTATGTTAACAATCTTTGTTTTGATTGGCGCAGTTTTTTCTTGTGGAAAAAAAGGAAACCCTCTCTGGGCTTGAGAATGGGCCAGTCCAAAGGCTGCTGATCAAAAAGGCCTTAAGATCCCTGACACGTTTGACGGATACCAAAGTCAGTAGAAGCACAGTCTTCAAAGAGATTATGCGCGAGTTTACCATTTCTAATGGCTCAAACATAGAATCCAATAAGCGCATTTAATACCAGCTCTAGGTCCCAGACTGGGGTGGTAGCAGGTCAAGAGGGTCTTAGCAAACATTTACTGGCCAGAGAGTTTGCCTACTGAAAAGTCCTCAAAGAGGTCATAAGTGGTCGCTATGGCAGCAATGTATACTTCAAGGTTGGATGGAGTGAGTCTACATCTTGCAAAAGCACAGCATTGTCTGCACAGGGCAATGTGTGGGGTCCTCACTATTTCCCATGGGGAACCTCCAGAATTCAGTAGCTGTTGGGCCATTTCGGTGCAACCAGTATAATTGTTTCCTTGTCTTCCCATATCTTGCACAATACCTGATGTAGCAAGCGGACTGGAGGAAATGCATATTTGCCAGAGGCAAAATAAATGTAAATTTAAACACTTCTTAAATTTAAGTCTATGTTTTTTTTGTTTGTTTGTTTGTTTTTTGTGGCCAATTTGATCAACCACCAGGTTTAAGTCTGATCACTTAGAGAAGCAATCCCATATCTTTTTTCAATAAGGAGCATGATTTGAGGTATCATTCATGTCAGTAGCACAAACAGTGCAGAATGCGTTAAATGTCGAAGTTGAATTCATAAAATAAATTAATCCAAAAATTAAAATTTTGTCATCATTTACTCACCCTTGTGTTATTTCAAGCCTGTTTGACTTTCTTCCCATTGTATGGACAAAAGATGCAATGAAAGTAAAGGGAGACTGAGACCAATATTCTTATATGCAGGGTTGGGAGGGTTACTTTTGAAATGTAATCCACTACAGATTTCAGATTACATGCTGTCAAATTTAATTTCTAACATATTACTCAAGGTCAGTAATGTATTCTGGATTACTTCTTCAGCACTGGTAGATTTTGTTTTCACATGTTTTGACTATAACAACTATCAAATACATTCTCTGATGCAGTGTTGTTTCTAAAAACAAAATAAATCAAATTGATCTTGTTTTAAGGATTTTTTGATATTTTTACAGGAAAACAATACACTTTTTTTTTTTATCAAGAACATGATTTTTGTCCTAATATCAAAGAAAAAAGATATTAGAAAAAAAGAAATTATGATCCAACATGAATTTTCTTGATAAAAAAAATATGATCCTGCCTGGTAACATGTGCATGTAAAATGGCTACAAATAGCGTAAAGCTGACAATTTACACAAGGTTTAGTTCTTGTGCTCCAAACTTACTTCAAACTTACTTCTCTGTCTGCTCGTATGAATGTAACACATCATAAGATAGTGTTTCACTGCTGTTCAAATGCACTTTGGATCACATCATTTATATGTATAAATGTTTTCCATCTGAAAGGACTAAAAATTAAATGAAACAAATGACAATAAAATGCAAAGTAATCTCTTCAGTAATCAAAATGCTTTTTGAATGTAACTGTAATTACCAATTATATAAATTGTAACTGCAGTGGAATACAGTTACTTATATTTTATATTTTAAATACGTAATCCTGTTACATGTATTCCGTTACTCCCCAACCCTGCTTGTATGGAAGAAAGAAAGCCAATCAGGTTTGGAATGACATGGATGGGTGAATAATGACAGAATTTTAATTTATGAGTGAAATATTCCTTTAAGGCTAGGGTTTTGAACAAAACACTAGCACCAAGTATGAGCATTAATAAAGCTGATTCATGTCTTAGCAAGCACCACTGATTCATTATGTACGAATATGTGTCACATTAGGCCTTTATGCAATAAACAAATGGATAAATCAAATGAATGTTTTTTATGTTTTTGAGAGTTCCGGAGAACTGGAAACATGGATACCCTAAATATCACATTTGCTCTGTGGAGACATCAGGCAAGAAAGCTTTTGTGTTTTATAATATTGTCGGAGATGTTGGATTTACTGAGCTGTAGTGGCAATAGAATATTTGGAACTATCTGTTTGCGAAATTGGTGGCTTAATTCTACTACTCAAAGTAAATGGGTGATGTCTAAGGTAAATGTTCATTCTTACAGTACATGTATTGGAACTAGGATTTAGTGTGTTTTGATAAACAGTTAGTGCCAGTTATAATTTGCCCTCTATTTTGTTTATGAAGACACTTGCAATTACAGAATAATATGAGTCATTGTAGTATATTAACATCTGTTTTAGTTTACTCTCTTTCATTTGTAAACTGATGCCATGCTATATATGGATTGTAATTTGTTTGTACGATAGTGAGTTGGACCAGTACTGACTTGTGTGTGCCTTTGCATGGCTTGCCCCAGGGGGTGGTGACAGTACGGTTCACCCACATATACACACACACATGCATGTACCATGTGACCGGTATCCTACCCTAGCTGCCCATACGTCATTAGCTATCACATATAACTCACACATTCATATATGCACACACATCTACCATCTCTCATGCTAATCGCAACAACAGGATTGCATGGCTAGATTATTATTCCTGGACACACACACACAAACCTGGTGGACAGGAGAGGAAGTTAAAAGGCCTGTGTAGGACTGTCTATGCATGTGATTGAGAGAGAGAGAGAGAGAGAGAGAGAGAGAGAGAGGGGTTGCATGCCAATTTATATGCTGATTTCAATGCTGATTTTAGATAGAATCATGCATTTTAGAACCATTGACTATAATAGTCATACACTGAATGTTACACTGTGTAGCGATGTGTTACTGTTTATTGCAGATGAGATTATTGTTTTAACTTTGCTATTCCTGGCAAAACTCTGTTTTTGTTGCCAGCTTGGTAGGTACCATTCCTCTGGTGTGAAGAGATTTGTTATACATAGAGTAGAGAGATATACTGTGTGTGTGTGTGTGTGTGTGTGTGTGTGTGTGTGTTTGTGTGTGTGTGTGTGTGTGTCACTACTGTGCTGCTGGTAAACTGCAATCACGCTGCAGTAATTGACAGATATTCAATGCAGCCATTTGGAAACTCACTGCCATGATTCTACTGATCCCAGAACAGCTCTTACACAAACACACACTTTCCCGTATTCAGTCGCAGACAACATCATGTATGAGAGTTTGTGAGTGTTTACATCTTTAGCCATGTGGTTCCATCGAAAGACCAATCTCCCGCACAGAGCCCACGCCTACATCAACTGAACAACACAGAGAATAATGAAGGTTAGATGTTGCGTGTAAAGATGTGGGAGAAAAGATTATGTTATGGTAATAAGACTGTGATTTATTGCAACTGTCATATGGTGTTTCGGTACAATGTGCATTACTGACATGACAAATTATTCTGTATTTTTGCTGCTTAAGTATTTGCAGCTTTAAGGGTTCTCACATTCATGTAAAACCTGGAAACATGGAATTTTAAAAGTGTTTCCTGGAAAATTCATGGAAATTAGCCTATTTAAAATCTTAAATGTCATGGAAAAGTCATGGACAATATTATTGGGAATATTTATTTTTCTAGATATGCTTTGCTCTAAAATATTTAATCAGCCAAATATTGCTCTTGTGTTGAGTAAAAGTTGCTTGCAATCCATAGTGATCAATGATCATTGAGAGAATTTTTCTTTTGTGTCAGTTCTTTTCAGTGAATCAGTCAAATTGGTTCACAAGTCAGTCTGAATAATTATTTTGAAAATCATTATCCAGAAATCTCAAACAAATGGAAAAGTCATAGAAAGTATTTGGTCAAAAGGTGTGGGAACCCTGTGTTTAGTTGCAGTCAAAATAACCAAAAACCAATATTTAAATTAATTGAAAGAGAAAATATAATTTATATATAAATGATATCATATAGAATTGATAATTCATTGTCACTTGCTTATATTTTATTATATTATATTTTAAATTGTATAAATCAATTAAAGCAAACAAATATGTAAACAATTAATGAATATAAATAATAGATATTTTTCATATAATTATATATTTATATAAATAAATTATAAGTAATAATATACAATATGTATTTGTTTATTTTAAATAAATAAAAAGCAAATTCCTGAATAAATGTGGTTTGCTTTAGCGATGCTGACAACAGGAATTTAGTCATCACAGTACAGTACAGTACACCTGCTTCATTGGAAGAGGGGTGTTGAAGGCTGACTTTGCTTTATACACATCTTTATCATTGTTCTATTTTCTCTGAGTCATCATTGAATGACTCAAATCTGATCATTTCAAATGCTTGGCTTCTCTCATTTGACAGTATGCCACACATGCCACTGTTTTTCCCTTCTTCTCCCACCTTTCTCTCTCTCTCTCTCTCTCTCTCTCTCTCTCTCTCTCTCTCTCTCTCTCTCTCTCTCTCTCTCTGCCTCTCCTTCTCTTTATGCAACATGTCCTCTCTCCGTTTCTCTTTCACACACCCCCCATCTTCGCTTGTTTCTCTCTCATTCTTCTGTACTCAGGCCAGATGGCTGGGCACTAGCAGGGCTACATATGGGCATTTGAAATGCTAATGTTTGTTAGTTTGCTAGTATGTGTGTCTACACTGGTTAATTTCAGTGCCAACATTACAGACTTGTTTTAGTCTCAACTTGTCAACAGATCTGTTTCTGGTAGTTGTTGACCTAGAGCTCTTTCTCTTTCTCTTTATCTCTCAGTGTGGATGCAGATCCTCAGTGTCTGGACACAGGAAGCTTTTCTGATACCACCTGCAGTCAGGGCCCGTACCTGGGCAATTCAAACCGATACAGGAACATTCGAAACGTTCCCGGCCCTCAGGGGCCTACAGTGGCCCCTCCAAGCCCAGCGAGCCTGGCCTGGGCTCAACGGACCCGACACCAGCCCGCCAGCCTGGCACTCCGCAAGCAAGAGGAGGAAGAGAGCAAACGCTCCAAAGCGCTCTCTGATAGCTATGAGCTCTCCACAGACCTTCAGGACAAGAAGGTGCTAGAGTTTATTTGTTTGTGTGTGTTTGTCTCTAGAAACATAAAGACCATTTCACAACTCTGCTGCACATATCTGGTCCTGAAGCATTTCTGGTAGCACCATTTTTATAAACCAGAACTGTCAAAGCAAAATGTTTGTGTATTTGGTTAAGGTATATGTAAACTTTTGACATCAACTGTACATGTCCTACAATTATCAGTACTGCACGTGTCCAGCTGTCTCGCTTTAATGCTGCAGTTCATGCATTCATTTTTTGTTTATTTTTCAGAAATTGAAACACTTTCATTTTCATTAGTTCCAGGCATCCAGGGAGCATCCAGCCACCGAACGACATGGTCAAAATTTTAATGCTGACATTTGATGACAATCATATTAATTTTACCACTACAGGTCACTATTATTGAAGCGACTACCGCTGTTGTTTTGAAAAATTTTACAACTAAATGGAAATGTTCTAGGAACAAATGTGTCACTTCCCAAACCCTTTCAGAGACCAAGATCTCCTATTACATATTTTGACTGTACCACTTGTACATAAAAGTACTGTGTCGTGCCACAGAGATGGTATCAGATGGTACTACAGTGGCACTTTGATATGTACAGTGGAAGTAAATATTTGCCATAATCATGTACCATGTATTTACATGGTACTCAGTTTTTATTTATTTGTATTGTATTGTACTGTATTATTTTGTAGCATGTTATTAAGTTGGTTGCACTTTATTTTACAGTACGTGTATTTTCAATATACTCACAGTGTACTTACCCAAGAAAGTACTAAGTAATATTAGGTAATTACATGTACATACTATGGGTTAAGGTGAGGGTTAGAGTTAGGTTTAGGGTTACTATCTTGTAATTACTATATTTGTTATTATATAGTAAGTAAATTAGGGCTGGGAAATATGTAAACTATATTTTTGCGATAATTGCCTTAAAAGATATTGCAATATCCGATTACATCGTCAACCCCACTGCCATGGCTCGTGAATTTTTTTGCTTTATTGATTTTGCTTTAAAAATTTTATTAATTTATTGAAACCCAAAAAACATAAACAAAAGACATTTCTAAATTCAAATTGCACATTAAACTAAAGAAAATAATAAATAAAATTTCGAAGTGATCAAAAAATCTTATTTAACCACCTCCACAAATCCAAACATTTACCGTCTCAAGCGGCTCTATTTGCATCATGTAATCCGCAATCCATGCCAACAGTAAGGAAATAAAACAAATTAAACTCACAGCACTTCCCGATATGATCGGAGATCATTTTCAACATTCTCATAGACAAAATTATTCTTGCAAACAGTTTTCAGATGAATGAAACAGAGAAAGAAAAGACTGAAAACTCTATGCACTTGTTCCACGAGACAGACTTTTGCTGCATGCCTCAGTGAAAACAGTGAATAAGACACAAGCTTTTACTTGGATTTTCATCTGTATGTTTCTTCAAGTGCATGTCTTTGTGACCAACAGCATTTCTTGTCATGTATCACTCCGAGACATCTTACAGGTCATCTGGCTGTTGCTGGTAGATGAGCAAAACTACCTGGGCATGAAAAACATTTGGACAAGAAACTTGTGAACTGGATTCAACCTCATCGCATTTTGCAGGTGGCAGGTGCTAGTTTCACACCCTGGCCACTGTTTAATATATTTGGTGACTTCCCAAATCCATGGCTTTGCCTTTTACCAATATTGTCGATCATCGTCTGTTCGTAATCGGCATTGGGATCTTTGTAAGCCATCGTCGATTTCCGATTACATCGTCCTATCGCCCAGCCCTAATGTAAATGTTGTACAATACTGTAAAATTAAGTGTTTTAGTTTTAGTTACATGTCTAAAAAAACATAGTAATAACTTGGTAGTTTGAAGTAAATTCAGTAATATTAATGAAAGGAAACCATGTTTACTTTCTGAAGTGTTGACACTTCCTGATATTTTGTGCTTAATTTGTTTGTCAGAACTCTCAGTGGCACAAACAGCCTGTAGGAACATCCACTCATTTGTTTGTGTTTCACCAAAGCCATCTCACAGACTGCCACTTTGAACTACATTTATGCACTGTGGAATGTGCATAATGTCCTCCAGCCATTTTAATGTAAAGCCAAACTTCCGTCATCTTGCATAAGAGAAAAGATGGGATGGTAGTTATGATCATATGGACCTTTTTCACATTTCTGACTTTAGAATGCAGAGGAGACTAGCATTAAACTTCTACAGCAGTGAATGAGAGACCACAGCAAATATAATGTTAGTGCTCCCATTTGCTCCAACAGCACAAGAAAAAATCCACTATTATATATACATGAAATTCCAAAAGAGGAAATAATAGACATTGGCATTACAAAAATAAGTATTAATTCCAGGGTAATATAAGCATAGTATAGTGATGTAAATGTACATTAAATAATACAAAGCTTTTAATAAATAAGCTTTTTACACTCTTTGTTTCAACCTCGTTCTTTTTTCTTGCTCTCTTTTTTTTCTTTCCATCTATTCCTTTTTTCAGGTGGAGATGCTGGAGAGGAAGTATGGCGGTTACTTCCTGAGCAGGCGAGCGGCTCGAACCATACAGACGGCGTTCCGTCAGTATCGCATGAACAAGAACTTTCAGCGGCTTCGCAGTTCCGCCTCTGAAAGCCGAATGACCCGTCGAATCATTCTGTCGAACATGCGTTCGCAGTACTCGTTCGATGAGCGACAACCACAGGTAATGGAATGGTACATTGGTTATTATGATCATGAAGAGAAAGCCTACACAGAGCAGAACATTCTGCACCACAAGTAATGTCACTATGATGATGACTGGCAGCTTCAGCCTGGAGATGATACTTTATGTAACATTTATTATGCCGTTTTATGTGGTGTGTACCTAATTTTAATACCCTAACATGGTTAGAATTACATGCTTGGATAATATTCATTATTTGATAGAGATATCAACTTAATACATTATTTCTCAATACTTTTGATGGCAAAATCTGTACAATGTGACTATTTCACAAAAGTATAAAATATTTAAAATAATTAAAGTTTAATGCTGATTTTTTTTTAAGTTGTATTTAGAAGGGATACGTTTTCTAAACAATGTTGATGTTACAAATAGTATCACCCAGCGCCTGAGATTTAATGTACTGATTCGGACGGGACTCGTAAGGTGGGTTTGTCTGTTTTAGATGTAGGCGTTACAGAAACCTTAACACATAATTTAGCAGATAAAATTAACATATCTTTTCAACTTGCTCAAAATTCAACTTGATTACATTTAAAATTACTTATCATTTTAAAATGTATTTTAAATAATTATTTAATGTATTTATTTAATTGTAATTTATTAATTAAACATTATAAATTATTTATTTAAAAAAGACTATTAAAATTAAATTTGCTTGAGTTTATAGAAGTAGCTTCTTATAATAAACCTAATTAAATAAACAATATTTATCTGTGAATTATATAATTATTACATTATGTAATTGAGCAGAGAAATTAAGGTATTAATTAATCTTACCTGATATTACATTGGCTAGTCTTAGCCGTTTTCGCAATTTGGCTGTACTTTTTAATTTTGTTTTGTTATTTTTTCTGTTGGAGGGCAAAAAATCTACATCTGAGTGGAAAGGCACGGAGCAGACAGAAGATTGGCATGAATAAGTACAATCTTAACGGTAGTTTGTGTAGGTCAAAATACATGAGGAAAGCGTTGTGAAAATTCAACATCAGCAATCACAGACATTTAGATTAGATTTCACAGAGGACACCTGAGTAGGTAATTTGCTCTGTAATTTTTACAGAGGTTGTGTGAGAAAAACACAGACTTGTCAGATTCAGACAGGATTAAAATATAAAATAAAAATTTCTATAACCTCCTCAGGGAAAACTAGTTCCGTCCGAATAGGGCTTTTGTGTGTAGGAGTTCTTAGAGATGCATCATTTATTTTCACAAGCTTGACATGAATGTTTGTCAGATTGAAAATTTAGATATGATGTGAATAGGCACTATCACACTACTCACCAGTACAGAAATTGTGAAAACAAAAAAAAGTGTGTATCAAATTTTCTTTTCCATAATTTCTTTAGATGCAGCCTCAGACACCTCAGCAGCAGCAAGGTCGATACACCAGTCATCACAGCTCATCTCTGGGCACAGCTGGCCAGCCGGGAACCCCAGACACACAGCAGGAGGCTTATTCACCTGCACACAGTCCTTCAGACAGGGAGGAGTACTCGCATGCAGACGATGCCTTCAACAAACAGGTGAGTGATTTGTGAAATGCATGGAATAGTTTTGGAAATTGCATTGAAAAGAGCGATAACTAATTTGATTCGGCATAGAATTTAAGATTTTGCTATAAATTGGGCTAGGGTTGTGTTTTCCGTTTTAGATTAAAGTTATGTTAAAGATTTAGATCTATTTTCGTTGTAGGTCAGATATCTGGACCAGTAGGTATAGATTAGGTGCATAGGTTTAGTAATAGTAAAAGTTTCATAATTAGATTTGTTTTAGAGACTTTGGTTTAAATTAGTTTTAAATTTTGTCTGAGACAATTAAGTTGTTTGACAGCTGACAACACAGGCAATATGTAACTCATGCAACATTAACTTTATACCTTTGGTGAATGACAAGCAACAGCATTACTTTAAGGGAATACTTGTTACATGGCACTTAGCATACACTTTTCCCCCAAAGCAATTTAGAGTGCACTAATCTCCCTGGAGTGACCTGGTGTTAAAGTCTTAGCATTTAGGCACAATGGTCATTAGGTTCAACCAGTCACTCTTCAGTTCAGTGCTCACCCATAATGGAGATTAAAGTGATGAGTGATGTTTGTCTTGCCACCCCAAATCTTTAACTACCATCAAGCACATCTGACTAGTGTGGGCTAGTGGACAATCAAAATTGTTTTTTAATGGCCAATGCAAATTCTAGATGCAATATACAAGACCAGCACTGGTCACCAATACATGTTGTTTTTTGGATGCTGGCCCCCAATAAGAGATTCTGGTGTGCCGCTGTCCCCCCAAGGCCTTGTAATAAGCTTAACCAGACTTCCTTAGTGGGACCAGCTTCACCAGAAATCTTCACCTGGCCAATATACTGTATGATAGAAAATAAAATTGTATATATTATTTACTAAAAATGTAAAAAATTATTAAATTAATGATTAAATTAAATATTTTTATTTTTGAATTAATTTTACATGGCCATTGGTGGATTTTGGAACGAAACATAAAACAGAAATAAACACTGCAGTTCATTGGCCAGTCAGGCACAGTTAATAATCTCAAAATGACCAAATACCGGCCGATTAATCATCCTGGCCAATATATAAACCATACTATACTATATATACAACTATCTTGTATATTTAAATAAACATTACAAACAAGAAAGATAAAATAAAAAGCATAGAAAAAACACACAGAAAGACAATTATGAATCTTCAGAGGTATCTTTCAGTGTGTTTAAATCAGAGGTGTTGTCAAGACTAGACCATCCAAGAACCAGACCAAGACAAGACATCTCGAGACCTAGACAGAGACCAAGACAAGACCCCTCGAGACCCAGACCAAGACTAGACCCTTCAGATCCAGATCAAGACCTATCCCCAAGATCAAGACCTGTCGGTTCAAGAACAAGGCAGTACATTTGAATGAACTAAGATGCTGAATTTATTTTGAAGAATCTCCTTCAAAGTTTTCAAGGCTCTGTCATTTTCCAGACAGCTATATAGAAAAAACAGTCCAGTTTTACAAGATGCCTTCATAATCCAAATGCCTTAGGTGTCACAAAGCAGTTTATTCTTCTACCATAATAAAAGTAAGATAATGTCATATATAACTCTTTGTTACATGCATAATTTTTAAAAAGAATAAAATAATCCTAAAGGAATGCTAATAGAATATTAAAGGAATTATAAAAGTTTCAGTTTATCCAATAGGATCTTAATGTATTCTTAGTTGATACTTACCTGATTACTTTATGATTGGTTCAAAATTGTGTAAATTCCAAATTTGCATAATAAATGACTCTCAAAATACAGATGGCTGATTAACATGTTAACATTAAATGCCAAATTCATCTTTGCTAATCAAAGTTCAACGAGAGACAGAGATACTTAATTGAAAACTATTGTTGGAAAAATAAACTATTAAAACAACTATGCATATCAGAATGTTCTTCGCTGAAAATAACACTGACCATCTCTGAACGAAATAAAGAAAGACCATTGCTGATGTAAAACAATCGCAATAATTGAAAAGAACAGTTTAAAAGAATTGATTTGTGGAAATGAGTCGGACTTACCAAAACCAAGCGTAACTGAGAATTGTGTTTCATGTGCATTATTAATATAACAAAATAACAATGTTTTTTTTTCTTTTCAAAAATCTAATGCAACGGCCAATTAGAGGCGTTTTAAACGCACAGAAGAAATCCGCTCAGCGTGCACTAACAGACTGAGGTCTGCTGCTGCACTCTTGCGAATTATCTCATTATAAACAACAAAGTGTAGAAACAATGTAAATAAGAAGTTTGTTGAGACAGCTTCATTGATTATAACGGGAGTTTTGGCGAGAGTGAGTCAGTGAGTTTACACAGCTTCAGTGATTATAAAGGGAGTGTTCTTTGCTCACTTTCTGTATATAATTCAATCACAATTTGAATCACAGTTGTTCCCTTTACAAAAAGCTTCACTTTGATGCTGCGCTGCTAAGCGCTATGGGGAAACAATCTTATTGTGAGCTGCTCTGAACATGTGTGTAACACATCAATGAAATTGACTGGAATTTATAGCCTCGGTTGGTGAGATCATTGGACGCACCTGTGGCCAGGCTATAAATAGGAGGCGTCACCAGAGTGTCGTCAGACATTTTTCTTCAGAGCTTTCTCTCTCTGTGTGTTTTCACAAAACTCTTGTTAGAAATTTGTTAAAAATCTAAGTCTTTTCCTTCCTTCTCTCTTTTATATATATATAAAAAAAAAGAAAAAGAAAGGGGAAAATGGCGGAAAAACAGGGCAAACAATGCGTGTTTCCTTGTCAGCGTTCTATGTCTGACAAGGACACGCATCAATTTTGCTATGTTGGCTTGGGGGAAGAGCTCGCTACTCTCGCGTTGGAACAGGGCGGGTGCGCGCATTGCGACCTACTTTCGGTCGGGATGCTTCGCGCTCGCCTTGCTTACTTCCGAGAGCCGGCACCCACACTTCGTTCGTGGGGCTCTCGCATGGATCTGGCTGAGGAGCGAGAGACGGGTTCGCCCCTTTCGCTCGCTCTCTCCCCAGATCCTGCTGGTCCCTCGCGTGATCCTGAAGCGTGCTTCGGCGCCTCTTCAGTTCGCGAGGGGGACCTCCATTCCCTTGGATCAGATTCCGAGTTAACTGCATCTGAGCGCTCCAATCGCGATTCTAAATCTTCGGAGGAGCTGCTCGATGTGATTACTCGCGTGGTGGCCAGACTTAAAATAGATTGGCCACGTGACCAAGTTCCCCCCAAGCACTCTAAGTTAGAAGACAGATTTCTGTCTGGTGACCAAGGGAAGGGAACACCTCATCAGTCCCTTCCCTTCTTTGATGATCTCCACGATGAGCTTTCTCGTTCTTGGAATAAACCTTATACCTCGCGCGTTCACGTGCCCTCCACGTCAGTATATTCGACTATCGTGGGCGCTGAGGCGCGAGGGTATTTAAAGATGCCACCGGTCGAAGAGACACTTGCGGGTTATCTCTCGCCGGGTTCGGCATCGTCGCTTAAGAAATCTGCTCTCCCCTCTAAACCATGCAGGGTAACCTCCATGCTGGTTGGGAAAGCATATCAAGCGGCGGGTCAGGCTGGTGCTGCGCTGCACACCATGGCTGTCTTGCAGGCGTACCAGGCTGACCTACTAAAAGACTTGAGTGCTGGAAGAGACCTCGACGACGAAGCTTTTTCTGAACTTCGTCGAGCTGCGGATTTGTCTCTCCGTGCCACCAAGCAGTCAGCCCGTGCTATTGGCCGGTCTATGTCCGCTTTGGTCAGCACTGAGAGGCACTTATGGCTTAATCTATCCGGCATCAAGCATAAGGACAGAGTTTTCCTCCTTGATGCCCCAGTTTCGCCTTCTGGTCTCTTTGGAGACGCCATGAATTCGGTTATCTCCAGATTCCAGGAGGCGAAAAGCCATGAGGAAGCCTTTGGGCAATTTCTTCCTCGTCGCACTCAGGGGGCGAGGCCGTCGGTCACCCAGTCTCGCCCTGATTCTGTTAGGAGGGAGGTTAAAAAACAGAGCGTGGCAAGTCGTGCTCCCCCTCGCAGAGATTGGGGACAGGCTCGTCGCCCTCAGCAACCTCCCAAACAAGACCTCAGGGCTTGTATCTCCAAGAGAAAGAAGCCCTGACGGTCCTGTATCCAACCCTGTGAGGGTAGTTCCCTTCGGGACGGGGCGCGTGTATCATTCACTTCGGCCCTCCCGATACCCTCACGAAACCTCTTCACTCCCATCACCCTTGGTGTTTCGGGTGACAGAGGTTTCAAACAAGATGTTGAATGTACCGTTGCTCCCTGCCATAATCCAGGACACGGAACATTCGACACCCCCTCGACAGGAAGTCTTGAAATTAGTTCCCAGGTATTTCTATGTGGGTTCTAAAAACAGTAGAAAAAGGCCTGCCGCCCTCCGAGCTTCAACGGCGTGGTTTAGACTACCGTAAGCCCGGAACAGGCATGTCTACTTCAGGTAGAACTGCAAAATCTCTTGGAAAAAGGGGCCATAGAACATGTTCCCCTTCCAGAGAAAAAGTCAGGCTATTACAGCAGATACTTCCTGGTCCCCAAGGGGGGGGGGGGGGGGGGGGGGGTTGCGTCCGATCTTAGATCTTCATGCCTTGAACCGCTCGGTCAAGACGCTCAAGATCAAGATGCTAACAGTCAAGTCCGTCGTATCTCAGTTCCAACGTCTCGATTGGCTGGTCACGATCGACCTCATGGACGCATATTTTCATATTGGAATTCTGCCACAGCACAGGAAGTTCCTGAGGTTCATTTTCGGGGACGAAGCCTTCCAGTATCGGGTCCTTCCATTCGGCCTAGCCCTATCACCCCGCACATTCACGAAATGCATGGATGCAGCACTGGCTCCTTTGCGACTCCAGGGCATCCGCATTCTGAATTATCTAGACGACTGGCTGATCCTAGCCCAGTCTCAGAAACTGGCAGTTCAGCACAGGGATATCGTCTTGGCTCATCTAGGTTCCCTGGGTCCGAGACTCAACGCCAAAGGAGCGTTCTTTCCCCGACCCAGAAAATTTCCTATTTAGGGGTCATATGGAATTCGATCACGATGCAGGCACAGTTGTCTCCCGCTCGTGTCATCTCCATTCAGAACTCCCTGAGCAATCTCAGGCTAGGTCAAGGTTGCACTGTTCTTCAGTATCAACGAATATTCGGTCTCATGGCGTCTGCGTCCACGGTGATTCCTTTGGGCCTTCTCCATATGAGACCGTTTCAGCTGTGGCTAAAAGCCAGGGGGTTTCATCCAAGGGCCAGTCCCCTCAGGCAAATAAGGGTTACGCGCCCAGTGCTTCGTTCCCTTTCTATGTGGTTCAGACCCCGGTTCTTACTTTGGGTCCCACTCTAGGTGCGTCTTGTCGTCGCAGGCTGCTAACGACAGACGCCTCCCTGACGGGCTGGGTAGCGGCCTTAAGTGGTCGTCCGGCTTAAAGGGATAGGAGGGTCGTCAGTTCGGTTGTCACAGTAACTGTCTCGAGCTGATGGCCGTATTTCTGGCCCTTAAATACTTCCTCCTGAGGCTGCCATGTCTTGGTGCGGGTGGGCAATACAGTGGTAGCCTCTTACATAAACCATTGGGGGATCCACGTTCACGTCAGCTGAATTTCTGGCACGTTCGATCCTCCTTGGGGCCCAGGGCAGCTCAGGGCAGTTTCGTCCCTGGATGCCCGTGTGTGTGCGGGAGCAGATTTACTAATCTAGGGTAGAAGAGGACCTCTTCGCCTCTATGATAGCGCAATGTCTCCTCTACTTCTCCCTAAGTCACCCAGCCCCCTTGGGTCTGGGCTCAAAGGCACTTACGTGTCCCCCGGTTCTTCTGCTCCCGGGAGTCTTGGTAAGGTTCGCCAGCAAGGGTCTTGCCTCCTTTTAATGGCGCTGCGCTGGCCGAACAGGATATGTTTCTCGAATTTCTCTCCTTGACGGCTCGCCTTGGGCGATTCCGGACAGGAAGGACCTTCTCATCACTGGTCCGAATTGTGAAAACTTTCATGCTTGGCCCCTAAGGGTACCAACTGAGGTTCACAGGGCTTTCTATTGAAGTTTCCGAGAACATTTCAAGTGCTACGGCTCCCTCCACTTGGAACTGATCTGGGTGGATTTTACAGGGCAGAAGAGGACCTCTTCGCCTCTTTTGATAGCGCAATGTCTCCTCTACTTCTCCCCGAGTCGCCCAGTTTCCCCCCTAAGTTCATATTACAGAACCAGCTAACTGCCAGTTTGCTTCAGTTCTGGATTTTCTGTAGAAAGAACTGTCAGCGGGCACTTGCCTCGCCACTGCCAGGTTCTATGTGGCTTCCACTGCGGTTTGCCACGCCTTGGTGGGCGGGGTGCCCCCTAAGAGGCGTCCTTGCTAGGACCTCTTCACAGGGTAAGACCCCTTTTTAGACCTCTAGAGTCAGCGTTTGGTAGACTTCTGACTCTCAGGATGGTTTTTCTTATGGCAATTACGTCTCTAAGGAGACTTGGGTACCTACAGGCTCTGTCTCTTTTGCCGGCCTGTTTAGAGTTTGCCCCAGAATGACCAAAAGCATTCTTTGCACCCTCACCCTAACTACCTGCCCAAGGTGTCTTTAGCGTCCCTTGGCCGGTTATTTTCTAAGCCTTCTGCTCCCTGCCGTTTGTAACGCCGGAGCAGCTAAGACTTCTCAGACTCTGTCCAGTCTGTACCCTTCAGACTTATGTCCACCGCTTTTGCTAGTGGCGTAAAGTCAGGGCAGCAATTCTTCACTTGGAAGCCATGACCGGGGGGCGGTCACTTCCTGGCAGACTATGTCACTTTGGGTGAGGTACATTTTTGCCCCGGCCTACGAGGCGCGCGGTCAAGCTTCGCCAGTAGGTTTTAGGGCGCACTCTACCAGAAGGCTGTCCTCCTTTAAAGCCTCGGCTAGAGGCCTCTCTCTGCAGCAAGTTTGTGATGCGGCAGGCTGGTCCTCCCCGCACACATTCATCTGGTTTCATGGTCATGTTTCTAGATGTTCATGCTACCCCGGGCTCTTATGCCCTTGGGTCGACATCTACGCTCATGTCTAAGCAAGTTTGTGATGCGGCAGGCTGGTCACCTCCGCACACATTCTTCAGGATCTATGGTTTGGCTAGATGCTCCTGCTACCCCGGTATGCCCTTGGGTCGACATCTACGCTAATGTCTAAGCAAGTTTGTGATGCGGCAGGCTGGTCCTCTCCGCACACATTCATTAGATTCTATAGTTTGGATGTCCATGCTACTCCGGGCTTTTACGCCCTCGAGTCGACATCTCAAACTCATGCAGGAACAAGTTTGTGACGTGGCGGGCTGGTCCTCTGCACGCACATTCTACAATTTTCTACATGGGCTAGGATGTTTTTGCTACCCCGGACTATGTCCTTGGGTCGACATCCCAGGCTCATGCCAAATCCAAGTTCATGGTACGAACTTTTGAGTTAGAGCCCTTGGGTCGGCTTCTCAAACTCATCTTTTGACTTTGTGGGCTAGATGCTCCGCTACTCTGGACTCTTATGTCTTTGAGTCGACATCTCAAGCTCATGTCTAACCAGGTTTGTGATACGGCAGGCTAGTCCTTTCCGCACACACTCTTCGGATTTTATGGTGTTAGATGTTCTGCTACTCCGGGCTTATGCCCTTGAGTCGACATCTCAAGCTCATGTCTGGAACCTCTCGCGTTCTGTGAAAACACTTCACAACGATCAGGGGTCCGGACAGCCCCAGTGCGGCGGCGTGGGCATTTCGTTCCCCATAGCGCATAGCAGCACAGCATCAAAGTGAAGCTTTTTGTAAAGGGAACGTCTCGGGTTACTTGTGTAACCCTTGTTCCCTGAAAAAAGCGGAACGAGATGCTGCGCTTCTTTTGCCGCACTGGGACGTCCCAGGACCGCTCTTCAGAAAAATAATCTGACGACACTCTGGTGACGCCTCCTATTTATAGCCTGGCCACAGGTGCGTCCAATGATCTCACCAACCGAGGCTATAAATTCCAGTCAATTTCATTGACGTGTTACACACATGTTCAGAGCAGCTCACAATAAGATTGTTTCCCCATAGCGCTTAGCAGCGCAGCATCTCGTTCCGCTTTTTTCAGGGAACAAGGGTTACACAAGTAACCCGAGACGTTTTTCATGCTGCTAATGACAAACAATGTGAAGTTGACCATTCAGTCACTGTCTTTATTTACTGATGTATAGAACAGCAATGAACAAAGTTCTCAGCTTGTTTGGGATGTGTAGCTACATAAATAAAACAGTATGCAATATATACTCCCACCAAAAACTCATAAGAATACCGTTCACTCCCGCTTACAACTCTCCCAATGTAACAAGCTTATTGGGTACAGTCATGGCCTCTACTAATGATTGCTTTGTTAGTCCATAGTTCTTGCACTTACATCCATATGATGAGCGAGACGGTGCTTCTCAAAGCATGCACGATGACACAAATGCAGAAGTACTTGCATTCTCAGTAATGGAGAAGATGCCACGCCAACCACTTGTTGAAATAATTATCGCATTTAGTGCACTGGTAATACACTGCAGTCTTGACTAAGATAATAAACCAAGACCCAGATCTAGACCAAGACACTGAGTAACAAGACCCAGACCAAGACACTGAGTAACGAGACCCAGATCCAGACCCACCTTTAGATGGCCTCAAGACATCTTGAGACCAAGACCATATGATCAAGACTCCAACTCTGCTTTACATGCACACCAAATACCAAAGAAATTTAAGAAGTGAGTCTTTTTCAATTAAAAAGTGGGGGAAAGTACACCTGAAATTTGAGATGTAATTTTTTTCCCCAATAATCTATCAAATGTATCACTATAATAACAAATTAATTTTTTGAGATTAAAAAACAGGGTGTGGTCTGATGGAATTACTCCATTCTTGAATGTGCATGTGTGCTTCCTCACTCAGGTGACTTCTCTGGCTGACTCTATGGATGATACTTTAACATGTCAGTCAGGACGAGGGGACTCTCAGGATGGTGGCGGGGGAGGCGGTGATGAGGGTGATGATTTCAGTGAGTGTGCATGGAGCAGCAAACCCACCCTGCGTGGGGGGGTCTTGGGAGAGCAAGAGCGACTAGGAGTCATGCATGAAGACAGCACAGCCACCTCGTACAGTGATGTCACGCTTTATATGGATGATGGCATTCCGTGTTCACCGCTGTCCATTGAGCGGGTTCCCTCCAGCACAGACACGGAGTACTGGGGCATCAGCAGGGGTGTTGGAGGTCGTGAGGACAGTCGGGACACGGAGGGTGGTGGGAGCAATAACAGCCGGCGTAGCACGCCATGCACGGAATGCCGAGATTACCGCTTACGTGGGTCCCACCTTCCTGTTCTTACCATAGAGCCACCCAGCGACAGCTCGGTCGACATGAGTGACCGCTCAGACCGTGGCTCCCTCAGCAGACAGCTGCTATATGAGCAGGAGCCTGCTGGTGGTGGATCGCCCCAAGGAACTCTTAAACACAACCCTGTCCCTCGCTCGCCCAATCCCTGCACGGCACAGGGCCAGACGCGACCTCCAGGCCGCCCCATCCCTTCGCCTTTACCTACGCACCTACCACACCACACCATAATGCACCACCACCATCACCCACACCTTCACCATCCAATGCACCAGCACCCTTTGCCACATATCCATCACCCCTACCCAGACCCCACATCCCCCTCCCCCACCCAGACTCCACTTACGCCACTCTCTTCCTCGTCATCTGCGCCTCTGCCCCCTACTGGGCTGGAACATTCGGATGGTGATAACGACTCGCTAAACTCCACCACCAACTCTAACGAGACCATCAACTGCAGCTCAGGCTCTTCTTCCCGGGACAGTCTGAGAGAGCCACTGCCTCCGCTAGGAAAACAGACTTATCAGAGAGAGAGCCGGCACAGCTGGGACTCGCCAGCTTTTAACAATGACGTGGTGCAGAGGAGGCAGTACCGCATTGGACTCAACCTCTTTAACAAGTAAGAGATGCTCACAAGAATGCATCCATATCAGCCTAGTAATAAGATTGGCAGTTTGATGCGTCATATCTGGGTAGTTGGCATTTTAAGTTTAATTTTTAACCAGTGACAACAGTGTCCTGACATCCTATACTTCCTATAAAGCTATTTTAAAACTAAAATGTAATTTTTTTTTATAAAATGCACATTCTATATAACATGCCTTTTTTCTAATTAATTGAATGACTTCATGGAGTTTTTGTACTTCATTAGCTTCATGACTGGACTGTTTAAGTGAAAAAAGCAAAAACATTCTGTCATGTTTACTCATCCTGATGTTTTTCCAAACCCATATGACTTTCTATCCTCCGTGGAACACTAAAGATATGTAAAAATGTTACACAGAATGACAGTCACAGTTCATTATATGGAAAAATATGCTATGAAAGTCAGTGGTGACTTTGAATAACATATTGCCATCTTATTTTGTGTTCCACGGAAGAACCTTCTGTAAAATATACACTTTTCTGGATGCGTACATATAAATTTCAAACTAAAATCTTGATGTTGAAAAACAGGTCGATGGACATACTGTATATGTCAGCTACTCATCTACAAATTTCTCAGTATAGTTTATTACTTCTATCATGTTCGTATCCTTGTATCAGGACATGATGAGCCCACATGGATTTCTATTAACTTGTTGTTTGACTTATTTGCCTAATACCTCTGTGAAAGATTACAGAGGATGTATGGCGGGACTGTTATTTTAACATGTCCCTCTATTATAAATCAAGGATAATTGATAATGAAAAGTAACTGTAATGATTCATGATACAAGATTGATGCGTTATGAATGATTTAGCACTTTTAAAATGACACTTTAGAAATTGAACTTATGAGGAAACTAAACTGAGAAATCAAATGGATTTTGAAATCAAATGACAGAAACCAATAAAGGACAAGACGATTACACTAAAGACAAAATTTGTATCCAAAATTGGATCACTCACACCTATGGGGCAATTTTATAGTCTCCAATTCACTTAACCTGCATGTTTTTGGCTTGTGGGGGAAGTCAGAGCACCTGGAGGAAACCCATAGGGAGAACATGCAAACTCCACACAGAAAGGCCCAGTTGAGCCAGGACTTGAACCCGGGACCTACTTGCTGTGAGGCGACAGTGCTAACCATTTAGTTTTGATCATGGTTTTGGAGGGTGAGGGGATGTCACATAACCTGTCCATGTTGACATTCTGCCTGATTTGGCAGTTTCATTTGATGCACAGTCTTTGACATAAAAAACAAAAGGTAGTAAGATATTCTCTCCTACCTTTTTTGTTTTTTTTAAACAAGCCTATTTATTTTTCTATACTAACTACTCATGATTATATGGTTAGTTGCATTTTATTCATTTAATTTAGCAGGGTTTATCCATTCAGATTTGAGAATAATAGCAATCTCTCTCTCAGTCTCACATTATCTGTTTATTTTACCCTTACTCTTCTGTCTGTCTTGCTTTCTCGCTTGTCTTCCAGGAAACCAGAGAAGGGAATCCAGTATTTGATAGAGAGAGGCTTTGTATCAGATACACCAGTGGGCATTGCACGCTTCATTCTAGAGAGGAAAGGCCTGAGTAGACAAATGATTGGGGAGTTTCTGGGAAACCGACAAAAACAGTTCAATAAGGATGTGTTAGAGTAAGTACTGATGTTTTTCCTGTCTGCCTGTCTTGCAGCGGCAGACTGTAGACTGAGTCAAAACAGCCTGGAGGCAAAAAAGCCAGATGCTGGCTAAAAAACATCTGAACAAAAAACATAAGTTTGCAGATTAATTTAGAGAAAAGCTGATAAATGAAAGTAGAAGTGGTCAGGCAAGATAGTAATTCTTTTTAATTGCTTCTTTGTTTCTTCAAATGAATATAGCCGTTAGTACATTATTATAATTTTTCTGATACACTCTGAAAGACCATTGCTAAATATTCCTTATTTATGTTATTATTTATTTACATAATTACATTTTTTTACACACAGACAGCAGAGTAAATGGAACACAATGAAGGGTTTAAAGACTCTCAAGGTTTAATTATCATGTGTCTCTAGTGGACAAAATTGGTACTACATCCTGCATCTGTCCTTCACTGTTGAATTGACTGATCATTTTAAAGTGTTGTTGACAACAGAAATTGATTACATTTGTCACGTGTCATCAAACTATCCTGTGAGCTTGACCAAAATAACCAGATTTAAAAAAATAGATCATGTGGATCCAGAGGACATGTTTGTATTGATGTCAAATTTCAACTGTTTTGATCACAGGTGCAAAAATAGTATTTTTGTAAGTTATAGTTCCCCATAGCATCAGAAATTGATTACATTTTGAACATGACCTCAGAATGTTCAGTTGTCCTTGTGTTTTAGGTTTTGTTGAGTTTGAATTGTTTTTCACTTCTTTCAGCTGTGTGTTGGATGAAATGGATTTCTCAGGCATGGATCTGGATGATGCCTTGAGGAAGTTTCAGGCTCAGATTAAAGTTCAAGGAGAAGCCCAAAAAGTGGAGAGACTGGTAGAGGCCTTCAGGTACCCTCTCCTTTTTTTCCTTTCAAATGACAAACTATATTGCCTTTAAATGGTTTTAGGACTAAGATCAAAGACTTTATAAATAGACAATTTGAACACTGTCAGCGTTATAATGTATATTTAGTCACATTTTCCCCTTTCATATGTCCCTTGTTTTTATGTTTGTTGTGTTTAGTTGTGTTTTAAAGTTTTATGCTGATATTTTGGCCAGGTCTCTCTTAAAAATAAGAGATTATAATCTCAAAGGACTAACCTGGTAAAATCCAGTTTAAATGTATTTTTTTTACAGTGTGCCTTACTCTTTTTTTTTCTCACAGTCAGAGATACTGTGTGTGCAACCCTGCACTTGTCCGTCAGTTTCAGAATCCTGACACAATCTTCATCCTGGCCTTTGCTATCATCCTACTTAATACAGACATGTACAGTCCCAACGTCAAAGCTGAGAGAAAGATGAAGCTGGAAGATTTTATCAAGAACCTGAGAGGTAACCCACTCCACCCATGTTCCTTCTTAAAAAAAAAACAACCAAAAAAAAAAAACACACTGGCAGCCAAAATTTTGGAATAATGAACAGATTTTGTTGTTTGGGAAGGAAATTGGTATTTTAATTCTTCAAAGTGGCATTCAACTGATCAAAAAGTATAGTCAGGACATTACTGATGTAAAAAACAGCAGCATCACTATTTGAAAAAAGTAATCTTTGATCAAAACAATCTCATATACAGTCTTGTGATATCTTGATTTGAAGGTCAAGTCAACCATTCACAGCAGAAGATGGGGGGGGTCTTCATTTTGAACTCTGATAAAATGCCATCATAGTCCAAAGAGTCTGTCAAATTTCTTTCAAATGAGAGAAGGGATAGTGCATTTAAGTGGTCGTGACAATTCTTGCTCTGTTTTAACATTTGAGCCAGTCTTTCCACACTAAAGCTAGTCATCAGTAAAAATATCAAGGCATGTAAGAGCCTATTCATGTTGGGAAAAACATCACAAGCACAGGTGTCGAGCACCTCAACAATTGATGGGAAAGACATGTTAACTTTTTGTGGCTGGGCGGAGGGTGGGGCCTGGGCCGGGTCGTGATTCTGCACACCCGGCCCCTAATCGGGCTGATTAGCCTGAGAGGGATAAGGGCTGACTGGAGACGGCAGTGCGACAGAGAGCGAGATTTACGGGCAGCTGCCCGACACCTGTGTGTGTTTGTGTCTTTTGGTTCAGTTCTTCATTAAAATATTATTTATATTGTCAAGTCTGTTCTCACCTCCTCCTTTCCCTTTTATCCCTTTACTCTATTATTTTCAGGTGCTCTACAAATACTTTGTGTTTTGCCTACCCCGTAGTTATTCCAAAGTGCGCACTTGGTGAACTAATGTATGCCATCTCCCCAAAGGTGCTGGATCCTGGCATGAGGGCAGCTGCGGCTTGCATTAATCCACAGTGTCTTTTTGAAAGTGGTTTTTGTGTTCGATGATTTGTCTGTCTAGAATTTTATTCCATAATGCCTTAAGTTCTGAATTGTCCTTTATGTTGTGAAGTTTTGCCTTACGTAGACTCAACAGCAGAACTGCTTAACCGTATCAGCAATTTTCTCCTTCGTGACACAGCTAGGTCCCATGCTGTTATGTAATTTTTTTTACATAATATCTTCAGTTAAATTTAATACTTGGTCAAATCATTATTTGAGTTTCTAAATTCTTCACATTTTTTCTTAAGGCACTCGATAAGATCAATGGAGTCCGCAATTGATAAATGGGTGAATTGTAAGCCTTTGGTAGCAAAGTCACTAGTTTCAAATAACTTGTTGAATGTAACAAGAAGAAATAAAGACTTTTTCACTTGTAGTTGAGTCAGCTTTGAGTTTTGTCTGTCCAGAGTCTTCACTTAATTCAGCCAGAGTTTCTAAAATAGCACTAAAGAGGGTCAATACTTTACTCACAGTCCCTGACCAGGAATTCCAGTGCACATCACACGTTTTGTCCAACTACGAGGTTGGCTTGTCCAGGCAGAGCTGTTTCTGCACAAAAAACCTAGCATGTCTGTGTTCCCCATTCATGAAACCGTGCAGATTGTTTAAGGTATCCAAAAATGATAACACAGTTGGAGACACCTTGCACAGCACAAGGTTTAGGCGGTGTGAGCTGCAATGCACATATATAGTGCATGAGAAAATTTGCTTCAGGATCACCTGAACACCGCCTTTCTTACCAGATATTACTGCCACATCTAAACAAAACCCAACACACAATGCAGAATCCAACTCCAGAAGTTCCAGTATTTGTAAAATGTTCGTAAATATACCATTTACAGTCAGGTTCTCCATTTCACGAAAGCCAACAGCCCTCTCCTTAATATATCTTTTACCTGTCACGGTCTTTGTTGTATGAAATTATTTTAAATGTGGCTGGGTCAGAGGCTCATCAATCGCTGTCAAGTCTGATGGGGTTAGCAGCTCAGCCGGCATGCCCAACTCTGTGGTAATTGTAGGATGTGGTGTATCTGCATTTGCAGGGGATGGGTAGGAGAGGGGCGCCACGTTAAGCTTTTGTATATTGCCATGCATGCACATGCAATCAATAGGTGGAACAGTCACGTCTTTCGTTTTTAATTAAAGCTGGGGCTGTCGATGGAGAATGGTGAGGTGTGATTGTATTCTCCTTGTCTGCTCATTTTCATTTGGGAAATTGAAATAAAGTACTTTGTTTAGCATTCTACATTCTTGCTGCATTTTCATGCAAACACTGCATTTGCATGTGAAATAGAGAGATATGTCCGTTCTTATATTCTGCTGTCCAATTACTCTGATTTGAGTTCATTTGATTTTATTGGTCACAATAGCTCATTCAAGGTGTCTTAATTGAACAGCTGGAGCTGATTGGCTGGCTAGATATTGTACCCATGTTGGTTTCTCTGTAATATTAAATTAGACATAATTGTGCACTGTGATTGGGTGGGCCAAACTGTAGAATAGGTGTGCTCAGGAGGCAACACATGAGAAACTATTTTTATTTTTATTTTTTTGCTTACTAGCTAACAATCAGCATGCGGTACCAACGTCGACCAACAGGTGACACTCTCAGTAACCAAGAAATCTTACAAGATGATAGATGACAGCTGTGGAACATATGTAACCTGAAGTATATTCATTTAATTGTGGGATTTCATGTATTAGAAGACTCTCAAACATTATTTATTTCCTCGATTAAGATTTGCAAAACATTCTTGTTAGAGCAGGGGTCTTCAACCATTTTCAGGCCAAGGACCCCTTGGTATGTAGAGAGACTGTAGAATATTGTCTGAAAATTGAGTGTTGCATAGAGGTAACTAAACTCATCAAAAAAAGAAACAGCCCATTTTTAGGACACTGTATTTTAAAGATAATTTAGTCACAGTTAAAGATACTTTTCTACTGACTCTGAAAAACACCAAAAGAAAGATGCCCAGGGTCCCTGCTCATCTGCATGAACGTGCCTTTGGCATGCTGCATGGAGGCATGAGGACTGCAGATGTGGCCAGGGCAATAAATTGCAATGTCCATACTGTGAGATGCCTGAGACAGTGCTACAGAGAGACAGGAAGGACAGCTGATCATCCTTGCAGTGGCAAACCAAGTGTAACAACACCTGCACAGGATCGGTACATCCGAATATCACACCTGCGGGACAGGTACAGGATGGCAACAACAATTGCCCGAATTACACCAGGAATGCACAATCCCTCCATCAGTGCTCAGACTGTCCACAATAGGCTGAGAGAGGCTGGACTGAAGGCTTGTAGGCCTGTTGTAAAGCATGTCCTTTCCAGACATTACAGGCAACAATGTCGCCTATGGGCACAAACCCACCTTCGCTGGACCAGACAGGACTGGCAAAAAGTGCTCTTCACTAACAAGTTGCGGTTTTGTCTCACCAGGGGTGAAGGTTCACGTTTATCGTTGAAGAAATTAACGTTACACCGAGGTCTGTACTCTGGAGCGGGATCGATTTGGTGGTGGAGGGTCTGTCATGGTCTGGGGTGGTGTGTCACAGCATAATCTGACTGAGCTTGTTGCCATTGCAGGCAAACTCATCGCTGTGCGTTACAGGGAAGACTTGTTCCTCACTCATGTGTTACCCTTCCTGCAGGCTCATTCTGACATGACCCTCCAGCATGACAATGCCACCAGCCATACTGCTCGTTCTGTGTGTGATTTCCTGCAAGACAGAAATGTCAGTATTCTGCCATGTCCAACGAAGAGCCCGGATCTCAATTCCATTGAGCACGTCTGGGACCTGTTGGATCGTAGGGTGAGGGTCAGGGCTATTCCCCCCAGAAATGTCTGGGAACTTGCAAGTGCCTTGGTGGAAGAGCTGAACTGGCAAATCTGGTGCATTCAATAAGGAGGAGATGCACTGCAGTACTTAATGCAGCTGGTGGCCACACCATACTGTTACTGTTACTTTGATTTTGACCTTTGCTACAACATGTGCCACCATCTTGATTGAAATCTAAGACTTTAGAAAACGCCCTTTAGTTCCGTATCGTTTGGAAAATTATGACGTTAGAAACTGGAAATCAGAGTTTTCAACCAAAAACTAGTTATTATTAGTGTGGACACGAGTTTGCAGTCTAATAAAAATAATACAGCTGCTTTTTTGCCACTTTTCATCAACAGGAGTGGACAATGGACAGGATATTCCCAGGGATATGTTAGTCGGAATCTACCAGCGCATTCAGAAATGGGAACTCAGGACAAACGATGACCACGTTTCTCAAGTACAGGCTGTTGAGAGGGTCATTGTGGGCAAGAAACCTGTGAGTTAAATTCAACTCACACGACCCGTGATTTGCTCATGCATGTCATACTTATAGTTGAAACCCCATATTTTTCCCAAGCTTATAGTTAAGCTGTTGTTTGTAACAAGATGAGTAAATGATGACAGAATTTTTTTTTTGGGGTGAACAGTACCTTCAACAGTAAGCTTGGGAAAAATAGTGGTGAGTAAATAAGAGAATTTTCATTTTAGGGGGATCCCTTTAACAAAATACAAAGGAACTTTGATCTTGAATTCAGTTTGTACTGAGAACATATTTTTGTTGTTTAGCATATGTGAACTCAGTAGCCAACTGAATTTACATGTTTTGTGTGTTTGTTTAGGTGCTTTCTCTGCCACATCGCAGGCTAGTATGCTGCTGTCAGCTATATGAAGTCCCTGACCCCAATCGACCACAGAGGAGTGGAGTTCACCAGCGGGAGGTCTTTCTCTTTAATGATCTACTGGTGGTGAGTCTTCCTCATTTCAGCACTTTTACTACATACAGATGCAGCAGCCTTGAAAAAATATGTAAAAATAGATGATCTAAATGTTTATTTGATAGAGTTTTATCATTTACCCTCTTGTGACATGCACTCCTGATCCCAGGACTCTGCTAGAAGCAGCTAAATCTCTCTATGTAATGCTTTTAAACAGTATGATCTTTTAGTTTGGAAAAACGTCACTTCCAGGAATTATGGTGCGTTCTCGTCACGTTGGAATTAATGTAATGAAGTCTTTTCACATTTTTGGGTTTGGAACACAAAATTAATTTATAGAGGAGTTAAACTTCTATAGAGGTCAATGGGAGTCAGAGGTTATTTTGTGAATTAAACAGTCCAAGGTCAATACAAATGGTTTGACATGAAGCTTTAGTGTAAAAAATGTTCAGTTCATGCCGACAGGTCACAGGAGGATGTCCCTCTCTGTTTCAATGACGCATCATGCGACATCACTTTGTACAATCTTCAAAGAAGTTGATAGAATACCTGAAGAAGGTCTTTGACCAAAATGCTGTAATATATTGCAGATGTAAAAGCTATACGACAGTGTGTGGACTCTTTATTTTTTCCCCCCGTTGTATTGTTTATACACCTGCCCCCAATGTGTTCATTTACAGTTGAAGTCACAAGTTTACATACTCTTTGGCTGAAGTCTTTAAAACAAATTTTTTAACCCCTCCACAGATTTCATATTAGCAAACTATAGTTTTGGCAAGTCGTTTAAGATGTCTACTTTGTGCATGACATAAGTCATTTTTCCAACAATTATTTACAGGCAGATTGTTTCACATTAATTTGACTATATCACAGTTTCAGGGGTCAGAAGTTTACATTCAATAAGTTATCTGTGCTTTTAAGCAGCTTGGAAAATTCCAGAAAGTGATGTCAAGCCTTTAGGCAATTAGCCAATTCACTCCTGATAGGCTAATTTGCTAATTGGAGTCAACTGGAGGCGTACCTGTGAATTTATTTTAAGACCTACCTTCAAACTCAATGTCTTGTTGTTTGACATCATGGGAAAATCAAAAGATATCAGCTAAGGCCTCAGAAACATAAATTGTGAACCTCCACATGTCTGGTTCATCCTTGGGAGCAATTTCCAAATGCCTGAAGATACTACGTTCAACTGTTGTGCGAAAAGTGCAAATCAATCCCAGAACAACAGCAAAGGACCTTGTGAAGATGCTGGAGGAAACAGGTAGACAAGTATCTAAATCCACAGTAAAACGAGTCCTATATGGACATAACCTGAAATGCCACTCAGCAAGGAAGAAGACAATGCTCAAACTGCCATAAAATCGCCAGACTACAGTTTGCAAGTGCACATGGGGACAAAGATCTTACATTTTGGAAAAATGTCCTCTGGTCTGATGAAACAAAAATGTAACTGGTCAGCCATAATAACCATTGTTATGTTTGGAGGAAAAAGGGGGATGCTTGAAAGCCGAAGAACACCATCCCAACCTTGAAGCATGGGGGTGGCAGCATCATGTTGTGGGGGTGCTTTGCTGCAAGTAGGACTGGTGTACTTCACAAAATAGATGGCTTCATGAGGAAAGAAAATTATGTGGATATATTGAAGCAACATCAGACATCAGCCATGAAGTTAACGCTCAGTCACAAATAGTTCTTCCAAATGGACAATGAACCCAAGCATACCTCCAAAGTTGTGGCAAAATGGCATAAGGATATCAAAGTCAAGATATTGGAGTGGCCATTACAAAGTGTGGACCTCAATCCGAAATTTGTGGGCAGAACTGAAAAAGTGTGTACAAGCAAAGAGGCCTACAAACCTGACTCAGTTACACCCGTTCTGTCTGGAGGAATGTGCCAAAATTCCAGCAAATTATTGTGAGAAGGTTGTGGAAGGCTACCCAAAACATTTGTTTCACATTAAACAATTTAAAGGCAATGCAACCAAATAATAACAAAGTGTATGTAATCTGACCCACTGGTAATGTGATGAAAGAAATAAAAGCTGAAATAAATCATTCTCTCCACTATTATTCTGACATTTCACATTCTTAAAATAAAGTAGTGATCCTAATTGACCTAAGACAGGGAATGTGTTCTACGATTAAATATCAGGAATTGTGAAAAACTGAGTTTAAATGTATTTGGCTACGGTGTATGTAAACTTATGACCTCAACTCTATGGTTTCACCAATGGCCATACATTAACTGAACTCGATTTATCGATGCCTATACTAAATTCTGAAATCTAATTAATAGAGCTTATATCAAATAAGAAAAATGCAAACACATTTCAAGAACTTCTGCTGGAAATAAGCAGAGTTGGGGAAAAAAACTATACTTTGAAAAAATAAATGCAAGCAGCAAAGAAACTTTCTATATAAAAGATTTTTTATTATTTGTAATTTTTTAAGGTTTTTTCTCCATTATTTAATTTGACTTACATTAAAATGTATTCATGGCAGTTTGTCTGAAAGAACCCAACACTGATGTCTTACGCATGATTTACACATAGTCAGGAGCAGGTTGGTGCAAATACGAACATTTTCATGAATCCGAAAGTTTACATCAGACTGGCTTTACGAACAATTTACACACACATTTGTTCTGCTCATGTTTCATGAATGAGGCCCATCAACTTTGTTCTCATTTGCTCCAACAGCACAAGAAAAATGAACTATTACATTTTCACAACTTTGCAAAAAGAAAATTAATTGAAAGATATGGATTATGACAGTCAGTAGAGGAAAAAAATTTAAATTTACTGTCATTCCTTTAGCAGCTGTATTTGAAATACCATTGCAGCAGTGTTGACTAGATTTTTTTCAGTCATAATATTAGAATAAAATGGCCAATCAAGCAGAAATATGGTATGTATAGAGGTACCTAACTACCGTTAACTGTTGAGGCTGCTGCCATTGTTTGTTGTATAAGACATTACAATGTTCAAGTGTGAAAATAAAATTTCCATGTTTACAAATTGTAGTTTACAAGTTTTTACTGGCTTTTAGAACTCAGAAACTTAAAATAATATTTATTCTAACTTGAATTACTCACAGAATTATTCACCAGTCTCAAGCAATAAGTGGATCTTGTTCCAATGGTATTTCTGCTCAATGCACTCAAGATACCCTTCTGTTCCCACCTGCAGGTTACGAAGATCTTTCAGAAGAAGAAGACGTCGGTGACGTACAGTTTCAGACAGTCTTTTCCCCTGGTGGAGATGCAGGTTCATATGTTCCAGAATTCCTGTAAGTGAATTCATCCCTCAATCTGTCTCACCATCTGTCCCTCCTCCTTTATTTATACTATCACTCCACACCAGCTCATTTATACAGTCTCTGCTCTCATCCACTCCATCTTAGCTCAGAGCTCTTGGAGTCGTTATCTTCTCCATGCTTTCATGTAGTTTGTGTTTTGGTTTCTTAATGGCAGGGGCGTAGATTTGGAGTAACCCCCCAATAATCAAAACTAGCAGGTACAACACCCCAATATTTATATCATGATCAATTTAAGGATATGTAAAATTACTTTGAATGGAGTGACTTTTTGCACTAGGTATAAAAATACCTGCCACACAGCGCAGCTATTTGCACTAAAATAGTCTGGTGGAAACACAGAAATTTAAGACAAACTGCGCCCCCTTGTGTTACTGCAATGGCATAGTGTGTTAAGACAATGTGGATGTGCTTTATTTTTTTAATGCGGATGACCCGGTTTGATTCTCCCTTCTGTCCCACATTTTCCCATACTGTTTCCTGTCTCCACTCTTAATATTTCCTTTAGCACTACTTATAATAAAAAAAATAATATAAAGGTTGATTAACTTACGGTGATTTGGCCACAGTGACGGTTGGGAAATTGAGAGAAAGGTTTGATGTTTTTTTTGGTGGAAGCTATAGTTCTAGTGCAGTTAACCATTGTGTTATTACAGTAATATGGTTTTAATATTGTAAACATGTTTAATTTTGTGGTTACTATGATTTTACTACAAAATACAATGGTGAAACTATGAGTACTATAGTAAAGCCATGATAAATGTTTGTAAGGTTAGGGTTACGTTTATGGGTAGGGGTTGATGTAGGGTGTCTGTGGAACTCTAAATAAAGACACTGCAGTATGTAGATAAATAAACACACTGCAGTGACACTCTATGTTAGTATTTATTTAGGAGTGCAAATAGCATCTAACACTATTTGCACTTAGTGCAAATAAGATGCTTTTTGTTGCTATTTACACTTAGTGAAAATAGACTCTGCCTAATTTTTATCCATTTGGGTAAAATATTGGTATTCTAAATCTACTGTGAGACTGTCATAATTAGACAAAAAAAAGTCCCCCCACTGCTCTACTAGTTGCTTCACTAACAGCGTTTCATAATTACTGTGCTGTTTCACTGGGAAAGAACAGTGACAACAACATGAAGAGAGGCGCTGCCCAGTAGACCATTTTACATTGATAGACGAAGACGGACTGTAAAAAATCAATCTTTATTCATAAGATTGTTGGATAGTTCTGAAATCTAGGTAATGACACTGCAGCTAAAGCCTACAGTCAGCCTTGCAGAGTAGCGGATTACCGTAACCGCGTTAGGTAATCAATATACAAAAATAGGTAACTGTAATCTGTTACAGTTACATAAAAACCTGTAGTAATCAGATTACAGCTATTTTGTTTAATTGGGATTACTGTCAGGATTACAAGTTTTAATTTCTGATAAAATAAATGACAAAGTGATACCGAAAGTTGTTTGTTTAGAGTGAGAGACGGTTTAGATGCACATTCTCTTCAGGTTCTCTCTCATGACTCACTTGAGTCAGGAGTACCTCCTACTGTCGCACTCTGCTCTCAAGGGAAACAGCTGCATCAAATTTCGAAATGTTTTGCTCTTTAAAAGAGAAAGGCAAAACAACATTAAAGTTCAGCGGAATTTATGCCTGCTGTGAAGATGCTTTCATTATCCAAGAACCTGAGAATTTGAAGGTAATAAGATCCACACATAAATAGCATTAGCTTGGTTAGCTAAAATTAGTTAATGGCCCTCATCATTTGGCGGGAGCATGAATAGCTGCCAATACTGACATGATTTGCGAATCATTGCAGGTATGGCATTGAAATCCACCTGGTTTGCGTAGCTGCAAATGCAAACTGTACTGTATTGGCCAGGACGTCCTGTATATTGTTCCGTTACATATTGAAGCTGAAAAAATTACCCCTCCCCCAGGTGAACAGTAAGCTACACTATGTAACTTAAAAAATAACAAAATGTCATTGATGAGAGAGCGCAAAAAAAAAATCCATCTCCTAAACCATGTCTTTACCCAAATACACTTTGATAAACCTATAATAATGATTTATATATTAGAGCTGTCGGGACAGATTTTGCGGGAAATTTCATACATACTTCATTCGCTCTTGTGTTTTGACATCATATCCGTACACAGAGAAAATAAGATCTGGCTACTGTATCACGTGTATGGTGTGGGAGTACCGTGAAGCTGAAAGTTTGTTGTCACAATGAACAAGAACAATGGATCATTCAAAATGGCAAACCGCTGGGGAATCACGGTTGTAAAAACAAAGAAACCCCAAACAGAGCAGAGTCTACAACCAAAAAAAGGGAAAGCATCAGAATCCATAATAAAATCAAAATCAACATCGGCTTGTATTTTCAGAGGTGGCGACATCTCTAAGATCTATTAGGATTTAAAAATGAACCAGAGATGGATTTTTTCTAAGTGAACAGATGATATATTATATCGATATGGTTTATTTCAGTTGTGTAATCATGCACAAACGTCTGTGTCTGTGTGTGTAGTGAAATACAATAATTATTCTATAATCATTGCAGAACATTTCACTTGCTAGCACATGTGTTTATTTTTCTTTATAAGGGCAATAATTTATATAAATAAATCCTTTAGTCCTTGGCTTGTCTTGAAATGATGTTGACTACTGGTTGGTAACAATGACAATCTTTGACATTATCAGACTAGCAATCTTTATGTGTAATGTGAACGAACATTTCCTAACTTTTGTAGCATAATTTATTTCAAAACATAAATTTTTGAAATTAGTCAAAACAACAGCATAAGTAATGACACTTATCTGCTCAGATTACATATTTTCAGATATCCGTCTTTTCCTTTCTTTTGTTATTTATTTGCTCATTCGCTCTGATAAGATGTCCTGTATCCATGTGTACATGAACCACATATTATCCGCTCAGAGGAGCAGAGCCGAAGCACAACTCGCATCATTACCAAAACAATGTTTTTCCGCAAGACGCATGCAGTTTTATTTTTTATCCGCTAGAGGGCCAAAAGTCACAGAGTGTAGCTTTAAACCTTAATAATTTAAGACAACAAAGTTTTGAATACAACACCAATACAAAAATCAACTGAACAAAATACCCCTGGAAAACATGCTTTCTCTCCTTTTTCACCTCTCATGATTTTGCATCCCTGATCATTATTAACAAATCCAAATTGTACACATAAATACCCAATTAATTGAAAATGTATTTTAAGTTGTCAGGAAAGAACAATTAAGAATTTTTCTGATTTTGATAAATTATTGTTGAGAACAGTTCAAATGTCAGGGTGAGGGAGACATTCTGGCAAATGTAACATGTTCAACACTTATAGTAATTAAAGTAAATGAAAAGACACACTAAAAGTTTTTTAGCTTGTGATGTTTGACTTTGGATCATGAGCAAGCAGAGAAAAGACACTCTCCAGCATTTAATTATGACAATAATAATGATGATGATGATAATGTGTGATCTACCTATTGAATTCAATCTGCAGTTAATGAATAGTGCAAATTACAATTGCCTATACACACTAACTGCAATACATGGTAGAATTGCACTTTGCAGTGTTTCTGAATCTGAAGTACACTCACCTAAAGGATTATTAGGAACACCATACTAATACTGTGTTGGACCCCCTTTCACCTTCAGAACTGCCTTAATTCTACGTGGCATTGATTCAACAAGGTGCTGAAAGCATTCTTTAGAAATGTTGACCCATATTGATAGGATAGCATCTTGCAGTTGATGGAGATTTGTGGGATGCACATCCAAGGCACGAAGCTCCCGTTCCACCACATCCCAAAGATGCTCTATTGGGTTGAGATCTGTTGACTGTGGGGGCCATTTTAGTACAGTGAACTCATTGTCATGTTCAAGAAACCAATTTGAAATGATTCGAGCTTTGTGACATGGTGCATTATCCTGCTGGAAGTAGCCATCAGAGGATGGGTACATGGTGGCCATAAAGGGATGGACATGGTCAGAAACAATGCTCAGGTAGGCCGTGGCATTTAAACGATGCCCAATTGGCACTAAGGGGCCTAAAGTGTGCCAAGAAAACATCCCCCACACCATTACACCACCACCACCGGCCTGCACAGTGGTAACAAGGCATGATGGATCCATGTTCTCATTCTGTTTACGCCAAATTCTGACTCTACCATCTGAATGTCTCAACAGAAATCGAGACTTATCAGACCAGGCAACATTTTTCCAGTCTTCAACTGTCCAATTTTGGTGAGCTCTTGCAAATTGTAGCCTCTTTTTCCTATTTATAGTGAGATGAGTGGTACCCGGTGGGGTCTTCTGCTGTTGTAGCCCATCCGCCTCAAGGTTGTGCGTGTTATGGCTTCACAAATGCTTTGCTGCATACCTCGGTTGTAATGAGTGGTTATTTCAGTCAAAGTTGCTCTTCTATCAGCTTGAATCAGTCGGCCCATTCTCCTCTGACCTCTAGCATCAACAAGGCATTTTCGCCCACAGGACTGCCGCATACTGGATGATTTTTCCTTTTCACACCATTCTTTGTAAACCCTAGAAATGGTTGTGCGTGAAAATCCCAGTAACTGAGCAGATTGTGAAATACTCAGACCGGCCCGTCTGGCACCAACAACCATGCCACGCTCAAAATTGCTTAAATCACCTTTCTTTCCCATTCTGACATTCAGTTTGGAGTTCAGGAGATTGTCTTGACCAGGACCACACCCCTAAATGCATTGAAGCAACTGCCATGTGATTGGTTGATTAGATAATTGCATTAATGAGAAATTGAACAGGTGTTCCTAATAATCCTTTAGGTGAGTGTATATCCTGTCTGATTTAGTTTAATGTTAACCAAGGCATAATTAAGTGCATCTGTTCTGATTCTATTTGCTTTATGATCAATTAATTAGTTTTTGTATCAGACAGAGAACTCACTTGATTTATCTACATTAACAGCTAATTTAGTTGGTTGGGTGCAGTGTCCATATTTATTTTCCTAACAGCTACAACAGTTGTCATAATATTACTGTTTGCATAATAATTCTGTTTGCATTCAAGGCATAATTTAAAGTTTTAGAGATCATATTGATTTTATCATGACTTTATTTACATATGTGCCCTTGTGGTAATCCACAAGTAACGAGATTCCATCTGATACATTACTTTCATATTGCTGTAATTTGTAATATGTAACAGATTACATTAAAAAAGTAACCCTCCTAACCCTGCCTACTATAACTAGTTAGCTACTTCACTGCAATTTAGTTCCAAAACTATCAATGTTAGATGTTAGCGAAAACACAACCTACTCTGTTACTTTAACTAAATAGCTCCCATTATAATCAACGAGGTTGTTCAGACTGGAAGGTATTGGCCTATAAATGTTATTATATAACACTTACATTATTTTCTTTTGTTTAGGAAATAATAACTATTATAATACTTATAACTCAAATATATAGAGAAGTAGAGAGAAATTAAGCAATTGCACTGCAGATGTACAAAGTGTATTTTTTAGATTTTTTTTATTTTAGATTGCATTGTGTCTAAATGTTCTGTGGTTAATTTCAGTACACTGCATGACTTTGTTTACATATCTGTGGAATTTGTCTGAATGAGAGATCTGTAACTAATTACATAAAGCAAAGCATATCCCTCTTTATCAGGTTTCTCTCTAATTGACTGTGCTTTTATCTCTTGCTCTCACTCAGACTACCCTCATGGTATCAGACTGACATCAGCAATGCCTGGCAGTGAGCGTAAGGTTCTGATTGTGTTCAACGCGCCGAGCCAGCAGGACCGAACACGCTTCACCAGTGATCTGCGAGAGAGCATTGCTGAGGTTCAGGACATGGAGAAATACCGCGTAGAGTGTAAGAAATACTTTAAAATGTATTGTTGCTTCACACATGACAGCTTAAAAGGCTGTTATGGGTTTTTTCTATATGCAAGATAATTACTGAAATTTTCTGTGTAGGAAATAAATTATTCATTAGGGTTAATGTTCAGTTACCATTAGTGAATCTACAGCACCACGGCAACAGGATATTTTGACGTTTAGTAAGTTGAGTTGTAAGTTTAAAGTCTTAAATAAATGCTGTGATAAATTGTCTGAGTTCGCAAAATAAAGACAATAAATATAGACAACACATTTTTCTATTGCATTGTTTTCACTGGCTGTATGCTAAAGAAAACAGTTCAATTCATGACCCACCATTATCATTTTGAATTGAACACTGACCAGTTACTGAAATAATCTGACCTAAATTTACTAGATGCTTATATGATAACAATTAGTTAAAAATACACATTCATAAATGAGGTTTGTTGGAATGAATGGTATTTTAAATTATTGTTATAAAAATATGTTTTAAAAGATTTTAGTGTTTTAGTATGTAAATAGTGCACAAGCAGTATCCTGTTGGAAACACTGAGCATGTGAATAGTTTGTGAGCAATGAGAACTGTAACATTCAGCTTTGCCATCATTAAACCCAACCCTGTTCTCTCTGCTTTCCCTTACTGTTTTCTTTCTCTTTATAGCTGAGTTAGAGAAGCAGAAAGGTGTGATGCGTCCAGGGCTCTTAAGTGGAGATGTGGGTGGGGTTGGCGGGATGAAGACTGAGGCTGTGAACGGCACTCTGGGTAGGCCCAGTCTGGATGACACGTATGCGACAGGGGAGGGGCTTAAACGAACAGCACTTAGCTCCTCGCTGAGAGACCTCTCTGAGACAGGTACAACACACACAAAGCTTCTATTAAGACAGAAACTCTTTCTTTTAGCTATTTAGCAATTAAGCAAGACAGTTAATCTCCAATGGCAGAAATATTCATAAATAAATTAGGGCTTGCCAATTTAACATGTTCATTTAGTACAACTAATATAATAAAATTATATTATAAGAATGAATACAATTTAACATACCAACTGACCTGTATGTAAATGATGTAAGAAGGATTCTTTGAAAATATTTTGATTAATTAATCAACATATCATGTCATTAATTTTATTTACATTTTTAATCGATTGACAACTCTAAGATAAATCTTTAAGAGGCATTCTGGAAGTTGTAGTATACTGAGATTATGAAGTACAGTGTGACAGACACTGCCCTCTAATGGCACATTATGTCCTTGCATAATAATTTTAGTACAATGACTTGTCTTCTGAATAGCATCCTGCCATACTACTGTTATTATTTTTACAGTATTTAGCATGTTTACTGTGCACAATATTTTTAGTAATTTCTGCATGCATATAATGCACAGACAACCTGATACGTTTTCCAAAATATGCAGTACAGAACAGATCATACTGTACTTTACCTCAAAAATGTAATGCTTTCAAACAATAACGCTCAAAAATGCTCTCAGCCTGAACTTCCATTTCCAGTAGATGAATGAAATGAAAGTAATATCAACCATGATTTATCTTGACTCTGACATCCAAAAGTATTTTTAAACAAAATATCAGAAATAACCATATTTGTTTCAAAGATGAATACTGGATGCCACATATTGAATTTGTGTGTGAAGTCATGTGACAAAAAATACATCATACTATTTAAATGCTTACTATTTCACAGTGTAAATTTTTTTTTTTAAATCAGTAGGCAGAAATGAGTGTTTACAGTATGGCTGCCCCGACCAAAGATTTTCCTAGGCGACTAGTTGTCGTTAGTTTAAGCCATTAGTCGACTAGTTGTCGCATGTTTATGATATGAATTTCATTAATTAAATATAAACTTTTTGGGGGCCATCAGAAAATGGTTTGAGTTCCAGAGCTGAGAAAGAATAAATAACATTGCTAACATTGTTCTACATTACAGTGAAATACTAAACCATGATAATGAGCCTTTAAAATATCAATTTTACAAGCGCACACACAAAGTGAGCTGCGGCAACACTGGCAAAAGCGGTAATGATTGTGTCGAAAAAAACAGCAAGTGACTGTCTGAACATTTTGTTAATTTATATAGAGAAATGCACATTAGGGTTTTGCCAACAGACAATGATCTCAGGGATTGACGATGGTCAGAGTGATAGCTGATGCCTTTGACAATGACAAGACAATATTTGGCTTGTTTTCCCATTAATATATTAAATTATTATTATTATTATTATTATTAATATTATTATTATTATTATTTGGCTATTATTATTATCAAATGAATATTACAAATAATTTGCCCATAGACACACGCTTGAAGAAACACACTTTATTATATTATTAAGAGCAGATGACTAAAAAGCCATCTATGCACATGTATGACACGTTGTTTTTATGGAGGCGTGCAGTCTCGTGTAATACGTGCATGTAAAATGTTCTCACTCTTTCTTTGCTTCAGTCTTCTGAATTTTTTTGCAAGAACAGTATCATCTATGAGTGCTGCAAATGACCTCAGACATCTCAGCTCAGAAGGTGCTTTGAGTTCAGTTCACTTTATTTCCACATAGCAGTTAGTTGTGAACGCAACTCTGCAGCCTAAAGCCTAACAGCGCATATTTATCTAGGTTATCTAACATTAGAGTGAGCAGCCATGCTAAGTGGTTAACGTTAGGCTACTTACATGTTTCAGATGATAAGCAATGTTTTATAGCAATGAATGATAGGTGAACATTTGCCTGCAGAGTTTGCATGTCACCTTCTTGGGGTCATCCTTTACCCTCTCGAAATGATCCCACACTTTGGATTTCCAGCCTGACATAATTAATTACCGCATGGACCAGCCATGTAAATAATCATATCTGTCCGTCACTGATTGTGTGACTTTGCCACTTCCTGTGGAGTTTTTTTTTCTGCGACCAACTGACCAATCAAAACTTGGTTGACCAAGACTCTTATCATCGACTAACGTTTGGTCGATTATTAGGGGCAGCCATGGTATTCCATTACAGACATAACCAAATGTCTTTGTGCTCTGACTGTCTTTTGACAGTAACACTCTGAGGTCATTTGCAAATATGAACTGACATAAGAGTACAAAAATAACTATTTAATATAAACTGATCATCCAGGGTCAAACACCTAATATGTGGTGATCAAAAATATTTAGTTTCTTCCATGACCTTTGACCCTGACCTTGCAGGAAAGCGAGGCCGTAGAAACAGCGTTGGCTCTTTGGATAGTACCATTGAAGTAAGTAAGGCAGCTCTATTAACGCCAACAAATACATTCACGTGAAATGATCCTGTTTTGCAGCATGGGTCATCTGTTTTTTAGCCAAAATGGCTTTGCATGAATTTGTGATTGAAATGCAGCATGTTTAAAAATTATTGTATTGTGATTGTGAATGCTGTCCTCAAAGTCTGTGTAAAAACATACTAATGTCTTCGCTTTGAATATTGCATGTCTAATAAGGTCCTGTACGATTGCTAATAATGACCAATCCATTGCTTTAGTAAAGTAATGGCCTAATCAATGCTTTATACTGCAGGGCTGATTCTGTTTCAGAGGTTTAGCTATGTTTTACCTGCTGAATGAGAGGTGTTCTAATGAGTAAGCTTCACTGTTATATATGGTCAGTTGCCACTAACATGTGACTGCTTTATGGCTTTTATAACTTTTCCATGATATGTTAGAAGGCTGTATTTTGTTCTAGAAGGCTTTTTGTTTGTCTCCGACCAGGAGATGTGTGTAAAGTGAAGTTGCATGATTCTGCAGGGGTGTGATCCTCCATCTATTTTGAAAAATGTTCAGAGAAATGATTGTCTCTGCTCTTTCGTGTCTGTGTTTGTGCACACTTTAGGGATCCATCATTAACAGCCCACAGCCACACCAACGCATGCCCATGGGGGGTGCCATTCCTGGCTGCTACGGGGTGGAAGACTACCGGCCTCACCGCCCCATCCTGAGCCCCGGAGTAGGGGTGGGGGGTGGGCCGGGGCAGCTTCACAACGCCGTAGGGAACATGGGTGGAATCCCTGGCATCGGCGATCGAGGTGGGGGGCCGGGGAGCAGTTCTGGAGGGAGCAATTCAGGTTCCTTCCTGGGCTCCCTGTTTGGCAGCAAACGCTCCAAACCCCCTGCTCCCCTTACACCCCCCGGGCCACAATACCCGGCCCCTGTGCCACCGCCTACTACAGGAGGGCCACCACCCCCATCCCCCTCCGCCCTCAGCCAGTCAGACCCCGGTGGGCCATCCAAAATCCAATCACTGCACGCTCAGTACTGTCACAACAACTTTGGCCAGCCTCCACCCCCATACCACCATCATCATCGGTATCACATGCAGATTTCCGGCCCAGGCCATCAGCCCGTTACCCACCATATTTTGCAACGAGGGTCCCTCCCACGGCGCGGGCAACCTGCTCCTTCTCACGCCCAGCTCCAGCAGCAACTATCCCATCATGCTATGCAGCAAGGCCGCTATGGAAATATAGCCTGCACCCCTCCGCCTCTGTCCCCGCATTCACCCCATTCCCCCATTGCCCCGTTCAACTTCTACCACGTACACCCCATACGCCATGCCCGCGCACCCGGTCCTACCGGAAAGCTTCCACTCACCCTGTCTCACTCTCAGCCCCATCCACACGCCTACTCCCACGTTCACTCTCATACCCACAGCCATCCCGGCCACGCCCACAGCCCTCACCCCCTACTGCATCACTCCGCCCATCAGCCTCACTTCGTCTTCTCCCCACCCCCTCAGGCGCCATCCGCTATTACCGCTCGCCACATACCTCAGGGTACCGGCCACTACGTACCACAATACCCGCCCCTCTCCTCCATCCCGCCTCCTCCACTACACTCCCCGTTACCTCCTCCGTCCTCCCCACATACCCCTCTCACCCCTCTCACACCATTATCTCCACTCACTCCAGGACCCCTGGGGGCACAGTCAGGCGGCCCAGGGGGCGGAGGAGGAGGCGGGCCCAGCAACAGCAGCACGGGCGGCAGTTCCAAATCCAAACCTATCAACCGCATCAGCACGGTGGTGTGAGGGTGAGCCATGGCAGAGGGTACAGGGTCAAAATCCCGACGCAGAAGAGCCGAAGTCAAGGCAAGAGGAAGCACACCATACTCCGACTCTGTTACTTCCACATCCGCTTCCCTCATGTGTAGAGCCTCACTGGAATTGAAGAGAGCTGGAACCTGGTCGGCTACATTTCTAGCCTGAACGGTGAAACACTCTTGCTGTTAGCTGCCATTCAAAACATAGGCTGTGTGATAGCATCTAATCTGCATCAATTGTGAAGGTTTAAGAAGCCAAAAGTGGTGGAGGTAGATTCTCTTTAAGGATGAATTGTTTTTGAAGTTTGATATTTCTTGTGCATTGCTGCCAAAGGAAGAGATTACAAGAGGAAAGGGGGTGCCAATGGAAGTCAGACTCAAAATCCTGATTTGAACCATGCTGAAGCATGCAGGAGGAAGCTTTGAGGAGGGTGTTGACATTGACAAAGCTGGATTGATGTGTGGAAAATATAACAAGGATTTGAACTGAACTTTTCCATTCCTAGTCTTTTTCAGTTTTCATGTGTCTCCGACAATCATTTCAGGGTCAGTTACAAATAGTTTCGTTTGATACATTCCTCAAAATTTTAAACATATTTCTCAACTGAAGTATAAATAGGGCCAGCATGCACTTGAGAAAAGCCAAACACTTTATTTTTAATGTGAAAGACTATTGTTTTGTTTTTAAAATAATTATTTTCATTTAACTTGTGTGTGGGGGACTGGTTGGGGATCACTGAGAAAGCTTCACTTAAATCTTCATGTCTACTGGGGTACCATTTTTATTTTGAAGCTATACACAAAAAAAAAAAATGCTTTTTTCTGAAGTCCCTGGGGTCAAGTTTGCAATAAGTCAGCCATACTAGTGTAAAAGCAGTATACCGTTTTTTGTTTTGTTTTTTGATGACCTCAGTGGAGTTATGTAATCTGAATGTGTAGAGACAGGTGTAAATTGTTTAGATAGATTTTATATTTTATAAGAACTTTCAATATACACTCTTAATGTGTGACTAATAGCCAACAATCACTGATCAGTACACATAAATGACAAAATCAACACTTCTTCTGCTTATAATCTGCCACCTGTTACCTCAGCATCTGTACTACCCTTATAATGTTGCCGTTTCGCCATTCTTTTAACTATTTAAACAATCTCACCTGACCAATGAAACATTTATATTCGGCAATTCATTACATAACCTTAGTGCCTACTGTAATGGTTTGTCATTGGTGGTTTGGGATCAATGGTTACGTAATGCACCTGGCTATGTTCTCTGGATAACCTGTGGAGAAATAGGATGTACGTATAGAGAAAGTCAGTGAAATCTTGACATGAATACTATACTTGTGGACTCGGTTTTGTACAGCTTCAAAACAAGGATACTGAAATGTGTTACAGATATCTTAAATACTTAGAAGTTAATATTCAGAAACTGAATATAAAAAAAACGTCACGATATGGGTGATTTTATGGGTGAATTTATTACTATTATGATGTCAAATACTACTGATATAATTCTTGCTATTTTTGGTGTAAAAGCTACTACTAATATGATCTATGGATATGTTTTAGCAGAGTGATGTGCTGATTGATTTTTGAGAGCTTTTTTTAGACCAATCAACAGGTTAGACTTTCTTGTGTACAATTAATGTCTAACAAACTAATTGGACTGCTGATTTCAGGTAAATGTTTTGCAGCAAGTTTTTAAAGCGATATTATCCATGTAAAGCTGTATGATCTGTGTAAAACTCCTTGTTGCCAGAAGCCATACACACTTACTTGAGCAACTCGCTCTTTTAATATTGTGAATTTATGCCGAGTTTCATGTCCAATGTCAGTGCCCTCTTTATTTTTTATATATAAAAAAGCGTGTTTTAGGGACCTATATTATGCACGTGCACACACTTACACGCACACTCACACTGAGAAGTGTCTCGGTTACGTGTGTAACCCTTGTTCCCTGAATAAAGCGGAATGAGATGCTGCGCTGAAGAGCACTTTGGTAACACGTCTCAGTTGTGACCAGCTGTGAATATGTATGCAACACGTTAATGAACATTGACGGGAATTTATAGCCTCTGCCGGTGTAATCATTGGACGCACCTGGTGCAGTGGCTATAAATAGATGCGTCACCGGAGCATCATCAGGTAATTTGTCTGAAGAGCTGTCCTGGGGCATCCCAGTGCGGCAGAAAAGCACAGCATCTCGTTTTCTTTTTTCAGTGAACAAGGGTTACACACGTAACCCGAGACGTTACCTTTACAAAAAGCTTCAATATGATGCTGCGCTGAAGAGCGCTTTGGGAACGAGAATACCCATGCCGCTGCACTGTGGCTGTTCGACCCCCTACAGTTGTGTAGTGTGCTCACAAGAGCGTGAGAGGGCTCAGACATGGGCTTGAGATGTCGACTCAAGGACATAAGAGCCCGGAGTGGCATGAACATTAAAGCTGTAGAATCTAATGAATGTGTGGAGAGGACTAGCCTGCCGCATCACAAACAAGCTGCAGAGGGACCCCTCTGGCCAAGGCTTTAGAGGAGGTGACCCCTCTGGTAGAGTGAGCCCTGATGTCTACAGGCGAAGCTTGACTGCGCACCTTGTAGGCCAGGGTAATAGCGTCCCTCACCCAATGTGACATAGTCTGCTTGGTGGCGGCCACCCCCTGTTGCGACCCCCATGGCAAACGAATAGTTGCCCTGACTTACGCCACTGGCTATTGCGGTGGGCATAGGTCTTAAGGGCATGGACTGGACAAAGTCCGTGAAGTCTTTCCTGCGCCGGCGTAGAGAACGCCGCGTTTAATGTCGAGAAAGGCACCTTAGGAAGGTAATCGGGATGAGGGTGCAAAATTGCTTTGGTCATTCCTGGGGCAAACTCTAAACAGGCTGGCAAAACAGACAGAGCCTGTAGGTCCACAATTCTCTTTAGGGAGGTAATAGCCATGAGAAAAACCATCTTGAGAGTCAGAATTCTGTCAGACGCTGACTCTAGAGGTTCAAAGGGGGTCTCAACCAGGACCTCAAGGACTATTGACTATTGACTATTTATTTGGTCACAAATGCGACCATTTTTAGTCGCAGTTTGGAGCCCTGCACAAGGATGATGATTTATCGACTTTATAGACATTACATTTTTATCGTCTGTTAATGCTGAACTTCTGTAAAGCTGCTTTGAAACGATGTGTGTTGTGAAAGGCGCTATACAAATAAATTGACTTGACTTGACTTGACTATTGCTAAGTCCCAAGAAGAGGTCCTGGTCCCAACATGAGGCCTCAGTCGCCTGGCTCTACAAATGAAACGGGCGAGTAGAGGATTCCCTCTACTCCCCAAAGGCATCCCGTCCATTAGGGCGTGGCTGAAATGGCAGCCACATAAAACCTTAGAGTGGCGGGGCGTATGCCTGCTGACATTTTTTCCTGCAGAAAGTCCAGAACTGAAGTAATCTGGCAGTTAACTGGATCTGCGTTATGTGTACTGCACCATTTTTCAAAGACACCCCATTTATTGGCGTAGATCCTTCTGGTAGAGGGAGCCCTAGCACTTAAAATGGTCTCGATAACCTCCTGCTGTGTCCTGTGTCCCTCAGTTGGTACCCTTCAGGGGCCAAACGTGAAGGTTCCACAGCTCGATCCGGGGATGAAATATTGTCCCCTGTGCCTGAGACAGAAGGTCCCTCCTGTTCGGAATCACCCAAGGCGAGCCGTCGAGGAGAGACATTATCTCCGAGAACCATACCCTGTTCGGCCAGTGCGGTGCTATCAGTAAGAGGCAAGACCCTTGCTGGCGAACTCTGGCCAAGACTCCCGGGAGAAGAAAAACCGGGGGGAAACGCATACAGGCGCATTCTGGGCCATGTATGTGCCATTGCGTCCAGACCCAGGGGGGCTGGGTGACTCAGAGACAAGTAGAGGGGACATTGTGCTGTCTGAGAAGAGGTGAAGAGGTCCACTTCTACCCTGTAAAATCTCACCCAGATTTGCTCTACTACCTCGGCTGGAGTTTCCACTCACCCGTCGGTAATTTCTGTCTGGACAGTAAATCTGCTCCCACATTCAGGCATCCAGGGATATAAACTGCCCTGAGTGACAGGAATTTGCCCTGGGCCCAAAGGAGAATCCATCAGTTGGTGTGAGCGTAGACTTCCTTGATGATTTATGTAGGAGACTGCTGTTGTGTTGTCCACCCACACCAAGACATGGCAGCCTCTGGAGGAAGTATTTCAGGGCCAGAAATACAGCCATCAACTCGAGACAGTTAATGTGACAATCGAGCTGATGACCCTCTTATTCCCCTTGAGCTGGACGACCACTTAAGACCGCTACCCAGCCTGTCAGAGAGGCGTCTGTCGTTAGCAGCCTGCGACAACAAGATGCACCTAGAGTGGGACCCACGGTAAGAAACCGGGGTCTGAACCACATAGAAAGGGAACGAAGCCCGTGGCGCGTAACCCTTATTTGCCTTAGGGGACTGGCCCTTGGATGAAACCCCCAGGCTTTTAGCCACAGCTGGAACGGTCTCATGTGCAGAAGGCCCAAAGGGATCACCCATCTACTGTTCTTAGCACCCACATAGAAATACTAGGCAGAAGTTTCCACGCTGCCAGGATCTCTGTGATTGGTATTAATTTTGACACTTCCTGTTGAGGGGATGTTGAGTGTTCCGCGTCCTGGAATAGGGCAGGAAGCAGCGGTACACCCAACATTTTGTTGGAAGTCTCTACCTCCCGAAACACCAGAGGCGGCTGGAAAGGAGAGGATTCGTGGGGGTACAGGGAGGGGCGAAGTGTATGGTACATGCGCCCCGTCCCGAGGGGAGCTCCCCCCACAGGGCTGGGCGCAAGACCATCAGGGTTTTTTCTTTTTAGAAATAACTGCCCTGAGGTCTTGCTTTGGAGGCTGTCGAGGGCGACGAGCCTGTCCCCAGTCAGCACGAGGGGGAGCACGACTCGCCACGCTCTGTTTCTGAGCCTCCCTTCTAGCAGGACCGGGGCAGGACAGGGTGGCCGACGGCCCCGCCCCCTGAGTGTGGTGAGGAAAGAATTGTCCAAATGCTTCCTCGTGGCTTTTCGCCTCCTGAAACCTGGAGATAACCATATTCATGGCGTCTCCAAATTGGCCAGAAGGCGAAACCGGGGCATCAAGGAGGAAAGTTTTATCCTTGTCCTTGATGCCCGATAGGTTGAGCCACAGGTGTCTTTCTCTGCTGACCAAAGCGGACATAGACCGGCCAATGGCACGGGCTGCCTGTTTGGTCGCGCAGAGAGAAAGGTTCGTGGCTTGACGAAGCTCAGAAAACGCTTCCTCGTCAAGCACGGTACCTGCACTCAGGTCCTTAAGCAGATCAACCTGGTATGCCTGTAACACCGCCATAGTGTGCAGAGTAGCACCAGCCTGACCTGCTGCTTGATACGCCTTCCCCACTAGCGTGGAGGTGGTTCTGCACGGCTTTGTGGGGAGAGAGGGTCTTTTCAGTGATGATGGCGAGCCCGGTGAGAGATAACCCACAAGTGTCTCCTCAACCGGTGGCATCATCGAATACCCCCTTGTCTCAGCACCTACGATAGTCGAATATATCGACGTCGAGGGCACGTGGACAAGGGAAGTATAAGGTTTCCTACATGAACGAGAAAGCTCATCATGGAGGTCATCAAAGAAGGGAAGGGACTGATGAGGCGTTCCCTTCCCCCGGCCACCAGACAGAAATCTATCCTCCAATTTGTAGCGTTTGGGGGTCTCTTGTTGGCGTGGCCAGTCTATCTGAAGCCTTGCCACTGCACGAGTAACCACGTTGAGTAATTCCTCTGCTGATTAATTATCAAACCCGGAATGCTCGGAGGTGGATAACTCGAAATCTGCCAAACCAAGAGATTCAAGGTCCCCCTCATGAACCGAAGAGATGCCAGAGCGCGCTTCGTGATCACGGGAAGGACCAGCTGGGTCTGGGGAGAGAGTGAGTGAAAGGGACGGACCCGTCTCTCGCTCCTCAGCCAGATCCATGCGAGAGCCCCACGAGTGAAGTGTGGGCGCTGACTCCCGGAAGTAAGCGAGGCGAGGCGAGCGCAAAGCATTTTGCCCAAAAGCAGATCGCAATGCTGGCACCCGCCCCGCCCCGCCCCGCCTCTTTAGAGGAAAGAGAAAGGAAAAAAGGTTCACTGCGCACTGCCTAACAGATTCTAACTCCTAACAGAGGAAAGAAATTTTGACAGGCTCGTGATAGCACACAACACAGAATGGCTCTGAAGACAAAAAATCTGATGATGCTCCGGTGACGCATCTATTTATAGCCACTGCGCCAGGTGCGTCCAATGATTACACAGGCAGAGGCTATAAATTCCGGTCAATGTTCATTGACGTGTTGCATACATATTCACAGCTGGTCACAACTGAGACGTGTTCCCAAAACGCTCTTCAGCGCAGCCTCATAGTGAAGCTTTTTGTAAAGGGAACTGTTAAGCCAACTTTAAATGTGAAGATCTTTTTTTATTCTGTGCTGAAAATTTCTCAGTTTTCACATACATTAGTTAAAGTTAATCAGTGCCTAGGATTCAAAGTTCTACAACCATCTGCACTCGTCCAAATAGACTCTTTTTCTTTTCTCACCACCCCCCAATGACCAATATTATGGAGGACGAGAATTGCCATTATTAAAAATAAATAAATATACAAATATATTTGCAAATAATATAAAAAAAATGCAAAAAGTATACATATAAATGCAGAAATAAATGTTAAAATATGACATAAGCATTTATACATTTATTTATAATTATAATTCATTTATTTCAACATTTCTTTTTCTGTATGGTATTGAGGGGATGTGCTTTATCCCTGAGGCATGGCAGTCAAACTCCGAGTGCTCCAGAGTGGACCTTGGAGGCCACAGTGACATTTTGTTGTTGAAAAAATTAAATACAAACATAGTCACAGATGGGTGTGGGCATGCATTAGGAGATTGTAAAATGTACCTGGCTGTGAGTTTAATGGGAAATCTGTTTTGAATGAACGTCTTAGATGTCTTATATCAAAATCTTAAATCCCTACTGTTTAACATAATGTATATCTCTGTACAGACTCTTTTAAAAAATCCCTGCAAGGATGTCCTGTACTCTGCTGAAAATTTTGGTCAACCATCTGAACTAAAACTGTGACTGGAATACTCCAGGGCTCCAGACTGGGACCAAATGTTTGCATTTTGTGACCGTTTTTCCCGTCGGGGCAATTACATTTTATTATAGGTCGCACTGGTGCGACATCAGTGTTGGCCAACTTTCTCTCTCTCTCTCTCGCTCTTCTCTTATAAGCTGCCGTTTTTTGTAAAGCAACATCAACCGGCAAGCGTTTCAAAAGTGAAGCGAAACAGCATTGTGCGCTATCTGGATTAATCTACAGAGTTGCGTGAAGGCAGAGCAGGTGCGTTTACTCGTGGACCGGTCTTGAGCTCTCAACTGCAACTCACAGCGTAAATCTTTAACGGTACTTGTCCACTGGCATTTTTTCAACTGTAAATGCGCATATTTAAGATTATATTTTTGCTTGTGTACTGAAAGCAATGATAGACAATACACACTCACTTTACATATTACAAACACATGCCCTGAAGCAGCTGCTCTTGGGTGTTGTGATTTCTTCAGTGCCTGTGGACATGCATCGAGAACCAGTATCCAGTATATTGGAATAGAATATTGGCAAATACAAAAATGCATTGTATTTTAAGCATTTCAGTTGTTTTGCATACTATCACCACTCTCCAATCAAAAATTAATTGTTACTCTCAGTTACCGCGTGCCATGTAAAATGCCCTTAAATGGTGCATGTCCTTGGCAGGCACATTGTGCATCTTGTTGAACATTAGCTGTTTCCAACTTTACAGTGCATGATACGTTAATTTCTGTCATTCCCATGTAAAAATATTGATATTCTTTCCCATAATTGTGCATATACAGCCGTGTCACTGCCAAAAGTATTGGCAGTGGCATACATTTTGTGTTTCGCAAAGTTTTCTGTTTCAGTTGTTGTGGTGTTGATTCACATTGTTTCTAGATTATTGTGCAGAGTGATCCGATACATTTAAAATAATTGCAAAAAGCTTCATTGGCCAAAAAAACTGGATAATAACTTTATCACAAAAACCCAAATTTCACTGTTTTTTGGCCCTGGCAAAATATGACCAGCTAACATAATTTCACAAATCATATCAGCAGCAGCTGGGAAAGTGTGAATGAGTACTAGTCAGGTGAAATCACTTTATCATTCTGGTTGGATTATAAGAGCAGACTGATTACTATAAGAGGAGGGAAGAAGTGCTTCCAATCATTGTGTTCTTGTTAGCAATGGTTACCTCTAAAGAAAGACGTGCAGCCATAATCGGTTTGCATCAAAATGGCCTTACATGCAAGGAAATTGATGCAAAGAATATTGCACCTGAAAGAACCATTTACCGGCTCATCCAGAACTTCAAGGAGAGGTTCATCTGCAGTGAAGAAGGCTTCAGGATGTCCCAGTGTCTCCAGCAAGCGTCAGGACCGTCTCCTCCTGAGGAGTCAGCTATGGAATCTTGTTACCACCAGTGCAGAGCTTGCTCAGAGCTTGCTCAATATTGGCAGCAGTTTGGTATGAGTGCATCTGCACACACAGTGATGCTAAGAATTTTGGACAATGGCCTGGTGTCAAGAAGGGCAGCAAAGAAGCCACTTCTCTCCAAGAAAAACATCAAGAACAGACTGAAATTCTGCAGGAAGTACAAGGATTGGACAGCAGAAGACTGGTGCAAAGTTATTTTCTCTGATGAAGCCCCTACCATGAGTCCAGTGTCGTGCCAACAGTGAAGCATCCTGAGACCATCCATGTGTGGGGTTGCTTTTCATCCAAGGGAGTGGGCTCTCTCACAGTTCTGCCCAAAAACACTGCCATGATTAAAGAATGGTATCAAAACGTCTTGCAAGAGCAACTTCTCCCAACGATCCAGGAGCAATTTGGTGATGATCCGTGCATTTTCCAGCATGATGGAGCACCATGTCACAAGGCAAGAGTAATAATGGAGTCACTCGGAGATCATTACATTGAAATTTTGGATCCTTGGGCAGGCAACTACCCTGATCTTAATCCCGTAGAGAACCTCTGGTCAATCCAAAAAAGGTGAGTAGACAAGCAGAAGCCCACAAATTGTGATCAACTCCAAGCACTAATAAGGCAAGAATGTATCGCCATCAGTCAGGATTTGGCCCAGAAGCTGATATCCAGCATTCCAGCGTGAATTGCAAAGGTTATGAAGAACAAGGGTCAACACTGTAAATATTGACTTGTTTGCATATATTGAATGTTTTTGCCAATAAAAGCCTTTAAAACTTATGAAATGCTTATCATTGTTTTCCAGTATACCATAGAAACATGTTAAAAAATAATCTACAAATACTGAAACAGCAAACTATTGTTTGTTTAGTATACGGAAAGCAATGTGGTAGACAAAACACACTTGCTGTACATGTTACAGACGCACCCCAAACCAGCAGTAGTGTTAAAAGATGTTGACATAAGTCCTCTATCTATAAATAAGTCATTCATTCAATACAGATATTCATTTCCCATTAAACTCACTCAACTCACAGCCAGGTACATTTTACAATCTCTTAATGCACGCCCACACCCATCTGTGTCTATGTTTCAATTGTATTCAATTTTGTCAACCACAAGATGTCACTGTGGCCACCAAGCTCCACTCTGGAGTACTTAAACTGCGGTGCCTCAGGAATAAAGCACGCACCCCTCAGTTCCATGCCGACAAAAAAAATTTTAAATAAATAAATCTGGCAATAAATAAATGTAGAAATAAATAAATGTGGACATTTTTATATATGGAAATAAAAAAAAAAAGTTAAAATATGTACATGAATAAATAAATGAATGTAGAAATAATTAATGAATACAATTATAAATAATATGGAAATAAAAGTATAAATTCTTATGTATGTCAGATTTCAACATTTATTTATGTATTTATATGTACACCTTTTTTCATTTTTTTTAATATATTTTTTGCAAATATATTTATAGATATATATTTATTTTTAATAACGACAGTATCCATCCTCCATTCATTGTGGACCATTCTCTCTATAAGCACAGAATCATTTGCAGTATTATGTTAAGGATGTGTTTATTTTGAGGCAGTTATTTTAATTCTTAACACTTTACCAAAAAAAATAAATAAATTATATATATATATATATATATATATATATATATATATATATATATATATATATATATATATACATAATATAATGATATAATGCATTTAGTCCAACTAGAATACTGTTTATTCAGGTGAACTCTTGATTCCAGTACGTTTAACATACGAGGATTGTCCATGGCTGGAGAAAACCCCAAAAGGGACAGTTCACTCAAAAAAGCAAATTCTGTCATCATTTACTAACCCTCATGTTGTTCCAACCCCATCCAAGCTCTTCTCTTCCATACAATGTAATTGGATTGTAACCAGGGGCTGTTAGTTAGGGGTGGTCGATAGGACAATGTATGAGTTGTGAAGCCGTCAAATATATAAAATAGTAGCCCAGTAGTTATCATGCATTTACTTTTTTAGATATTAATCGAAATATTTAAACATTAAAAGTATTATGGATTAAAGAGGCCGGTTGTGTCAATTTTCACAAGACTGATGTCGCTTCAGAAAAATTAAGGGGGTTTCTCAATCAATGGGTGTTTTCAAACTGGGATGGCCATTTTTCAAGTGCTTAACTTGATTAACAAAAAATTTAATTGTTGGTTCCAAATACATTTCTCACCTCAATGCCGTCTGAGCTAATATACAGTAGTTCCCTATTTTGATTAGATGGTTTAAAAACGGCCACTGATTGGAAACCCTAATTTTTGTTCCACAGAGACATATACTTAAATTTCACTGCTGAAATGTTCTCTGAATAGCATGAAACATTATCCAGTTATAACATACTCTTTAGAATCAGACATGTCTTGTAGCAAATATGCTATGGCTTGGCAACTTGATTAAAAGAGCACATATATTAGAAATGTCTTTATAAGGGAAATACAGCCTTTTGGGAAAAGACATTATGATGAAATGTCATTAAAGTGTAAATACTGAGATTGATGAAACATTGTGGTTCGTAATGAAAAACTTTTATTTAAAAGTTTTTCAAAACACATTGCTTTGTGACATAAACTTGTATTCATCATCCATGATGAAAGCGATTAATTCATAATATAATACAAAACAAATGTTCATCTTGAACCTTAAATTGAGTTTGATTTCATTTTCTTTAGGCAATATTAACTGCATTAACGAAACGCAACACAAACACAAATTCGATAAGAACACAGTAGAAATTATTGGGCAGTTTTCTATTTGTTTAGGCTTAAGGAAGTAAACAAACTGCCATTTTATGAAAGTAGAAATGATGTGGGTTGTGTTAAACTTTCCAGAGCTAATGGCTCCTTTATTTGCTGCTTTGTATTGGTAATTTTCCACCTGTTGATGTGGAAAATTACCAGTTGATGTAGACGAATAATTGCATGACGGCAAATGGGGGAGGTAGTTGGAGACAGTAAATTTTTTAATTTGGGGAGGTTGTTATATATGATTTTTTTACCACTTTCCTTTTTTTTTTTTTTTTTTTTCGTTTAGTTTGAAATGCAATACGAATTTAGAAATATCTTTTGGTTTAAGTTTTTCATGATTCAATAAATGAATTTACTTTTTAAAGCAAAATCTACTTGTGAAACTGAAATGCGTGCAAAATATTCACAGATCCCTCTGCAGTGGGTGCAGGGGTGTTGAAAATGTAATCGGTAAAAAATATTGTGAAAATATTTCTTGCATATTGCCCAGCCCTACTGTCGAGCTCCCAACATGAGGGTGAGTAAATGATAGCAGAATTATTAAATTATAAATTATAAACTACTCCTTTAAGGCCCTTGTGGACATTGAAGAACTCCATGTCCCATTTCATAACCTGTGACGTGATCTGAATTTAGAGGGCCGCTCACCACGTTTCACATTATCTCCTATGGGTTGTTTTGCTTCTCTCTAACTCTAACGCTTTGCTCTTGTGCTTTTATTAAGCGTCCTGAGTGCTGGGGCATGCTAAGCTCAAATACAAATAAAGCTGAGGTGTATAATGTAATAAAAAAATAAATCCAGTAGTTTTATCGAAAAGCTTGATCTGGTTTCTAGACACATTAATGTCTTGCACCTCTGTGACCCTTGTTGCATGTCTATCTGCACTTAGCTGAATGATGCTGTATAAACCTGAATGTATATATTAGTTGATATAAATATGCCATATACACAATCAACCACAACTTTAATCCACCTGCCTAATAATGTGTAGGTCCCCCTCGTGCCGCCATTCTGAGATGCTACTCTCACGACAATTGTACAGAGCTGTTATCTGAGTTCGTGTACACTTTGTCAGTTCTAACCAGTCTGGCCATTCTTCATTGACCTCTCTCATCAAGAAGGCATTTCCGTCCACTGAACTGCCGCTCACTGGATGTTTTTTGTTTTTGGCACCATTTGGCGTAAATTCCAGAGACTGTTGTATGTTGGTGCCAGATGGGCTGTTTGAGTGTTTCTGTAACTGCTGATCACCTGGGATTTTCAAGAATGCTATTCTGAGATGTGGATTGGCGCTGTTTTGGCGGCACGATATTACTACACAATATTAGGCAGATAGTTTTAATGTTGTGGCTGATCGGTGTATACTCTGCACTGGACTGGGGAATCAATATCTTACTGGGAATGGGCACATGAACCATTGTTTACATTTTAAGGAATCATGGGGGACTTGAAACTAATTGTAATTGTACAATTGGATCAGTATGTTTGTGTAAGAGCAGTTCCTATATTTAGAATAATAATTAATTGTATGAAGTTTTATTTGTATATATGTATGAGGTTTCAATGCAAAACTAATTAAGAGAAATGATGTTATAATTTATTGCTCTCATTCTATAAAACATGTTCTTGCTGTTGGAAATACTGTTTGTTTTTTCGGAGATCACACAATATTTTGAGCGAGTACTTGTCTGCTGTGTGTTCCTCTCATTTGGTCTGAATGTGTATGTGTGTGTCTCTAAACATGAAATCACCCAGATTGGTTTATTTTAAGCATACAAAATGGTTTTATTTGTCTAAAGTGTTATAGTTTATGCATTGAAATAACCACTCAATAACTAATGCACATTACACATTTTTTAATAAGGACTATTGATATTAATCAACAGGTACCATATTAGTATAAGCATAGAAATCTACATTCTAACACCAAGAGAGAAATTATGTCAATTGTGTTGGATAAAATCCTCTGGTCACATACATTGTATACTGAGAAATGGAAATTCTCCATTAGTATTCATTGTGTGCTTGTACATTAGTCAAAAGTCATGCAAAATTAGTCGAGCTGAACAAATACTTCTCTCATCAACAAGAGGTGACATTAAAACTGGTCAAAACTCACTTTTAAATATGCTAAAAAATTTAAAGTTTATCCCTTTTTTATTTGTTAATAAGAACATATCTTCATTTTCAGCTCTAAACAAAATGCTACACTACTTAAAGGGATAGTTCAAAAATGAAAATTGCACGTCTTCATTAAATCCATATGGCTTTCTTTCTTCACAAAATGAGATGTTAGCCCCAGTCATCATTCATTGTATGGAAAGAGATGTAATGAAAGTGAATGGTGACTGAGTTTAAAACCCAAATAAACCCTGCTTTTGTTTTTCTGCCAAAGAAGAGTCATGCAGTTTTGTTACAACATAAGGGAGTGTGAATGATAACTGAATTTTCATTTTTGGTTGAACTATCCTTTTAAGGAAATATATTCCTAATAACAGTATATTCAAATATACAATCTGTTCTGATGTCAAAGCTGGTTAGATTTCATGTGGTTCCAGAGTATTTTGTGCTTCCATTTTTGCTGGTGGTTAGTATACGTTCACTTTAGGCCAAACAGGCTTTTGAATGTCAGTCAAATGGGTGTTGGGGTAAGAATTGCTGTACATTCAGATTAAAAAGCACTACATTGCTTTCGTCATAAACAGGCCATCACAAATAAGCGGTACAAATGTTCAGCACCATGTCACCATGTTTACAATGATTGTGACTGCACTGGTTAAGCACTTGATAGTTGGGATGCTGTAATTAAAACAGTACATAATACAAAAGTCAGTCTACAAAAATCACAAATAAGTTGAGAATCAAACAGTTGCTTGTCTTTTGTGCAGTTTAAGGGATTTCCCATACGAGTTCCATTTGTCAGCTCAACCCCACAGAGAGGGATTTTTATGCTTGTCTATAGTAGGGATGCACCGATACCACTTTTTCTCTTCGATTCCGATATTGGAAATCTCAGTATCAGCCGATACCGATCCACGAGCCGATACCAGTATTGTTTTTCTGCGTCAGTTGAGAATATCTACATTATTGTTTGGAACTAATTGGGTGTGCTCTTTAATATGTAAAGATACACAAACCTCTAACTACACATTATTTCAATATAAATGTATAGCTTACTAAGAAAAACTTTATTGTTAACAAGTATACTGGCTAATGTAGCAGCAAAATTAACAGTAATTCCAGTATAATTAATCAATAGAAAAGAAGCTGTTTTTTTTTCTTTTCTTTTTTTTTTTGTAAAAGTTTTTCAAGCTGTTTCTAGACTTTAAAGGATTTAGATCTCTTTTTTGTTCAATTTAGTTGTAAGATATTAGCACATTTTTAATTCACACAGTTATTTTTTGGAATCCATTCAATTTAAATAATGTAAACAAATTATAATAATATATTAGAATAGTAATATATAGTAATATATCTCAATTGTGCACCTTTTGTCACGGATCCACCGCTCTCTCTCTCTTTTTCTTCCTCACTGCCGTCACAGCGCTCCCTCTCCCGAGTTCTGATTATACGCACCTGCATATCATTAGTGGCTAAACAAGGACTGCATATATACCCCGCTTTCACACACACCCTTTGTCTGTTCTCATTGATAGTATCTCTGAGACTCCAGACCTTTCTACTATGTCAAACATACCTGTGTCTTCATTATTGCCTGCAAGTATCATAAGACTGTTGTGAGTTAGCTGTTTCATCTGTTCATCGTGTCTATACCCTGTCTGGAGATTACTCACCTGCTTTTTGCCACTCTGCTCAACTAGATTTACTCACATGATGTTTACATCACTGTTTCAATCATCTATTCAATAAACCCTGCTATTGAGTTCATATCTCTGCCTCTGTGAGTCTCTCCGTGACACCTTTTAACTTTTAAACCCTCATGCTTCTATTTTGACATTCTAAACTCCCAGGAAGTCCTGCATGTGTCTGTTTGTAGGCAAGTTCACAGTAGTTTAATTCGCTTCTCATTCAAATTCTGTTTAAAAAAAAAAAAAAAAAAGCACCTCCAGTGCCATTCTAAAGGCATATTATAAGTGAACCGAACTATAGAGCATCTACATCTGAAATGTTGTTCGTGAGTAGCACTCAAAAATTTCGCACCACTACGAAGGCAAAAAATAGGCGCACGTGTGTCAACAGAGCAGCGCCATTCACTGACGTTCTGGAGCTGCGCATGCATTTTTTTATATTTACTTATAAAACACAGCCTTTTGTGATTCACAGAGCTATTGCACATCAAGTGGCTTTAAATAATATGCATAAGTCATATGAACTACTTTAATTGTGTTTTAATGGTTCTTTTATGTCATTTTTTGAGCTTGACCATATAAAATATGACTAACATACAGTATCGGATTTGGATCGGGCTCGTCGGACCGATACCCAATCCGTTTAAAAACGTCAGTATCAGAGCCGATACAGCTTCAGGTATCGGATCGGTGCATCCCTAGTTTACAGTGTGTGCCTTAAGTTTGTCTGTGCATGTTCAGTCAACATTCATAAGTTTCAAGTCTTTGTCCATCAGCCATGTTCTTTGTTTTCAGTTTGATCAGGACTTTAAACACTAACAAAATCAATAAAAGCAGATGCTTGACCTCATAAATGATCTTTAGCTGAAATACAGTTTTAAAAGTTTTTTTGTGCCTGTTGAAATTGATTGATAAAGAATATCAAGAGTGAAGTGAGTGAGTAGAAACTGTTACTTAATAGTATCACCAGTTCTGCAAGTTCTTTATCAGCCGGTGAAATTAAAGAGAATGATAGTGACGTGATTTTGCTCAGCCATGTTAGTAAAGTGGAAAGATGAAAAATGAGAACTGTATATAAATTAGAGGTATAGTTCACACAATAATTTAAATTGTCATAATTTAAGTGACTGGTGACTGAGGCTAAAATTCTGCATCTCCTTTTGTGTGTTGTGTAGGAAGTTTTTGAAGGATTTGGAACAACATGTGGAACAAGTGTGAAACTGATGACAAAATATTTTTTTTTGGGTGAACTGTCCCTTTAAGTTGATTATTGATCCATTATTTCCTCTCAGACAGTGGTGACAGACAATAGCGGATTGTACACCTTTGTCCCATCTGGAGAACGAGAGCCATGGGCTAGTAGCTCTTGGATGGTGATCCAGTTGTCCAGTATGCGTCGGTTGCGTTTCTTTGAGCTTTTTTTCTGGCTGAGGTCCAGAATGGAGGTTGCCATCTGGACTGTCTCTGACTGGTTCTCCCTGCCTGCATCCAGATCCCGATCTCGCAGATACTCTATGCGGCTCTGCATCATAAATTCTCTGCGTCTTCGTTGTTCACGAGCCCTCAGCAGCTGCTGCTTACGCTCTTCTTTGCTCCAGTAGCGTCCCATCTTCATTTCACTCATGGCATCATCATCGGTAGTCATGCCACTACGCTCTTCTCTGATCTTCATTGCTCGAGCTTTCAAGAGTCGATCACGGACGGGACGTTTGGCCACATAACGGGTCCCATCGCTCCTGATCTTCACCTTCCACTCCATGCGTGGTGAGGCAGGGGGAAGCGGCAGAGGTAAGGCCAGAGAGAGTTTCGCTGTGCTGGGATGAGGAAGGATCATGGGGCCTTCACGGTCGCTACCACCCATTGGGGCCTCACTCTCTCCCTCCACAGCTCTATCCAGGGGCCCAGAGCTCTCGGAAAGCGAAGATCCCAGATGCATGCAACTCTGGTACCGTTCCGGAGTGAGGCCGTTTGAATGTCGGCGTCTGGTGAAGTAAGGACTGGACTCGGCACTACGACCACCATTTCTGTCATAGCTACTTACTCTTGAATTGCCCTCTGGGATGCGTCGGACAGTGCCTTCTCTTGAAAGTGAGCGCAACTGCTGGTTGATAGCAATGTTTGTCTGAAACTTCTTATAGCTGCTGGGTGAATAAGAACTGTTGAGGCTTGCTCGTCCTCTTTCACTCCAATTTGGTCGGTCCCTGTGTCTACTAGGTAGAGGGCTTGTGGACTCATCCACCTGAGAAACAGGAAGCCGGTGCTCACTCACCATGGGTGTGCTCCTGCAACTCTCTCCCCCAGTGTTGTAAGCACTGGTGCTATCCTTATCTGATCGTTCCTTCTCAGGCAGTTCGTTGATGTCAGACAACTCATGCAGAGGAGATCCCTGTGGTTCAGCGGAAGCCCGGCCAGATGTTTCTTCCTCCATCAGCCAGGCTTTTAAACAGCGCTCTCTTAATTGCTGCATTTTCTGTGCCCTCAAAATGTTGCGACACTTGAACTCTAGGTGTCTCATTTCCTCTTCCAAAAGCACCATTTCATGTGGATTTGGGGTCATGAGGTTCTCGTTACTGTTCTCATCAAGAGCCAAATCCTTCTCTCCAACCTCATCTTCCTCTTGTGTTCCTCTTTCGTTCTGTTGTCTTTCTTGATTCTGTTGCACCTTCTTTACACTTTTCATCCTCTTCTCGTAGCGACACTTAATTTCCAAAAGCTGCTTGTACCTCTCACATTCCTCCTCTGTCAGGCCTGGCATTATCATCCCACTGACGGGGTCATGAAGGTACCCTCCAACAACACTTCCACAATCCAGTGAGTCGGTGCTGAGGTGTAGCTCTCTGAGAGGGAACAGTGGAGATGGAGTGTCGCTTCCGCCATTCCTGGCCGGCCTGTACTTCCGTAAGCTGCCTGGCGTGTTGGTGCCATTCGTGTTGGAGGCGCTGGTCTGCTCTTCACCCAGAAGAATATCATGCTCAGAGGACTCTTCATTCTTTGTGCTCTCGTCAGTGCGGCCCACACCACTATCAAGCTCCTGACTGTTGCTGAGTGTGGCTAGGCTGAGCATGGGCATCTCCCGTTGTAAGGCTTCCTCGGGAATGCCTACTTGGTTTCTCTGTTGGCGTAAATGGTACAGGCCAGACAGGGGAGAGATGTTAAGGCTGTCCACGCTCATCTCGGCAGGTAATTCACAATCGAGTTCCTCTGGGTCCAAATGAGTGTCCGTCTAGGGGAGAAACAAAATGTTAAAGGATTAGTTCACCCTCAAATGGAAATCTCTCGTCATTTACTCACTCTTGTGTCATTCCAAATCTGTATGACTTATTATTACATGGAGCACAAAAGAAGATGTTAGGCAGATTGTTAAGGACTGAAAGTCTCAGTCACCGTTCAATTTTGTTGTATGGATACAATGAAAGTGATTGGTGTCTGAGGCTAGCGTTCTTTCAAACATCTCCTTTTGTGTTCCAAGACGAAAATAATGTCATTCAGGTTAGGAGTTCTTCATCAGATATTAATGTATATTTTATTCTGAAGACCCCGCAGTTAGTTATATGGAGTAACGTTTTCAGTTGTCAGGATATCATAATTTTAAAAAAGAGGGAAGGGGCAGTAAAATAAAAAAATATAGGGTCAAAAATACGACTATTGTCTCAATGTATGAGAAATTACATGCGGTGATACATTCTAACACTAGATGGCAATGTAGATATATAATGGCAAGTGTGTACCTGCTGAAAGGAACATGGAGATATTTCTTTTAATATGTAAATTATTATTATTATATCCTTAATAAAGTAATATTGTAATAATAATACTGCAATAATAAATATAAATGGATTTATATATCATTTTTACCAGACATCAAGTTACACTATATATTTATTTTCTTGTCATTTTCTTGTCAATGTTTTCTAACCAAAGTGCCTCGTTACTTCAGCAGGCAGTTAATGAAACAGATTTATTGATGAATTGATCTGTATTCCCTGAGTTTTTTTTTTTAGCCAATGATCAATTTAAAAATATCACTTGATTGTATCTCATATCATACTCTGGATCAACCTGTGGCATTTCCTAAGCATCTGTCTCTCTCTTCATCTTCTTTTGATTGAGTAAAACTTTAATCTCTTTCCCCTACACACACTGTCTCTTTCTCAATCTCTTCTTAATTTTCTGTCTATTCCTGTCCTGATTTGACAGCTCCCCTTGTCTCTAGTCTTCAGTTCATCATTAATCATTTCATGTTGCTGGGAGGGTGATTTTAGATGAGACTGTGAGGTGCAAAATGGCCCTCTTTTTGTTCTGATCTTGTTAGTGCTGAGCGTTGGCTGGAATGAGCTCACTGTTTTATTCATTAGCTGACGGCTGTGCTCATGATAGATGATGTTTGCCGGCTGCACACAATAACAGCCAGTTTTTCAATATCTCCACTGGTTGCCCAGAAATTACAGCAAAATTGACACAGTTACACAGTCATAAATTCAGAAAACTCCATCTCACAGCCATATATACAGCATAAACCGTTTCTAAACGAGTGGTGCAAGAGTAAAATGCCATTACGTTTTTATTAAATATCACATGAAATGTTAATTTGCTCCCATAAACATAATTTAGCTACATATCTTAGCCCCCTTAGGCCAAAGCAATAGTTTAACACTGGCTATTTAAAGTGGAATTGTATAAAAAATATATTTTTATTTTTTTCTAAAAATGCTTTTGTGCACATCCATTTAAGCTGCGATAACCATATCAAGATGTTTAGTTTATCTCTCTTTCTCATCCCTATCCTGCCCTACCTATGTACCTTGCTTGTACCTCTTAATTGTCTCTCTGTTTCATGCCTTTCATCAATTCCTTTCTTCCTCTACACACACCTTTTTCCTCTTGCTTTCTCTTCATCTCTTTGTGGAATAATGTTAATAGAATTGCCACAAATCCTTGATGGCCATCACTAAGAGTGATCACATGACCGAGACATTGAGTGATGTGAGAGTTCTGTTTCCCTTCCATCAGCAAAATAAGCCATTAATTTGAGGATATGCTGTCGTTGGGGATGGAGTGGGTCCATTAACTTTGCATGTGCCTTAAAAAGCCTGTTTTTGTGTGTACATGTGTGTATGTTCTTGATCATGCTTTTTTGCTTATATGTGTCTACCTAGAGGAAACCTTTATTGCTTAAAGATGGCTCTTTCACAGCTCATGTGACTTAATTGAGTTCTCTGTTATATTTTGATCTTATTTTGATCTTTACCTCTATCTCTGGTCTGGCTAGCAGTAATGAGAAGTTGGTGCTGTCCTCTCGGGTCAGAATTGCCACGGCTTCCTCTCTGTTCTGAACTTCCACCCCATTTATCTAACATGGGACAGATAGAAGCTTTATTCTCAATGTTCTTACAACAGTTATGTTTAAACACAACAGAACAATCCTTTTCTCCAAAACACCATACGAACTTCTCCCTCACAGGCAAACAATCCATTGTCATTATAAGGTCATGCTTTGTTGGTTCAGCAAATTAAGTTTTCTCAGTAAGGGATGTGTCAATGTCACATCAGAAACCAGAATAAACTGAAAACTTGTCGAGACAATGGAAACCTGACACATTGTGTTTGATTTTCTGTTATTATTCTCCAGGGTAATTTTGTGGGCTGTGTTAAAAGTCACATCAGTTATTTCTATGTATAGACTGCATATCTCTAGGAATCCCTCAGCCTGCATCCCATAGGAACATACAGTGCATCCGGAAAGTATTCACAGCGCTTCACTTTTTCCACATTTTTTTATGTTACAGCCTTATTCCAAAATTTATTAAATTCATTATTTTCCTAAAAATTCTACAACAGTACACCATAATGACAACGTGAAAGAAGTTTGTTTGAAATCTTTGGATGTAGCATAAACATAAGAGAAGGTCTGCACTCCATGTCTGCCTTCCTCTGTGTCACAAAGTAAAAGTCATTTAAAAATATTTTTCTTTGTATGTGAAGATACAATATGGCCAGTTATTTCTATTACAATTTAACCCTATTACAGTTATTTTTGTGCTGCCAATAAAATTGAATTGAACATTGTAATTTCCATGTAGAGAGTACATATTTGAAATGACATGTAGTGAACCAGGATTACATTTCTAGTTATACAAACTGTTATACAAAATAACAGCACTATTTTTCCAATTCAATAAATGGATTGAAACTGTTTAGCACCATAAAGGACACCAAAACCGTATACCTGCAATATCCTATCACCCTTTCGGATTCTTCCATCTTTTGCTGCTATACTGTTTGGATTTACCTAAGCACAAAGAATATTAAATGTTTAATCATCTTTAACTTAATAACTAGAATATATTCTCAGCTGTGTTGAAAACTAAAGCAAAATAACTTGCCCCATGTTGTCACTCACCTCCCCTACATAGATGCCCTGGTCCTCCTCATCTTCTGTGCGGTAACAGACTGTTAGCCCCAGTTTATCCTGCTGACTCGACTTATACAGCTCCACTTCCTGACAGAGACAAAGAGAAAGGGCTGCTTATGGGGCAGAGATTAAACCCTCAGCTTTAAAAAGGCAACAACACAGAAAGCAACAAACCAAATGTTTGAGTTGTTGTGGGTTGGGGTAATACTGTATGTCTTATGTGTTATTGGTCATGTTTTAACATACTGAATAAAAAAAATAAACTCAGTGATGAGAGTATTGAGAGTATTTTTCCTTTAAAAAGCCCATTTTAATAAACTGCTTGCCTTTTCTATTTGCTTATTTCTTAATTTTTTAATTTTATTTTATATTTATTTTGTGAGAAACTAAAAATTTTAAAAAATGTATCAGTTGGTCCATGTTGACCAAGACCCAATGTTGAAAATAATAAAGCAACATTATCTATTATTTTTTGTATGAAAAATAACTGATACATTCAGAATAAATGTATATTTCAATTTGCTTATATTTTGTTTCATTTAATGCAACAATATAATTAAAATTCTACAATTTTTATAATATGAATGAACTAGTTGGGTATTTCAGCAAGATTCATGTGAGCCAGAACAATTGTATAAATAAATTAATAATAGACCCATTCAATTTTATACACCAATGAGCCAAAACATTATGACTACACACAAGGTAAGCAAATAATGTTGATCATCTCCTAACAAGGCCACATGTCAAGGTCTGGGTAGATTAGATGGTAAGCGAATAATCAGTTCTTGTAGTCAACGTGTTGAATGCAGAAGAATTGGGCAGGAATAAAGACCTGAGTGACTTTGACAAAGGCCAAATTGTTATGGCCAGGCGACTGGGTCAGAGCATCTCTGAAACGGCAAGGCTTTTTGGGTGCTCCTGATCAGCAGTGGTGAGTACCTTCCGACAGTGGTTTGAGGAAGGACAAACCAAATCACATGACAGGGTGTTGGGCACCCAAGGCTCATCGATGTGCGAGGGTAACGAAGGCTATCCTGTTTGTTCTGATCTGATAGAAGGTCTACTGTGTCACAGTCACAGAAAATGTTAATGATGGTTATGGGAGGAATGTCACAACACACATTGCATCGCACCCTGCTGTGTATCCGCAGACCAGTCAGAGTGCCCATGTTGACCCCTGTCCACTGTCGAAATCAGCTATAATGTGCACTTGAGGTTTGGAACTGGACCTTGGAGCAGTGGAATAAGGTGGTCTGATCCGATGAGTCCCGTTTTCTTTTACATCACATGGACGGTCATGTACGTGTGCACCATTTACCTGGGGAAGTGATGGCTCCAGGAGGCACTGTGGGAAGACGACAAACCGGTGGAGGGAGTGTGATGCTCTCGGCCGGGTCCCTGGGTTCAGCCATTCATGTGGATGTCAATATGTGTCACCTACCTAAACATTGTTGCAGAGCAGGTACACCCTTTCATGGCAATGGTATTCCCTGATGGCAGTGGCCTCTTTCAGCAGGATAATGCACCCTGTCACACTGCTCATATTGTTCAGGAATGGTTTGAGGAACATGATGAAGAGTTCAAGGTGTTGCCCTGACCTCCAAATTCCCCAGATCTCAAACCTATTGAGCATCTGTGGGATGATCTGGTCCAACAAGTCCGATCCATGGTGGCTCCACCTCACAACTTACAGGACTTGAAGGATCTGCTGCTAATACCAGATACCGCATGACACCTTCAGGGGTCTTGTAGAGTCCATGCCTCTGCAGGTTGGTGCTGTTTTGGCAGCACACGGAGGACCAACAGAATATTATACATAATGTTTAGGCTCATCACTGTATGTACCAGATATAGTATTTTTATCTGCATTATGACATGTTTTACATTCTTTTATTAAACTTTGACTCAGACAATATCTTTCAGTGGGGCAAAAAGGAATTTAATTGCTCTTGTCATGTGATTTTTGTTTTTTACATCATCTCCATAAAAATGTGTACATGAATTCAAAACAACCTAAAATTTAATTTAAAGTTGACTGATCTGTGTAAAATATTATAACAACTCTTTCTTGACCCTTGCGGTGGCATGTTTATAGTTGTATATAGTAGACTGTAATGTTTTGTTGCTGTTCCAACCTCATATTCCAGCTCTTCTTGTTGATCGACCTCATGATTGGAAACACTGAAGTAGTTATTTGGATCGCTATATTCCTGCCCTAGAGAACGACTGTAAAAGAGAGATATTTCTTCAGCAGATTTTCAATACATGAAACATTGGCCTATTTCCACAGACCTACTGTACACATCCTGCTGAAATCACCAGCATATGTTATGCTTTGGGTGCCGGGGTTTCTACTATAACCAGCAAGACTTTCTTGATCAAGCAGATTAATTAAAAAAAAAACATTCTGGTCGACCAGCTTCTTGTTTTGCATGGCTGTGTTGGTTAACCATCTAGACCAGCATCAAACCAGCATAATCCAGTCTGAACTAACGCTGATAAATCATGCTGGTATTAGCTTGTCCTTTCATCAGCATACACAGTATTGTGATGGGAATGATAACCTATTTAGAAGATGGAAAAAACTCTCACAGGTCATTGAGCAGGTATGGTTCAGCCAGCTGGGCGAGTGGAGGTGAGGGTGGGGGCATGGGTGATCCATTGCTTGGGTAAGACCCTCTGTCCCCACTCAGATAGTTCTGGAAGCTGATGTCAGTCTGGGTGGCATTGTCCATGCAGTCTGTAATAGCCATGAGCCGGGCTGTGCCAGCGGCTGCACCTAATCTCCTTCTGTATCCCTTATGTACCACCTGAAGTAGCAAAGGATCATGGGACTGCCCATCTTTATCCTGGGTCAGATGAGATGTTCTTCTGCCTTTGAGCTGCAGATAGAAGAAGAGGGGGGTAAAGGAAGATAAAGTTGAATGTGAATAAGATGAATGTCAATGGACCTTGTTTAATTTGAAAACAAGTCTATGAGGGATCAAAGCAGGACTATAACTACCATAGACATTTGTTCCCCCAAATATTCAGATTATTGGTTGAATAATTCTCAAACTATTACCTTTGGTCCACCCAGTCTGACACAGTTTAACCTTACACTTTAAATAAAGTGCTGAAGCTATACTGTACTATGAATAGTGAGAATGTGGTTGGGAAAGAGGGAGAAAGATAGGAGAAAAATTATAGAGGGAGAGTGGGAAGATATATGCACGAATAAGCAAGATTCAAGGAAGGATGTACAGTAGTTCTGCTCCTCCTTGGAGAGAACTAATATGGCAACCAAGCAAAAATGGCAAGAGCAATATATCCTGTCACAGAACAACTAAACACATACTCATACTTGCAGGAACAGCTTTCAGTTTTACTATTCTTTGTGACATCAGAAGATACTGTTGGTTTATACTCCTGTGATAAGTCCGAAACACAAATCAGAGCATTATATATTCTACCCACCTTTACTTCTGCATCAATGGGACGCATAGTGTTTCCCTTCTGTGGAGGAAAAACAAAGAGAAGATAAACATTTAACATGGGTCATTGACAGCTTTTCAACAAAGTGTTGTATATGCAAGATATAGCTGGTTAAAACAGAGTTCATGTTTTAGCAACCTTTGTTTTGTACATATGAAGTCATACTAAATGTAGTATAGTACTGTGTCTGCTTTTTTTATGGAATGGTATACAGAAAATGTTTCTTCTCCCTGAAAGATAACTGAAATAAGTCCTTAAATATCTTACCTGACCAGTCAAATACTACTCGCTTAGTCTTAGTAACCAGCCTGTGATTGGACACTCTCACTCTTGGATTAAATTAATCATGGCTGACTGTGAATAGTGAATTTCTACAATGGCATCTGTGACTGAAAACTGTTGATTTTGAATGATGCTGCATCCATGCAACTAGGTGTCATCGCAAGTCATAGATGACACAAGAAAAAGATTACTTAGTGCACCTTTAACGTCATATTCAGATTCATAACAGTCGTCAGTTGAGGACGCTGTTTTGCTACTGTTGTGTTTGACAACCGTCAGAAGACGCCCTACTATACTGTATGGTGAAGGTCTAAACGGTTTGGTTTTTTGGAAAGAGGGGGCATATATAATTGAATTGCTCAGTCTCATGGATGTCTCAGAGTGGCTAAATTCACTTACAGCACCTTTTAACTATGTTTATTGTTATCATAAATTACAAATTATCAAAGATACCATACATTTTGAAGCCATCTGCATGCTAGTGCAGATATATTATAGTTTTCTCTTTCAGGAAAATGGCCCAACAATACTGATGATCATCTCCTCAGGGGCACATACACACATTTTTGTCCAATAAAATGCTCCCTAGAATGAGAATGTCCTCTCCCTAATAAATTTGTTCTGCTTCCTACACAAGGTTTATTACACCAGTGGATGGTACCACACGTATTTTCAAACAGTAATACCAGAATGATTTATGTGTACGGTTGTTAATTGATCAGATAGTTATGGAATTTGGCTGAACTCGGTTGTAGAGTGACATTCATCAGAGACTCCAGCCACCCGAGCCATCAGGCAGGCGGTATCGCAGCATCAGGACCCGCACCAGCCGACTACATGACAGCTTCTTCCCCCAAGCAATCACGATCAATATATCAGCACTGCACTTTATTAATCTCACACTGGACTGTCATAAATTATATAAATTATATTCTCTTACAATACAACCTACTGTATATTTTTTATACACTTTATACTTTTTTTTTTTTTTTTTGTACATGCATTCCATATTGTGTGTGCTGTTTGCTGTACATTGTATAACTATTATTGTGTTGTGTAATTATGTGTACATTAGATATGTAAATTGTGTTGTATAAATCTGTTGTTTATTGTAAATTGGTATATGTCTCATCACTGTCATGACTGCTATGTTGCTCGGAACTGCACACAAGACTTTCACCCACTGATGCACTTGTGCATATGGTCATGTGACAATAAAGTGATTTGATTTGAAGACACATCAGCCAAAGTAATCCTGCTGACATATGCATATGTCATAAGTAACGACATAAGTGGTATTGTGATACTTTTTGGTATCATGTTTCATTAGCATGTTACTTAGTGTGTCCTGTCCCAACATCCCAACCTCCTGTTTCATTATGACATACGTCTTTGTTGAGGAGAGTGTGTGGTCAAGCATTTGTCTGGGGAGAGAGGAAGCGGTAAGGTTTTTCACCTGAGACGAATTGCTGGTAATTGCTGTTTCCTTGTTCGAAGTGAGAGATGGGGGAAATAAAAGGGGCCAGACCTCAGAGTGAGAGAGAGAGAGAGAGAGAGAGGCCAGCTGAAGCTATGAATGTGTTGGCTGCTGCCAGTCCCAATTTATGTATAGCATTTTAGTGTTTGTGTGAAGCTTTAACATTACTCAGTCAAGCAAACGGGTGTTTGTTTCAAGCAAAGTTGTTTTACTGCTGAGCGAGGTCGGCCACCCATTTGCCATCCCCCACCAGTGCCCGGTAATGAAGGTGGGCGCCTTGATTCAGATGCCCAACACTCTACAGACCGCCCCCGTTCGGGCAGAGATGTACCAAAATCCCTGTGAGTATTAAGGGGGGTTCATACCAAGCCTTGGCCAGGCTTGTAATCAAACCTCCATTCATCAGTGCTTGGTTCAAAACAGGGCATTGGAGGCAAATAATTGGGTGAAGGTAAGGTGTGTACACAGGGATATTCATGATTATCAAATGCATAATATTGAGGCATTAATTTTGGGAACTAATTTGCCTGCTTTATTGAAGGGGTTGTGTGTGGATGGGTCCTGTGAGAAAGTAAATCAGTATGGGTTGTGCAAAGTGCTGGCTGGGGAGGCATGGCCTGGGCCATATACGGAGGTGTAATCCTCTCCCGCCCTTAGGGAATTCCCAGTAGAGAACATAGGACACTTGGACAAATGAAATACAACCCAGTTGTTGATACCAAAGAGCCGTTGGGAAATGTTATTCCAGGCAGCTCATCATAATCTGATGGCAGGTCAATTGGGATAGGGGAAAACACTCATGACCCATTTCTATTGGCCGGGCATTCACAGGGATGTTCGCCGCTGGTGTGCGACATGCCGTGAATGTCAGCTGGTGAATACGCCAGCCGCTCCAAAAGCGCCATTGCACCCCTTCCGTCAATCAAGGTTCTTTTCAAACTAATTGGCATGGACCTTGTTGGGCCATTAGAAAGGAGAGCACACGGGCATCGCTTTGCATTAGTTCTGGTGGATTACGCAATGCGATATCAGGTAGCAGTGCTGCAAAATTTCAACACGTAGTGGTTGCACTCTTCAAAATGATCTCCTGAGTGGGAATTTCAAAAGAAATCCTCACTGATTAGGGCACTGCTTTTAAGACAAATGTATGTCTTTTAAGTTTTTAAGTAAAAAGTTAAGTAAACACGTATTTTGTTATATACATGTGTTGAATACATGTGTTAAGTAAACACATGTATTCTTATACAATGCCTCGTGTTGACGAACTGTTCGATTGGTTAAGCACGGTTAGCTTTTATTCGACATTGGATTCAACAAAGGGATATTGGCAGATCCCCTTAACACCAATGTCCCCTGAAAAAACAGCCTTCTCCACACCATTTGGTTTACACCAATTTGTGACCCTTCCGTTCGGTTTGTTTTGGGCCCCGGCAACATTTCAGCATCTTATGGACAGGGTCCTCAGACCACACGCTGCGTATGCCACTGCCTATTTGGACAATAACATTATTATAGTAATGATTGGCAGTGGCACATGCAGCATCTGGGGGCTGTTCTGAAGTCACTGCGATGAGCGGGGCTCACAGCAAACACAAATAGTGTGTAATTGGGCAGGTGGAGGTACGGTATCTGGGGTTCCACTTGGGCTGTGGTCAGGTGTGGCCAAAAAAATTATAAAACCGCAGTGATTGCGACCTGAGACCCAAGACCAAAAAGGAGGTGAGACAGTTCCTGGGGCTGACTGGCTACAATCAGAGGTTTGTGCCTAATTATTCGGATGTCATCAGCCCACTGACTGATCTCACTAAAAAGGGAGTTCCAGACCGGGTCCAGTGGACAAATCTGTGCCAACAAGTATTCATGCAGGAAAAAGCTGCACTTTGTGGTGGGACACTTCTGAATTCCCCTGACTTCTCTCTGCCTTTTGTTTTGCAGAGGGACGCAATGGACAAGGGGCTGGGTGCGGTACTGTCCCAAGTGGTGGAGGGGGAGGAGTGGCCGGTGCTGTACATTAGTCAGAAGCACTCTATGAGAGAGACGAAGTACAGCACCATAGAGAAGGAGTGCTTGGGCATCAAGTGGGCAGTCCTTACTCATTGCTATTATTTGTTGGGACAAGCATTCACCCTCTGTTTGGACCATGTCCCGCTTCAATGGCTCCACCTCATGAAAGATGCCGGACAGTCCCCCCAGCCTAAGTATGAGGCAGTTCGGAGTGGGGAGAGAGGAAGCAGTAAGGGTTTTCACTTGAGATGAATTGCTGGTAATTGCTATTTCTTTGTTCCCAGTGAGAGATGGAGGAAATGAAAGAGGCCAGACCTCAGAGTGAGAGAGACCAGCTGAAGCTACGAGTGTGTTGACCACTGCCAGTCCCACTTTATATATAGTGTTTGAGTGTTTGTGTGAAGCTTTTCAAGCGATCGTGTTTTTGTGTGAAGAATAAATTTAGCTTTGTGTTTGATTCACTGTCTCCTGCTTCCTCATTCCTTGAACTTTGTTACAATCATTAACACAGTAAAGAAAATTAAACTAAGTTGTGTATCTTCAGCTATAAGATAAACATACTGTATACTGGTAGCTGCATCTGGGCCGAAAAACGTCACTCTCACCCAATGACAAACCTTGGGGAGGGACAGATGAGAGATGATTTAACCCTTGAGAATACAACCCACAATCAATACAAGGTTAATTCTACTGAAAGCACTTTTAACCCACAATTCTCTGTGTCTCTTTCTCTCTCTTTGGCTTTCATCTTTCTCAGAACAGTCAAGCTACAGATAACTGACCCTTGAGACAAGGTCTTACCTCAACCCTTTCAGTGTCTAAAAGAAATGATAATCTATTTATTTTTCATTATATGTGGCATATTATTGATCTTGTGGGTGACTTTGATTACAAATGGACTATTTGTACACAAGTTTTCTGAGTGTTAATGTAGCAAGAGAAATATTGGTAAACACGGAGTTCATGAGCATAAAAGGTTTTCTATCTGTTCACCTGTATGTCTATGAAAGAGTAATATATTCTAGATCATGGGGGGAAATTACAATAAATGTTATGTTGGAAAACATTCTGTACACTGTACATGCAAGTAATACGCATTCCCTTGATAAGTTCTAAACTTTTTTTTTTTATTGATTTCAGAAACACAGAGGAACAAGTGGGTTGAATGTACATTTTTGGAATTTCTTACATGATTAAGTGGGCCACTAAACTCAGTGAGTGTTGCTGCTTATCAATTCAATACCAGTAGACAGCAATTACGCCTCTTTACCTCCTAATAAACCTCTATTGACCTTCACCCCTGTACATTTGCCCCTGTGGAATAATTGAATTTATAATGAAGGAGATTGAGAAAGCAGTCGACCACAAATACTGCTGTGCACATCTGCACCATAATTATCCTGATATACACTCACTGAGCACTTTTTTAGGAACACCTGTACACCTACTTAGTCATGCGATTACCTAATCAGCCAATCGTGTGGCAGCAGTGCAATGCAAAAATCATTTGATACAGGTCAATGTTTGATACATCAAACATTTGATCTCAGTGATTTCAAATGTGACTTTATTATTGGTGCCAGACGGGCTGGTTTGAGTATTTCTGTAACTGCTGATCTCTTGGGATTTTCACAACAGTCTCTAGAGTTTACTCAGAATGCTGCCAAAAAACAAAAATATCCAGTGAGCAGCAGTTCTGAGGACGGAAATTCCTTGTTGAAAAGAGAAGTCAACAGAGAATGGCCAGATTGGTTCAAGCTTACAGGAAGGCTACGGTAACTCAGATAACCCCTCAGTACAATTGTAGTGTGCAGAATAGCATCTCAGAATGCACCTTGAAATGCCTCAAACCTTGAGGCGGATGGTCTACAACAGCAGAAGACCACATCGGGCACTTTATTGATGTTCCTAATAAAGTGCTCAGTGAGGGTATCTCAATGATAAATATACAAGGCTCATCAAAAGGCTAAATAATATATATACTGTATATAAAGTACACAGACACACACACACATATATAGATAGATAGATAGATAGATAGATAGATAGATAGATAGATAGATAGATAGATAGATAGATAGATATTATATTATATTGCCTTATGATGAGCCTTATATATAACTTATTTACAGTAGATAGTGTTAGATAGTAGTTATCTGACAAATCTAGTAGTTTTTCAGAACATCAGATTTAAGCATTTTTGTTGCTTAAAAAACCAATAAGGGTACACCAATTTGTTCCCTATTCATGCAAAGTATTATGCTTAGAATTATTTCTCATTGTTGCATCTGTAACTGCTAGTTTAGTATTACCTCTGGCAGTTATTTATGTAGGTGTATATGAGCTTCATGTTGTCGTGACTGCCTGTTTGTTGTTGCATTTCTAGTAACTGCCACCAATGACTACTAATTATAATAAAGAAACAAAGGACTTTTTTCCCACTAGATTCTACCCTAGTAATTATTGACTGATTATGGCCTTTTTTGAGTGTTTAATTTGTTTGCTTCTCTGAAATCAACTTGACCCAGTTAAACAAAGTATTAGAAATGCTAAATGGTTTCACAAAAGTTCAAAGCGCTGCAGTGAACTAGGTCAACTCAGTTTGAGCTTCTAAATTGCGCTTTTTAAATTGTTCCCCAACTGCTCCAAACTGTTCTTGTTCTCCCTCCCTATTTCCATCACCATGCTCTCTTAGATTTAGAGGAGGGGAGCCCAATTCAGCATCTCTCTCTCTCTCTCTCTCTCTCTCTCTCTCTCCCTCTCTCTCTCCCTCCCTCTCTCTTTCTCTCTCTGCCTTGGGTTGAACCTTAACCTCGATTAATCCTGACTCCTGAACAGTGATGTATGTATAGGATGGGAGATAGTGATTTATTCTCTTACTGGTGTTGCTGAAATGCTGCTGGCCTGGGCAGGGCAGAGGTTGCACTAGAAACCAGAGGTTACTTGTGCCCAAAATGTCAACGTACATTAGTTTTCCTTTCTCCATTCTTTGAGCAAGTGAAGGGTAGACTGTTTCATCTTTCATCCTTTCATGTTGCTGCGTGTTTAGAGAGACCTCCTACAGCGTCGAGGGTAAACATCTCCCTGCATGGGTGGATTATGTTTATTTAAATCTATGTTTTATCCAATCGCCTGATTTAGAATATGTGCATTTGAGTATGTGTGTGTGTATGGATACAGTATGTGTCTTCGTGATCATTTTTGCGTCCTGTGCTTTGCAGTGAGAAAGCATATAAGTCTTGCTTAATGACCTCAGTTGCCTTGGCAACGGCATCCCATAGAGACAAATTTGAAGGGGTATGTTAGGTAGAGGCAGAAAGACTGAGGAGAGGAAGCGAGAGAGACTCATCAGACATGTCGTTGGGGGGTTTAGGCGGATTAAAAAAGGCAAAGCATTCACTAAAAGCTTCGTTTTGGAACGGCTCAACATACAGCATCTATTCACAGGATTTCTGCAAAGCAAGCTTATTTAAACCCCATCATAAGGCTAAAGCTTAATGGCAATTAGCACAGCTAAGCATCTTGCGAAGATGGCCCTGCCAAATGAATGTGATAGTGTTCACAGATAGCGATTCCAAGCTGTTGGCTTTTCCAGCAGAGCCAGCTAATATGATCCAATGTGAACGGTATTATTCATGCCTGCAGCGGCTTGTCCTGAGTCCAACAAAGCCTGTCAGAATCTGTCGGCTCTTCATTACTGTGTGCCAGCCAGAGAGCAGAAACAAGCGCAAATGCCACTCACTCAGATACACAGAGCGTGACACTGATAAAAGACTGGGTGAGAAAGTGTGTATGTATGAGTTTGTGTGAATGCGAGTGTTTGAGAGGCAGAGTCTGTAAGAGTCTGTAACTATGTGTTTCAACAGAAAGAACTAATGGAAACAAAAAGCAATGAGGCTGTGTGTGTTTGTGTTTTACCATGTTTTTTATCTGATACCCCATAACCTTGAGTGGCTTATTGCTTATATAATCACAAATTATCATTTAATAATCACAACTATATTATTACATTTTCTGAATAAAATGTGAGTAGTGCTTGTCCATGCAAAACTTCCTGCCACAATGCTATGGTGTTGTGGGAGTTTGCCAGGACTGTGTTGCTAAGGTGTTCTGAGTCGTTGGTAGCATTTTTCTATACGGTTGCTAGGGTGTTTTGGGGTGGTTGCTAGGTGGTAACTTACATGTCCAAGTGAAAAGAGCCCACCCATAAGTCTCTATGAAATTCTGGTCCCAATATTTGGTCTTCGGGTCTTTTATTGTCTTCCTGACAAAATCATAAATTGAATAATTTAGAGAAGTAAAAGCACATATTTTTTTGAGGTCCGTAGCACCAACAGTACAGGACAAGTTGCACATCAATGTTTGATACTAGTATAAGCCAGTGTCAGAAATTAAATTTTCTATTACAGTATTTGTCCCCTGGAGATGTTTGTCAGGGGCATTTTTTACCATTATGAGGGAATATTTAGTGCATATTTTTCTATCCATACACAATATGTATGACATAATATGACGTAACTGTTTTATGTCAAATACTTACATATAGTTTAATTAATTAATTAGTTAATTAATTAATTAAAATACATTTTAATCTGAATAATCTGAAAAGCTGTTAATAATGAATGTATGAACATCAAATAATGTCATGCAACATTTTAATTTTCATTTAGCCACTTTCAGTGGCATTTTTGCCCTGATCATTGTTCATTTCTGAACATGTTATGAGCAATGTAGTGATGCTTGACTAACAAGCGCCGCTACTAAGTATAATATGAAATGTAGTTCATTACCCTAACTGTAGGTTATAAAGTAGATTTATCGACATGGTGCATTCATAAAGAATCGAATTGATATGTAATCACGTGTCCACGTATTAGCTATTTTACAATTTCTTCTAATCTGGCTCATCCTATCAAATTATAGGGCCAAATGATCTGTTTTATAAACATCCAGGTGTCACTATGAAACAAAACTGCTGTATTACAATAAAATACCTTTTGCATGCCTTATGCCCTGTCTACCGGCAGATGGCCGCAGCTGCTCCGTTGGGGTGGGTGGTAGCGGTGAGAAATCCACTACGGCATATCCCTAATCTTTCCGGGTGTTTTCGGCTCCAGTGTAAAGTGATTTAGGGAAAGGAGGATGCAAGAACCGGCTTGACAATATAAATAATAGTTTTAATGAAGAAATGAAGACATCGTCCACAGTCGGCCTTTATCCCTCTCTGAGGCTTGATTAGCCTGATAAGGGTTAAGGTGTGTAAAATCACGACCAGGCCCCGCCCTCCGCCCTGTCACAATCATTTATAACTAAAAATACAACTCGCTTTTGGTGCCACTCTGTGGACATTTCACATTCGGAAACTGAAGTTCATATGTACTCTAGTCTCGCGTAGACAGACCTTTGACTACAGCATAGTTCTCTGGTCTGTAGTCACTTCAATTGGCAAAGGACCAGCCATTTAGACAGGAAAAGCCATCTAACTAACATTTAAAATGACCAAATACAGTCGGTTTTATCATTATGTGGTGTTTAGGGGCGGGGTTACTGGAGATGTATCATACCATAATAAAAGACCAACATAGGGAAAAAAAATTTTTATATTATGGCGTATGAGTCTGCGCAAATGATTGCACATCTAAGTCTAGACTGTCTAAGTTCAGCACAGAAAACCTGATTTTAGAGAATTTCACAACCATAACAAGGTAAACAAAGCAGAAAATGCTGCTCTGCTCGTGGATATCCGCTTTACTTTCTGCTACGTGCCTTAAACAAAACTCTGAATATTTTAAAAAGATTTGATGACACTAACCTGACAAACTTGGGAACATTCTGTGATTATTTCATCCTTAAAAGCAATCATTCTATCAACACGGAACCTTGTGAACACAACTTGGCTTCCAGGCAGACTGGTGGGTCGCCTACTTGCAAATTTCCATCAAACCAGCCAATTAGATTTGTGCTGATTAGATCCAGAGAGCGTTTTCAGTTTAGTGCTAAAAGCATCAGATGGTTAATGCATGGACTGCATGGTCCGTAGGGAATACCGTCTGATGCTGAGACTACACGTGCTCATACATTCAACAACACTTTCAGCTTCAGGCATTGGGGGGAAGTGATTCAAATTTCGGTAAGCACAGACCGATTTCAGTAACAGAAATTTCGACCAGCTGAATTCACAGTGTGATCAGTCCGAATAACTAACAGTTGTCTGCTATAACCATTTAGCCTAGTGTGAACAATTTTAGCACACTATATCTTGTGATAAATTCAGGGGGCTTTAAGTGTTGGTGCAGGTGATTTGGCAGGAGTTATGAGGTCTTTTAGCTTCCTTCTAATAAGTGTGCAGCATTTAAAACAGGCTCACACAGAGAGGATTCTCTGACTCAGTAAAAGACTGGTTAAAGAGCAAAACCATCTGAAAAGCCTCAGGCAGCGAAGGATACGGTGGAGAGAAGCGCTGGAAATTGAAGTGAGATTGAAGGGATCAAGTGGGAGATCCCCCCTGTATTATTAAACAGCTCAACCTATCATTCCGTGGCATTACGGCCTTGCGGAGAAAGCAAATTACTCACAGAACAAAACTTCAAATTTCAGACCAGAGGTCCGTGGTCAAGTACAGTTTAAATGTTACAGGTAAAGGAACTGAGAGGCATTAATACATTTGAAATGGATGGTATTTTTGTCCAGTTGTTCTGAAAAAGGAGGCACTTAACTGTTTTATATGAAAAATAATGAATTTTTTGCCAATGGGATCTGCGGTTATATAGTTATATATTTGTCAGAGAAATATCTGAGACAGGCTGTTTCTCATCTCATGAAAACTCCATGACAGTGGCAGCATTTTTGCAAAGTGATATTAGGTGGTTCCTTAGACATACAAATTAACGGCAGTTCCAATGTAAAATATCCACTCGGTGGCACTAAAAGGGAGCTACATTTTATCCCAAACAGATAAGGTTTTTAAGGTTAATTCTCTATTGAGATTTTAAAAAAAATAGTTGATTTTACTTTGTGCTTGAACAAGCTTGTAACTGTTATTGGCTATGCATTGCAAACATAAAAAGTATTGCCTTGTGCTATAGTTAAAGTGTTTTGATGTCATATGTTAGCATTATGTGAGGAACAGGGCTTAGTGTTTTTTAACTGAAACTCTATAGTTTTACTTGTGATATGCGTGTAAGGGAATAAAAGTAATTGAGCGCATTTACATGCATGTTCTTACACTGATTCAACTTAATAAGCAGACAATGTACAGTATAAGGTCATCTAAACCAGTGGTTCTCAACATTTTTGACTCCAAGGCCCCCACTGTCGAAGACAATATTTGAAGGCCCCTTTGCCCGAAACGAAATGTGTCTGATTAAAATAATTAATCATGGAGAATTTTTTTTTCTAGATTTCAGAAAGTTTGTTTATAATTTGCTGGCATACAGCTAAATGATTTTATAAAATTTGAATTAAGTTGGATTATTTGAATATTTCTTATTTTAAATACATTTTAAGTTATCTTGAGGCCCCCTAGTCGGTCTTGGCACCCTGGTTGAGAACCACTGCTCCAAATGCCTTAAAAGATTTTCCTCTATCAGTGCATGTTCATAAACTGTTTAAGCATAACAGATTTTTGCCCACTACCCCGATTTCGTGTTGCACGTAAACACCTTTACCAAACAAAACAAAACAAAAGCCTTCATCAGCCAATTAACAAGGACAATTGCATCTATGTGAACTTCTGCAGTTAATCCAGGATGGACTTCAAAGACATTGGTCATTAAACTTAGTTCAAACTAAATTGATGTTTAAACACTGACCCTTAACACTTACTTAGTTTAATAATTTTACACCATGACTGTAACTATACATAAGTAATATTTACATTATATTCATGATGTTAGCCAGAGGGGAACTGGCCCCCACAGTGAGTCTGGTTTCTCCCAAGGTAATTTTTCTCCATTAATCAACATCTTATGGAGTTTTGTGTTCCTTGCCACAGTCGCCTTCGGCTTGCTCACTGGGGTTATTAATACAATTATTATTTAATCACTTATTTTTAAACACGATTAACAATCGTATTCTATCTAACACAGTGATGATTCATCGACATTATAGACATTACAGTTTTATCGTCTGTTAATGCCTGAACTTCTGTAAAGCTGATTTGAAACGATGTGTGTTGTGAAAGGTGCTATACAAATAAAATTGACTTGACTTGACTTGACTTTACTGGTGTTCTCACCAGTTTATTGCACAAGTGTTGTGCGCATGCTTGTTTACATTTTAACGTCAAAAGCAGAGAATTTTCTGATGATTTCAAATGTCATGTATAAGTGATTTCATTGTATTATTTTTTTTAATATGCTGATTTTTGGTAGTTATTAGCACATGTAAATGTACTCATGTTGATGTAGTGCCTCTATTGTTCGTTTATTTGGTAACAGCTGCAACATGTGCAAACAAGCCACGTAATAATAATTTAGCAAAAATGTAGGTATAGATCTCACAAGATTGAGAACAGGTTGGTTGTTTTTTTAATTCCAAGTATTAAACTTTGGTGCAAAACTCATCCTGCTCTATTTGTAGTAAAAATTTGAATGATATCTCAAATAATTTGACTTGTTGAGGAGAGGTGTGCAATTACTTATAATCAGACATACACTTTCACTTGAAGGTTGATAAAATAGGTGAAAAACCCCATAGACTTACAATGAAGGAGGAACCAGAGCCATATCTAGGGACCAGAATATCACAGAGACTTGGGGATGGGCTTTTTATACTTGCAAGTAACCACTTAGCAACCACCCAGAGCAATGCTCTAGCAATCACCCAGAACATCCTAGCAACTGCATAGCAACAAGCTAAAAAACATTAAGAACACCTTAGCAACAGCATAGCAAAATATAATGAGGAAAATATAATGCTAAAAATGTGTTGATATTAGTTTACTCAGAAGCATGACCTTGCAAAAGGAACAGTTTGTTTACACAGGTGTCATAGATTCAAATTTTGACCTGTAGAATATTTAATTCAGGGTGACATTACATTCCAGCCACATCTTTGTTGTCCAGTCGAAACCGTGTTCAGAGGTGTGATTTTTTTTTTATTAGGCATAGTCAAAGGATCAGATTTGCTCTTTTCTTCTAAATTCTATAAACCGTGCTTTTCACATTTATTCTTTGCTCTCTCTGCCTTACCCACAGATATTTTATAAATCTGATAGGTTTTATTATTAGAAGATCTGCCCTTCTCTCATCCTGCTCTACTTTCCAGCAGTATAAATATCCTCTAGCTATCAATCATGATCACATGACCTGTTATGTGTTTGGAGAAATGACAGAACGGAGCCCAAATTTTAACAGCTCACCAGTGCAGAGGTGTAAAAATGAATGCCACTTTTTCTTTGACCATGTAACACTTTCTCCATCTATTAGGAATTCTCACCAACAAAATTGGTTCTAGATTGCACCAGATTAGGGTCTTTTGGCTTTTTAGCATTATTAAGCAAGACTTCTATGGTCAACGAGCATCGCCAGAAAGACATTTCATTCTAAACAATGATGAACTTTTAATAAAGATTTTTTTTCACTAAAAAGTGAGTAAATAATTTCACAATTTTCAATTTTAGGTGAACTCTCCCTTTTACTTTATTACACTTTTGGCTCCTTAAAGGGATAATTTACCCAAAAATGAAAATGTTCTCATCATTTAATCACCCTTGTGCTGCCCAAGATGTGTATGACTTTCTTTCTTCTACTGAACACAATCAAAGATTTTTGAAAAGTATTTCAGCTCTGTTGGGCCATACAATGCAAATTGATGGTGGCCAGAACTTTGAAGGTCCAAAAAACATGTTAAGGCTGCATAAAAGTAGTCCACACAACTCAAGTAGTTAAATCCATGTCTTCAGAAGTGTTATGAAAGGTGTGGGTTTGAAAATAATATTTAAATCCTTATTTACTATAAAATTTCCTTCCTGCCCAGTAGGTTGCTGATATGCACAGAGAATACAAACTGACAAAAACAAAAGAATGTGGATGTAAAAGTGGAGATTTATAGTAAAAAATGACTTAAACATTGATCTGTTTCTCAAACACCTTTTAAATCGCTTCTGAAGATATGGATGTAACCACTGAAGTCATATGGACTACTTTTATGCTGCCTTTATGTGATTTTTGGAGCTTTAAAGTTCTGGCCACCATTCACTTGCATTGTATGGACCTACAGAGCCGAAATATGCTTCATAAAATTTTCATTTGTGTTAAAGCAGAAGAGAGAAAGTCATACACATTTGGGATGGCATGAGGGTGAGTTAAAGATGAGAGAGTTTTCATTTTTGGGTGAACTATACCTTTCACCCAAATGATACCCAGTTCGCAAGACTTTGCCATTTTCTGTATGAAAAGCGTAGAACTGATCAACTCTTTGTGAATATAATGCACAGACACAGACCAGGAAACAAGATTCCATATCTACTTTATGTGTGTATATGTGTGCTTACCTGAAACATAATCCTATACTGTTCCTCCGGCCTGTTCACCACACACATGTTGCAGCCCATCCTGACTCACAGTTTCCTGAGGAGTGCGATTCCTCGATGATCTACTCTTCCTGGTTCCCAGATATCACACAACGTAGCTTGCAATCCCTGCTGTCCAATTACAGTAATCCCTCCATGAGATCAGAGGTTAAGACTCGGCACTCCATGAAAGGGCTTTGAAGTTCTTTTCTTTGTCTGCTTCTCTAATTCCGGCTGTGCTGCTTTTTTTAATTGAGGTCCAACCCGGAAAACAGTATCAGAGGACCCCGCCGCATCTAGCCGTGAGAATGTCAGGATTTATCGTTGATGAATGGCTTCTCTGATGTCTGTAGCTTCAAATTTGTTTCTAGATATACACTTAGGGAAGCTGTTTTAGTTTAGATTAATATTGTTGCCTTCATGCCAGTAAAACTTTGCATATGACTTATGAATTATAATAATGGGAATCAAGTAGGATTAGATTAAACAGATGGGCTCATGTTTTTTTCCCAAATGTTTGTGCATTGAAAAGAGCACAAAGCACGCTCAGTCTATAACTAAATTAAAATAAAAGAAATCCCAGTTCAGTGTCTGAATATTATTATCAAAGACAAGTTATGCATTATGCTCAAAGTCTAATAAATTCCTTAGTGTGATTGTCAGTCATTGTGGACTGTGGCATGAATAATTCAGTTAAAGATGCGATAAACAACTGTTTCCTTTCTTTTCCTCTGTATTCCCCTGAGTGATATTTCCTTTCACACTTTGATTCTATTATTAGAAAGATCATTCCTTTCATTTACATATAACAACACACTGCACTGTAGCAGACGTGCACGTGTCATGCTATTTAAATGGTTTAAAACATGTTGCTATTCAACTATTGACTACAAGAAAATAATTACTCATTGTTAAGTAATTGTCTGTTCCAATGTGAATCTACAAAAAGACACTTGATCAATTACAATGCGGATGCATTTATGTGTTTATCACACTACACAATTATCAAGTACTTATGCCTATGGCTGCTGTCGCTGTGCTCATAGCCTATTTTCATATGCCCTAGCCACAGCATGCTGAATCTGACACCTGCATATAGTTATCTACATAAAGGCTATGACTATGCCATCATCCACTGTGAGGGGGGGTGGGGTGGGGGGGCACCTCTCATTTGCACTCTCTTCACATATAAGCCGAGTCTGTCATACACAGATCACATCAAACCTGCCTAGAAAATTTCTTCCTGGAATTCCAGCTGTGTGTTCATGGCAGAAAATGAATAAGAGAGTGCACCTGTCAGATCATCTTTGAAACAACCTCTCTCTCTCTCTCTCTCTCTGTATAAAGGTAAGCTCAGATCATAGTCCGAAGCTTATGTCATTTTAAAAGGACTTATCTCTCATCACATAATGGCAGGATGATTGAAAGGGTGAAGGTGACAGAGTCTGGAAGTAAAGACAGATGAGAGTTCTGTCTGGTCTTCAGCAGGGAACAAATTGGATGCTGGATCTGCCCTACTTCTGTCCAGCCTCTAGGAGGTTAAATGAAATCCAGATTCAGGAGAAGTAGATTGATCACTCAAGAAAAAATGAAACCTGCTTTTAAAGAGTGCAGTGTCCACTGAAATTGATGACCCTGCTTGTCTTCATGTTTCTCCTCCTCTCGTTTGCAGATTTGGGATGTAATCCAGCTTGGCTGAGCGCTGGAGATGAATGAACTGTAGCAATGCGTTTCCAAAGAGAAAAATAGTCATTACGCACAGTCATTCAAGCAAACGTTGCAGTGCTGTATCCAAAAAAAAATCCATTCGAGAAGGCTGTCCTGAAGCAGTGCCAGCTTAGTGTGCGTGCATGTGTGTCTGCAGAGAGAGAAAAGCTGCTGGTTTGGAGGAAACGTGGGGATCGGCACCGCTGCACAAACTGTAGCCCATCACAGCTTTACTGCAGGCCCCTCCTCTCCCTGCAATACCAGCCAATATTCACCAGCCAGCTCTCTCTCCTCTCTCTCTCTCTCTCTCTCTCTCTCAGGCACTCACTCTCTCAGGCACTCGCTTATAGGTGATAGCTTCAGCCTCCCACCTTCCTTTCCTCCTTCCCTCATATCTTATTTCCCAGCCTCTCTCTCATCACCTGTGCTGGAAGCTCTGCACTCTAGGTCTTTGTTGCCTGTTGTGAAAGGGCTGAAGATTGCTGTCTGTCAGCACACAAACAGAATTTTTGACCACAGAGACCATGTTGAAAGGAGCTTTGAAAAAAAATGCCTCCGTGTCATAGCCATTGTTTTTGCAGGAAAGCCTGTAGCCATACTGCAGACATACTTAAGTAATGTGATATATACTGTATATTGTGAAAATGGGCATGGCTAAAGGGCATTGTTAGGTACATTGCACAGTGGATGCATTATAGACACAACATAGCATGGCTTTGAGTGCCTGATTGCTTTTATAAAATTTTAGCAAAATTAAGATAAGGAAGCAAATTTTCATTAAAACTTTATTAAGCAAATTTAATAAATGGCATCCTTCCTCTAGAGACATACTTCTGTGGACCCCTGGGTGTTTGTGAGGGCACAGTATGGAGTCCATGAATATGTATCTAACACATATCATTTTTGGAAAACACTTTACAATATGGTTGTATTTGTTAACATTAGGAAATGCATTAAGTCTCATGAAAATGAACAACATTTTTAATGGCATTTTTTATTCTTGGTTAATGTAATTTTTTTTTATTTCATGTTAGTTCATAATGCATTAACTAATGTTAGTGTAAACAACTTGAATTAAACAAGGTATTAGTAAAGGTTGAAAATAACAAATCAAAATTAATAAGTGCTGTAAAAGTATTGTTCATTGTTAGTTTATGTTAACTTATGTAGTCAACTAATGTTAACAAATACAATCTTATTGTAAAGTTTTTTTTAATGTTTTTTTATTTTTTTTTATGAACAACAGTTTTGCATCATTACTGTTACGAATTATGTATATTAGCATGCACTGTAAAAACAATGTTCTTTCAGGTAACCTAAAATATATGCATCATCTTAATAAACTGATTTCATTGAAGTCAAAACATGTATTTTAAGGGAGAGTTCACCCAAAAAGGGAAATTATTTTATCATTTACTCACCCTCATGCCATCCCAGATGTGTATAACCTTCTTTCTTCTGCTGAACACAAATTAAGATTTTTTTTGAAGAATATATCAGCTCTGTAGGTCCATACAATGCAAGTGAATGATGACCAGACCCTTTAAGCTTCAAAAATCCCATAAAGCCAGATAAAATGAACCTGTATCTAAGAGACCAGTGTATAGAACAGAACAATCTGATTGATATACAGTAGCACGAGAAAGCAATATTTAACAAGCACAAGGAAAAATGATGTAGCCTACCTTCCAGACTGCTCTAAAGGGAGTCATTATTGACCCACAGCTGCACTGAACACCAGTCGTGTGTGCTCTGGGTAAGCAGTGACGTGGGGCGTTATTAGGTGTGCTGACATCCTTCTGTGTATTGCTGATAATCTGTTATCTCATTCCATCCCTCTGCCTTCTCACAGTACCGTGGCACTATGGGTAGTCAGACAACTCGCATTGCCATTCAACAGAGTTTTGATTTTGCAAGGTACTGATTCATTTAGCGAACATTGATTACCACACTAATTCAGTACAACAGCAACCTCCTACAAAACCTCATGATACATGGTTAGATCAGGTACAAATAGCTTCTTAATGTAACAATTGCAAATCCCCTTTTTTACATTGTACATGTATATGGGTATTAAAATGGTCCTGCGGTGTGACAAATGAATTTTTAAAAGTGCAAATATTCCATATACTGGTTGTCAATAAATGTATATGTCCTTGTGTGTGCGTTTGCCTTTAGTTCTTCACTGTGAGGATCATTGAAATGACAAAGAACTCGAAAATGTCCCATTCTGTCACTGTTCACCATTCACTGTGTTACCATATTTTAAAGACAACATGGCAGCTGTGATTAACCTTGCTGACTGAAAGGTAGAGATGTTCAACTAGGTTTATTTTAGTACACTACACTGCATGCTCAAATGACATTTGACCCACAATAAAATAACATGCCATTGACTGTCAAGATTCGCAATGCTGGTGGCTGACATTTATGAGTTTACATGGGAATACATCCCGTTGGCACAACACAGCTACTCAGTTGTCAAATTTCTGCATTTAAATATATTCAGAAAATTTCTTACACATCTCACCATGTGGGGTTGGAGTAAGATTTTCTTTAATATAGTATTTAATATCATAAGCTTGAATAGCAGCAATTCAAAATGTATTTGTTTAATGCAGAATGACAAGCATAAAATTTGATATGCAGAAAGAGAAAAAGGAGAAAAAAGACAGACAGAGCGGGCAGGGGTGGGGGATAGAGTGACTGAGGTTAGTCTAAAGTAATTCAAAATTCAATATCTAATGTTTTTTTTCCATTTTCTTTCTATCAAATGTGATTTTATTAGACTTTTGCTTGCGAAGGGCATGACAAGAGCTGAATATTGGAGAAAAGAGGGATGAGGAGGAGGGGAGATCCACATTCAGATGCAAGCTGGCCTTTGTGTATGTGTGCTGTATCCTGATGGCAACCGCAATCACACGGTCCTTTATGTTGCTGATTTCTTTTCGTATCTTGAATAACATGTGGGCTGATCACATGGCTGTTTTTGCATTGGCTGGCATTATACAACATAAAGAGAAAGAGAGAATTATAGAGTGAGAGATAGAGAGAATGACTAGAGGGATTGAATGTACAACATGAATTTAAACAGTATACTCATTACACATCAGGGGAGAGAGAAAGTGACATGTCTCATATCTGTAACCGGTGCTGTAACATTCTCTCTGCATATGCAACTTTTCCATCTGTTTGATGACCTCATTATGGCCTTACAGTTTATTTGTGACTGCCGCGCTTTTAAAGAACTCTTTGCGACATTTCGATCCTCACATCATGAATAAAACACAATCAGCTCGGGGAATTCCCTAGAGAAGAGCCTGCTGTAAACTGGGGGAAAAGGTGACATGCCAACATGTTGCTTGTGAATTCAATGGGTCGTTAGATCTGTTAACCTCTTGGTTCCTGTAGAGCTGGATCAGGGAAATCTGTTTTTCCATACAGTTTCAACACATAATAGGAAAGGAAAAATCACAAAAATATCTTTTTAATGTCTTAATTGTTACATTTACATTGAGATTTTGCTTAGGTTTTTGTTTCTTCGATGTTTCTCCTGAGCAAAAGACCCCAGGAATCTCATATGTCTCTAGAGCATCAGATAAGATCTCACAATGTTCATATTTGCCAAGATACAAAAGTCTGCCCTTAAACTTCAACCGTTCAAGATGAACTTCAATATTCAGTATTCTTCCACAACCAAATCAACTGAGATATGCTATCGACATTCATGGTATAGCTCTATACTCTTTTGCTGTGGCTGCCCTGGGATTGTGGGATACCCCCAGGAATACCTTACTCAAGAGAATATGTCAATGAGGACTCCAAGTTCAATTCTGCTGGTTGCTACGTCGATAAAATCAAATCTCATTGGTTCAAGCAGGTCTCGTGACCATGCTTTCCTTATGTCACAACAATTGATGTTTCATAGAACTGGATTTGAACATTGTTTAATTCGATTTTAGAGTGAACAACAACTTAAATTATGGTATGTGCATCATAAAAAGTAATTGCAATTTGCATGGACTACTTTTAAGACATTTTTTGGTGCTGTATTAAATGTTCTGTAAGCAGGATTACTTTTCATGGAAAGGTATGCAAACAATTCATTCTCTCTGAAAGATATTAATGAAATAAGAGTTGTGAGATAACTCGCTAGTCTCTGTGACAGCTGTAGACTCTGTAAATGGGAAACAAATATTTGTCCGCAGGGCACATTAGTTAAAGGGGTGAGGCTATTTCAATGTCTCAGCTTGTGAAATTTCCATAACAGCAAAAATCGCTTACAGCACCTTTAAGCGTTAAACTGTATCACTGTGCACTGCCATTGCAACAAATTCAGCCAAGAGGAGATTCATTATCTTAATTGTCTCCTTTTGTGTTCTGCAGAAGAAAGAAAGTCATACAGGGTTGATATGACATGAGTGTAAGTGAAGGCCCCTTTATACTTAAAGAGAAGTTCTTCTTCGTTCTTTGTTCAGGAGTGGAAAGAAATTCGAAACAGCCAAGCAACGGTATATAACATTCAGACTCCCGCCACACCCCTGTGGGAGGCATTTATAAGTGCATTTATATACGAGGATGCTACATGTAAACCTTAACTTATGTGACATTAAAATGTGTAATCAATGACTTTATGCCTCATTCTATGAGTTTAGTTCACACTTGGTCAGTACAAGAAGCTGTTTTAACCACTTGATGATTATTTAAAGTAATATATATTTTGAAGTAAATGTTTAAGTTGTCTTTTTTACATTCTGAATTCATGACGCTAACATGATATACACACCCATAATAGGCACCAATTACACTCTGCTATGGTCATTTATGATGACTGATCCTATTGCAAAGATGGCTGTATAAAAGAGAATACAGAATATACAGACAAAAGAATGATGATAGGCATATATTACTTTGGGCAGATGTGTGAATGGCTTTCATTGTAGATAGCACATGAGTGAATGGGCACTTGAGAGTTTTTGAGTACATTTAATTCCTTTTGTAATTTAAATAAAACAAAAAAATCGCATGACATGGTCTTGAAAATTGTCTCTAAGGGAACTGTTGTACAAATGCAGGTAAATCTACACCAGCTGGCTGATACCACTACACCCCGGTGTGTTCACATTGACTGAACAACATAAACAAAATGAGCTGTTGGCTTCAAAGTAGGTGTAGATTCAGGTCACACCTAATAATGATGTGGACCATTGGCAGTAAGAATGTGCTTGGCAGCCGGTAAGAATTTTCCCTCAAAGTTCGGCCAGAATCACCAAAATGAACATATTAACACCTTCTTTTTGGCCAGATTTTGTTCTAAATGATGTCACACCTGTCCGTTTGGTCTATTTTGTGCATTGTAAAAAGTGGTTACATGCAGTTGATACCATAGATTGCTATTTCTACCTGATCTGACACTTTATTAATTTAACATGTTTTTATTATTTGATTTACTATGTTAAATAATTTCATGCGTGTGTTGCGATAACATCATAACTATTTCAGTTACTTAAGACCATTAATAATTTAATCGGACTCCAATTACATTAGACCTTGAATTTAGTTTGAGATTCCATTTCTTATTGATCATCAATTGAGATCTTATCTAGATTTGGATACTTGATTATTCTAGTTAATTCTATACTTTTACATTGCACTCGTTCATTTGGATTCCTGTTAGTAGAGTCTATGCACCGGCTGGGTTATCCATGATCATTCCACAAACTGGCCAGTTTTGGATCATTATCCAGAGTTTATTGACTATACCTGCGTACTTTTATCTGAATAATAGTTTTTAGTTAGATCTGCATACACTTAATTAAAATAACACTACTCTCTGCCCAAATTAGTGATTTATACTAACTGGATAGGCCGACCAACACTACCGTATCTGGATAGTACTTTTAATTAGTCTCCATAGTTTCCTATGTAGTCTTGGCCAGAATAATCTTTACAGTAATCAGAGGTAATGACTATCATTATTTAGGTAGGTCGACCAACATTTTGTTGTTCTAAATGTTTATAATTAATCCCTACATTCTAGGTACACTTAGTTAATGCTAAATAGTTATCCATAAAGCTAAGGTCTCAGAAGACATGACCGATGCTCTATCAACGTTGAGCCGTTAGTTTGTACTAACACTGATCACAGATTTCTGTCAACAAGGGCATAACATAATCTACTGAAGGCAAGAATTTCAGAATAGAATAAAGTTGAACAATTTATTAATCAGGTAAATATGTATCAAGCCAATTACATAAATAATCAATTCAGAACAAATCAATACAAAACATCTAATGCTCAAAGATTAATAAGAGTAACAGATGCAAACAGTACCTGACTTACTGGGATTTCTGTCTACAGAAAATTCCAATGAACAATGTGTTACATTTCCTTAAATACCCAGACCACAACCAAATGGAATGACATTAACAAGGGCAGAAGGGGGTTGAGTAGAAGAGAGAACAGATGTGGAAAGACAATAATGAATCAATTCTTGCTCAGCTGGGTGTGAGATTTTGCGAGAACGTTTCTATGCTGATTTTCTCAAATATCATGGGAGTTCTGTCCTTCGAATGCAAACACCTTGGCACCCTGCCCTACAGTTATTTTGTTTTATATTTGATATAGTAATTCCAAATGAAACCAGTTAATTTAGATATTTCAACATTTAGCACATTTATAAGGTACCTGTCAAAAAAAAAAAATAGAATGTGATTTTTAAAGTGCTTTATAAATCAATTTGACTTTGACTGCATGTGAGCAGTTGTCTTGTTTGCTTCAAATAGCTTTTTTCCTGCTAAGGAATTTTAGGAGAAACATCTAAGACAAAGTTGATAAAACATAACTGGGACTACAAAAGAATGCTATGAATGAGAAAACTCTGAATGCTAACATTTTTCTAAGAGACTGCACAATTATACCTACCTTTAGAAAACTGCGTCATGTCACTGCTTGAAAGCCTTCATCTCAACTCTCAAATCAAAGGAAGCACAGTGGAAGAGAGAGAGAAAGAGAGAGAGGTTGACAGAGAGGTGTGTGTCAACTGCAGGGACCCTGCATAAACAACATGTTACAAGACTTCAGATAGTGAGGGACTTGACAAGCAATTATAGAAGACAACTCTTCCTCCTGCACAGTGCTGTTAGAAGACCAGAGAGAGAAAGAGAGAGAATCAGAGAGAATAATAGAGAGATAGCAGCAGTTATTGAAGTCTAGGAGACAGTGATAATAAGTTGGCATTGTTAGGATCTAAAACAGATGAGGAGAAACTGCATTCTTCAGGGAAGAGAGTAGGGTTATGGATTACTGCCCCAAGGCCTCGAGAATGAGAAGGAACCTGTTTCTGCCTCTCTAATTAACAACAGAGAGCTGATATTCCAGACACAGGATCACAGATCCTGCAAGTGCATTTTTCTTTAATGCGTTTGGACATTGAAAAATGCCAATTGTACCTTTTTTAATGAATATTAAAATGTTTTAATTAAAAAAATGATACAATGTCTCATTTCAAGCAATGTGAAGTTCTTTTAAAGGAATAGTTCAGGTTCCATACAATTTAGGCTCAATTGACAGCATTTGTAGCATAATCTACATAATCAAAAAATATTTTGACTCATCCTTCCTTTTCTTTAAAAAAAAATACATTTGTTACAGTGAGGCACTTACAGTTAAAGTTAATGCGGCCACATTTTAGAATGTTTAAAAGGCAGAAATGTGAAGTTTATAACTTTGTAAAATAACTTACATGAATTATTCTGTTAAAACTCATGTATTATTTGAGCTGTAAAGTTGTTTAAATCATTGTTTTTATGGTCATTTTAGGTTATGTCCAGGATTGTGAAACAAATGAATACATGTAACAGGATTACATATTTAAAATACAAAATATTAGTAATTGTATTCCACTACAGTTACTATTTAAATAGTTGGTAATCAGAATACAGTTACATTTAAAATGTATTTTTTTACTGTAGAGATTACTTTAATATTTAATACTTAATATTTAGTCTGTTCAGTTGGAAAACATTTATACATATAAATGATGTGATCCAAAGATTGTTTGATCAGTGGTGAAACACTTTCTTAAGATGTGAAAATATTTGAAGTAAGTTTGGAGCAGCAGAAATGGAAATAAACCTTGTGTAAACTGTCATGTGAACATTTAGCTTTATGCTAAGCTAACATGTGATTTCTGTCCATTTTACATGCACCTGTTAACTGGCATGGTCATATTTTTTATCAAGAAAATCCACGTTAGATAATATAAAAAAAAATTCTCTCTAGTAAAACCTTTGATATTAGGGCAAAAATCTTATTCTTGATGAGGATTTTTGTATTGTTTTTCCATAAAAATATCAACAAATCCTACAGTTTACAGCATGTATTCTGTAATCTGTAGTGGAATACATTTTAAAAGTAACCCTCCCAACCCTGGTTATGTAGTTATGGAAACAAAGTTGTCAAATTGTATATAACTTTATGCAGAAAAGATTAGTACGCGATTGTATCAGAAAATCATGTTTACACGCATATTGTTTAAGTCTTGTGTTGGATTATACATGCAGAAAATTTAAGCAACATGATTTGAATCTAGGATTTACCCAATCTTAATCCTGGAATTCCACAATGTCATAAATTAGACGGCCCAGGCATCAACATTGCTCAGAAAGGCCCCTCAGCATGACCTCCTGAACTTCCTCACAGAGTTAAAGCAGACTTCTCTTTGAAATGTTTCCAAAAGACCTTGATTTGCACGACTCGAATACTAGCATATTTCATCTTAATCCAGGAACATTCTACAAAATGTCACAGTACTTCACCGATTTAACCTTCTAAAATGTACAGAATTCATTTAAATCCACGATTTATACAATACCTAGGCTTGCTAGGTAATTCTGACAATTGCTTTGAACTGTGGTAACATGTATAACTGACAAATTAATGATTATAGCCTGATGTACCTCTTTAAAATGTGTGTAATGTTATATCCACCTTGTATAACCAAAGAATTAACCAGTATGATTCGTTACCAAGGATTTTCATGTTTCGTTACCTACACGTACAAATATTAATAAAAGAATGTCAAATTTGGTAAGCAAACGCTTGCTTAGTTACATGGAGGACGCTGATGACAATGAATATCATGTCTCTTGTACCATTCTCAATATAAAAGTTCATGATTAAATATGCAATATTTTTGAGCGGGAGATTTGTAAGAATCTGAAACAAAGGACCATAAATCAACTGTTGGAAAATACAGCCCAGTTGACCATGTGACTCTGAAAAGTCACTTCTGATTGGCGCAGGACACCTTTGGGGATGTGGCCAATTTCAGTTCAAATGTTTCCAAACAGGAAGACCACTCTCTCTTCAGTCTCTTTCTTCTTCTGTCTTCACGTGCTTCATCTTCTGCTCACCTGACTGCTCAGACTTCGCGCTGACTCTTCCCTCGTTGTCTTCTCTGGATCTCGATCCATGCCATGTGAGGTCCAAGGAGGCTTGGGACTCGACGTCCCCTGAAATCTAGTCACTCTTTATGGTTCACACACCCATGAGAAGGGCTCGCTTCAAAGCCAACCTCATCATTCATACAGACAATAACTCTTCGATCTTACAGAGGTCCAAAATATTGACGGAACGAACTTTCGACCAAGAGCCAAGAACCAAGCAACACAAAGGACTCAAGGAAACACCACAAAGACACGCAAGTACATCTCCAATATTGTGCTCAAAGTGCTGGTGTATATGTTAAATACTTTGGGTAATCCAATGTAGACTCAAATAAGGTTAAATGGTTGTTAAGGCATTGTTAACAGACTCCATAAAGTTCATTTTCACTGTAATGATAATTTATCTCACATTCTGTCACTCTTTTCACCAACCTGTCTTATGTATATATGTGTTAGATTAGATTTATGTTTAGAATAGTACTAAAGTTTGTCTTTGTTCAAAGATGATTGACTGTGGTATATTTTGATAAATAATCTCATCCATGTTTCTAAAAGATTTAGCTTCAAAACTGTACCTCACTACGTGTGATATTATTTTCAATAAGCCATGAGATAGCACTCCAATTAATCATAATTCACATATTAAAACTAATTCCTTACTGGAGAAATTGTGAGTGGATACAACGAGACGTTGTTTTACGATTTTAATGGTGGAGAATTTATTCAGACAAATAATGTAGTTATTTGACATTTATCTAATTTATAATGGTTGTCGAACGTGACTAATTCCACTATTGCTTTCATTACCTAATAATGTACAAAAAGGACAGTTTAATTTAGTTCATAGCTCACATATTTCGAGACCCTAAATTCCCTTCTAAATTTAGCATACCAAATAACCTACATATATTGGTTTTAGAAGACGGGCACGTTAACGGTTCCCGTCTAAATTCATCAATCCCTAAATACCCTTACACTTGTGACTATACTTTTGAAACATTGAGTATTTTAACAATTATGTATTGGTCTCATTCACTTCCATTCTTAGTGCCTCTCTGTAACCCAGATTTTTGCTTTTTTTAAAGAAGCGGAGGGTCAAGTCTAAATAATTTTTTGTGGTAGTCAACATTATGCTACAAATGCTGTCGATTGAGCTTAACCTTTAATGAACCCAGAATATTTCTATTAAAATATGTTATTATAAAAAAAATATGTATGTTCCTAATGATCCATGTGCATATCTTGTATATCTTGAATTGTGGCTGGAATATACCGTCATCCTATAATATAGACTACTAGAATCCACAGGGTCCATGCAAACCTACAGAACATCTCGCTGAGAAAAATTAATTACCTCATTCATAACTCATGTAAATGCATTGTGCTTCCAGCAATGAATACATTTGGAGCCCTGTTGTGAAGAAAATTCCACAGCAATCTTTATGAAAAGTTTTCTTTGTCAGTGAGGAAAGGGAGATTTTCCAGAAATTAACCAAAGGACAAATTTCATACAATCACACTTTCCAGTTTAGATGCTAGAATTTATACATTCGAGTTGCAATAAATCTAAATCAAAAATTGAAGAAGATTGGATTTCACATTGCATTCATAGTTACAGGGCTCAAAAGCCCATAGCCCAAAATTACTCTGAAACTGAAAGATCTGATTGATTCTAAAATAAAAAGTATGGGCCTCTGAGATAGGTGATATTGAAATGAATGTATTTGCAATTAATCTGAATTTTATTCTGCTCATGGAAATATTACTTGCCCTCAAATTTCTCTAAAAGTCATTTGAAGAACCAATTAAGATATTGAGGGGGTTCACCCCTCCCTCAATATTCTGAATACAGTTTGATTACCAATCCTGAAATAAACCATCAATCGTTTCACCCAATCTTGATAATTTGGAAATATCCTCATAGTATAATACCCAAAACATAAATATTCTGGTACTCAGACATAATTCAAGGCTCTGGCAGAAGACACCCCAAGATTTATGTCTGAGGAAGAGGTCAGCCGAGAGGAAGAGATCCTTAATATGTCATCGTCTACAGCCGAGACATCGCTATTACAGACTATTTTTCCATATAGAGAGCCATTCAACATACAGATATTGTAAGGTTTGGAAGGAAGTCATGAGAGCTGGATATAGATGCGGCTTTCAGAAGTTTAATAGGGAAATAAAGTAAGGCACAAAATAATGGAAAACACTGGAACTAGGCAGAACTAAGAACTAAAACAAACGTTACATCCATGCTGGGAACTGATACGGGAACAGGAGGAAAAACACAACTCACAAAGTCTGGGTAGAAATCAGGGCATTATATACACAGGGGTAAATGAGGAAATGAAACACAGGTCAGAAAAATAGGGAACAGTTGGCAGTGATGAGGGCAGGGATTTATGGGAAGTAGTCTGGGGAAAACAGGTGACAGGGGCAAAACTCAAGGCAAAACAACAGTGAATCATGACATGATTCATGATGATGAATATGAACTAAAACCTGACATTTGTAGATAGTGATCAGATCTCCCAGTCTTCTAATTAAAAACAACACAACACAGTCACATTGCAATATAATACAATGTACAAAAGTCTGTTCCTCTCCTTGCTTTTGGGGGGATGGGATACATCTAGAGAAAATGAGAGAGGAAAGCCTGAAGGTACGTGAAGTGGACAAGATGGAGAATGGATTGGGGGAGGATGGAGAAGAATGGGGGAGGGCCAAACATGGTGAAGCAAATGTGTAATTGTGGTTTTGTGGTGCAACCTCTAACTCTTGAGGGACAAATTGATCAGTAAACTGTGTCCAATAACACAAATGTGCATTAGATGATTTACAATGACAAAAATGGAAAATATAGAAATGGAAAGCTATAATTTTATCCAAAATGTCTCTTCATTAGTGTTTCTATGTCAGAACATATTCATTTCAAATCGGTATGACGTTTCTGAGCAAATCCGATTCAGTTGTGTGTCATATCTCAAATCAACCGAGACCTTTTGACCCAGACATGATCAATTCCAGTTCTCCTCTATTATTGAGCCAAACTGCTCGTAAAGAAGGGCACCTCTCTTCTCTCCTGAGGGCAGAGAGGCAATAAGCAGAACTCAGTCAGCTACCCCAGGGGACTTAAGCCACATCCTCTCTCTAAGGGCAGCACTGTGCAGTTCATTTAATTACCCAGCATTCCCAATACATTCCACATCTCAAATCTGTATGAGGCAAACATGTCCCACTGGCTGACAAGCATGCCTGTTTTTAATTAATATTTCACCCTCAGCTGATGTGTGCCAATCAAATTGTGTTAAGGCTCTCGCATGCGGTCCAGAGTGAGAAGGATAAGGGTGGAGCTTGAGAAGAAAGATGGCCTAATCCATCAAGTCCTACACCTATCTCATGTGGGTCATAGTGGGGGAAGGGAAAAGCAAGTCTGCATAGGTTTGTTGGTTGAGAACAAGGCAGATCTCAATGCCCCAGGTGTTTATACAAGCAAAACAGAGAGTTCTAGGCAGTAATTCATACATTCTTGCAATAAGAGCAACAGAGACATCTAGCTCACAGCAGCTATAACTAGCATCTACAATCACTGAGCACTTTATTAGGAACACCTGTACACCTACTTATTCATGCGATCTTCTAATCAGCCAATTGTGTGGCAATGCATTAAATCACACAGATATGGGTTAGAACCATCAGTTAATAGTCATCAGCCATCAGAATGGGGAAAAATGTGATCTCAGTGATTTCGACCATGGCATGATTGTTTGTGCCAGACAGGCTGTTTTGAATATTTCCATAACTGCTGATCTCTTAGGATTTTCATGCTCAACAATCTCTAGAGTTTATTCAGAAAGGTGCAAAAAGATTAAAATAAATAAATAAAAAAAAAACATCCAGTGAGACGGTGAATGGCCAGACTGGTTTGGGCTGACAGAAAGGCTACAGTAACTCAGATAACCCTCTTTACAATTGTAGTGAGCAGAAGACAAGATGTAGTGAACAAGACGTTGAACCTTGAGGTAGATGTGCTACAACAGAAGAAGACTATGTCGGGCACTAATAAAGTGTTCAGTGAGTGTAGAAGGTAGAAGGCAGAGCTGATGGCAAACTGCTTCATTATTGCAGTATGCATAATTAGAAATGCATTTCAGTCATTTTGCATTATTGACTGTTAAACTAATTCAATATTATTATTTAATTTTAATAAAAAAGAAAAAATTTAGTATAAGAAATAGATGGCTGGAAATTGCTCATTACAGCCCAGCTAGAAACAGCACTTTTAGAAGGTATTAATGCTGTGAAATGTGCTTTCCTATTGTCTTCCCATTGTACCTTTGCTTTCTACCATAGTCAATATCTGAATTCCCTTGATTACACACAAACCTGTGACTTCATTAGAGGAATTGTGTTATCTCTACTTAATCTGCATCTAATCACCCAGCTGATGTTTTTCAAGGTCAAAAGAATTAATAATGAATCTTTATATTTGTATGGCTGTCTATTGACAATCCAGTCAATGACATTTACAGAAGAAAAGATTCCAGGAAATGAGAGACGGGAGTCTTGCATGCAAGAACTAAATTTAGACTGAGCTTGTCCAATGTCATATGAACAATTACCATGGAAACAAGTGTCACAGTGTTCCAGTGCCTCACTTGTAGCTCTTTGAGTTACAATGCATCCTGAAATCAACCACAGCAGGTGATGGACCACTGCAAAATAGAAAGTCATTAAAAAAAAGAAGGTAATTAGACAGCATTAATTCATCAAAGCTATTGCTCATTCAAAAGATTCAAAAGAATTACATGGTGGGATGGCACAAGAAGCATGCATGTACAGGGCAGAATGGGAATGTATTTATTTATGGACTAGTCTAGGTTAAATAGGTTGTTTGCTTGTATATATTTAAATTTAAAATAAAGATGACTGCTTTGTACTATGTTTGTACTACTCCAATGAATATCTCATTATTGGGTTATTATTGAATGTCATTTTGGTCTATAGACACATAATAATAATATGTTTATTTTATATAGGGCCTTTCTTATATTTATTGCAATTTTGGCATTTATTCATTTATTTTTGTTACTTATGAAAGGGAGATTGAGGAATACTAAACAGATGTGGGCACAACTCAAAAAAAGGGATGAGGTACAGCGGATGGAATGAGGTCCTAGGTCACTTAAAAGGTAAAGATTAAAACAAATCTGAAATACAAAACAATTCATGAAACAGCCAAATATGAAAAGATGATATACAAAAATATAAAACCATTGCAATTAATGACTTATACAAAATTACAATATAATAAATAGGCCCACCTTTGTCCTAAGAACCTGGTTAAAATTTTCGATTAAAATCTTCTTTCACAATATTGTTAAACCTATAATATAGTAATAATAGGCAATAACAATTGAATGCATTCCTTTGTGTTTTAATTGGTTTAATTGTTTAGTCTACCCAACAGCTATTTCAAACATAAAATAAGAAGAAATTACTTTTTAATGGATTTCGATGATAATTAAAAAGAAAACAGAATGTGTATCACTTTATTCCCATTATAAATCAAAGCCTCCTCCAGTCCAAAGGCACTCCAGCACCTCCACTGGCTCTGCGGAGAAACTGAACACAGCACGCTGCTGGAGTCAAGATTGGTTGAACTCTGACTCCGGTATGTTTATTAGTGTCTTTCAGATGTTTATGATCTTTCTATCGGAGTGGAAAGGACAACTGGACGACACATATTGTTTACATCCCTCTTCCGCGTGTAACAGCAGCGCAGGACACGGGATCTGCCACTGGAATCTGGTAAGATTCACTCGCATGAAGTGCAGCAATGAACTCAATGAACATTCACGAATCACGAGTCGATTCGTCGTTTGTTCGGGATTTTACCGCTTAAACTTCTGCATAGTACAAGTTCTTTCTTGATAAATAAAAAATAATAATCAACGTGCAATCCAAGCAGTTATGTGAATGAGGCTGGAATCGTGACAAAGCAACATCAGTACCCAAGAAAAGTTAAAGATCTAGAAACAAACAGCGTGTTCATACATCTCGACGATGGAAATTCTGTAATTACAGGTGCTGGTCATATAATTAGAATATCATAAAAAAGTTGATTTATTTCAGTAATTCCGTTCAAAAAGTGAAACTTGGATATTATATTCATTCATTACACACAGACTGATATATTTCCAATGTTTATTTCATTTAATTGTGATGATTAAAACTGACAACTAATGAAAATCCCAAATTCAGTATCTCCAAAAATTAGAATATTACTTAAGACCAATACAAAAAAAGGATTTTTAGAAATGTTGGCCAACTGAAAAGTATGAATATGAAAAGTATGAGCATGTACAGCACTCAATACTTAGTTGGGGCTCCTTTTGCTTAAATTACTGCAGCAATGCGGCGTGGCATGGAGTCGATCACTGCTCAGGTGTTATGAAAGCCCAGGTTGCTCTGAGAGTGGCCTTCAGCTCTTCTGCATTGTTGGGTCTGGTGTATCGCATCTTCCTCTTCACAATACCCCATAGATTTTCTATAGGGTTAAGGTCAGGTGAGTTTGCTGGCCAATTAAGAACAGGGATACCATGGTCCTTAAACCAGGTACTGGTAGCTTTGGCACTGTGTGCAGGTGCCAAGTCCTGTTGGAAAATGAAATCTGCATCTCCATAAAATTGGTCAGCAGCAGGAAGCATGAAGTGCTCTAAAACTTCCTGGTAGACGGCTGCGTTGACCTTGGACCTCAGAAAACACAGTGGACCAACACCAGCAGATCTGACATGGCACCCCAAACCATCATTGACTGTGGAAACTTTACACTGGACTTCAAGCAACGTGGATTCTGTGCCTCTCATCTCTTCCTCCAGACTCTGGGACCTTGATTTCCAAAGGAAATGCAAAATTTACTTTCATCAGAGAACATAACTTTGGACCACTCAGCAGCAGTCCAGTCCTTTTTGTCTTTAGCCCAGGCGAGACGCTTCTGATGCTGTGTCTTGTTCAAGAGTGGCTTGACACTTGAGGAATGGCTTGAGAAATGCAACAGCTGAAACACATGTCTTGAAGCACTGACTCCAGCTGCAGTCCACTCTTTGTGAATCTCCCCCACATTTTTTAATGGGTTTTGTTTCACAATCCTCTCCAGGGTGCGGTTATCCCTATTGCTTGTACACTTTTTTCTACCACATCTTTTTCTTCCCTTCGCCTCTCTATTAATGTGCTTGGACACAGAGCTCTGTGAACAGCCATCCTCTTTAGCAATGACCTTTTGTGTCTTGCCCTCCTTGTGCAAGATGTCAATGGTCGTCTTTTGGACAGCTGTCAAGTCAGCAGTCTTCCCCATGATTGTGTAGCCTACAGAACTAGACTGAGAGACCATTTAAAGGCATTTGCAGGTGTTTTGAGTTAATTAGCTGATTAGAGTGTGGCACCAGGTGTCTTCAATATTGAACCTTTTCACAATATTCTAATTTTCGGAGATACTGAATTTGGGATTTTCATTAGTTGTCAGTTATAATCATCAAAATTAAAAGGAATGAACACTTGAAATATATCAGTCTGTGTGGAATGAATGTATACATTATACAAGTTTCACTTTTTGAATGGAATTACTGAAATAAATCAACTTTTTGATGATATTCTAATTATATGACCAGCACCTGTATATTGCACAAGAATTGTTTTGGGGAGGAAATATTCGGTACTTTTTATACAGATTCAATTATCCCTATAAATCTATTAAACTCAATGACCGTTTGACCTAGAGACATTAAACCAACTTTGCTATATAAAGAATAATATTCTGTGTTTTACAGTTGGTTTCATGTCTCTAGGTCACACGGTCCTTGAGTTTAATGAAATTAGAATATTACAAACATTTACACCACTATTTTTATTTGAAAATATATAGAATGTAATTTCCACAAACAGAGCCTTGTGTCATGAAAGATATATTTCTAAGAACATTTTATATTTGTTGTGATTTCATAATATCAAATAGTTAAATTGTTTAATTGGTTTATAGAGCTAATGCATTTATATATATAAAAAAAATAAATTCAGCTTTGTGCTTGCCAAAGAAAACCCATTCATGCATGTCTAAGTTGGTTTGGCTTGAAAATGTTATTTGCACAGAGAGTTTAATGAATATTGTCGTGAATGTCATATATAAAACTAACTTAACCGCAGTGCGGTATCCGTGGAGGTGTCCGGGACCGTTCAACTGGTCAATGATGAATCCGAATATTTCATTCAAGCCAGCAAAATTCTGACGGCAAATCCCATTAAACTTAAGAATACGCTTCAGGTGTCTTTCACTTATAACGTACCCATGTCTTAATGCCAGAGACCGCACTATATCTTTATATGACAGTCCTAATTCAATGTAAAATGTTATTTCATTAGTCATCTCAATCTCATGCCAACTGCTGTAGCATATGGTTACAGTGACGGATGTCGTTCCCTCAACATAAGATCTCAAGGCACGACTTCACATCGAGTGGCCACAACATAAGGATGTCGTTCCCTCAGCAAAATGATATCGTGGCCACAACTTATTATCACGTTCACACGAGTTAATATGACGTTCCCACGAAATAATATCTTGTGGCCACAGCATATTATCACGTTCCCATGAGTTAATATGTCGTGGCCATGACAAAACTAAGTGAACCGAACATGTACCCTCCCGGTCACCGTAGTTATATGCTGTGTCAAGTCAAGTCAAGTCAAGTGGTTTTTATTGTCGTTTCAACCATATACAGTTAGTACAGTACACAGCGAAATGAGACAACATACCTCCAGGATGATGGTGCTACATAAAACAACATAGGACAAACACAGAACCACATGAGACTACACAGACTAAATAAAATACCTATATAAAGTGCACGTGCAAACGTGTGCAAAAAGTATGGGACGGACACAGTAAGAGACAGTGCAGCGCCGACCAGAACACAGTTGTGCAAAACATGACAGTTTCTAAAAATGCCAAATGTAAACATAACATACTATGAGATAGTGTTCTATGGACATAGCAGTTATTGAGGTAGCAGACAGTTATAAAGTGACAGTAATTAAAGTGCAACTCAGGACATGTGTATGTGTGTGTGTGTCAAACCAGTCTCTGAGTATTGAGGAGTCTGATGGCTTGGGGGAAGAAGCTGTTACATAGTCTGGCCGTGAGGGCCCAAATGCTTCGGTACCTCTTGCCAAACGGCAGGAGGGTGAAGAGTTTGTGTGAGGGGTGTGTGGGGTCGTCCACAATGCTGGTGGCTTTGCGGATGCAGTGTTTTTTGTAAATGTCTTTGATGGAGGGAAGAGAGACCCCGATGATATTCTCAGCTGTCCTCACTATCCTCTGCAGGGCTTTGCATGTATCCCTTTGACAGGTGTCTCATCTCATGTGAAGCGTCTGAGTTTGATGACAGGTGGCCTCTAATTGCTGTACGTGTTCTTTGAGCTGCACATTATGTGGGTGATTATCCTGTGCATTCTGTTTTACCTCATCCTGCGCCATTGCATAAACTCCAGCAGCAAGGGGGTCTTCCTGTTCCTTGTCATCCTCATCTACATGCTGATGGGGTCTGTTGTCCTGTTGCTGTCAAAAAACAAATGCATTTTACAGATAAAGCCAAATTAACATAGAAAACTAGAATTGATCTAAACCACTCTTGAATGTGCATGACGTTGCTTTGATTTTTATTGTAGCGAGCTATACATGTTAGACACAGCGACCTGGCTTAAGATGAGAGTTGAGTTAAAATTTGTCTAGTTTGCATTATTAGTCCCATTTTACTCTGCTGGAACAAGACAATTACTACGGAGTGGTATAGCTTGTATGCCTGCTTACTTTCTCACAAGGCAATAATATGACCCTTGAATTGTTCACCCCAACATTCAAACTTTGTTATCTTTTAGTCAACCTTACATCGTTCAAAATCAGTATGACTATTTTTCTCGATGGAAAACAAAAGGGAATTTTATTAAAGATGAACTGGTTCTACCAACCCTGGAGTCAAGAGTTCGAATCCAGATTGTGCTGAGTGACTCCAGCCAGGTATCCTAGGCAACCAAATTGGTCCGGTTGCTAGGGAGGGTATAGTCACATGAGGAAACCTCCTCATGGTGACGATTAGTGGTTCTCACGCTCAATGGGGCGTGGTAAGTTGTGCGTGGACCGCGGAGAGTAGCATGAGCGTCCACATGCAGACTCTGCAGTGTCATGCATAATGAGCTACGTGATAAGATGCGCGGATTGACGGTCTCAAAGCGGAGGTAACTGAGACTTGTCCTCCACCACCCGGATTGAGGTGATTAACCGCACCACCACGAGGACCTACTAAGTAGTGGGAATTGGGCATTCCAAATTGGGAGGAAAGAGGGTAAAAATTTATTTTAAAAAAAAATAAGAATGAACTGGTTGCACTTTTCCTTGCATTTATAATGAACGGAAATCTTTCAAGCTTCCATAAAAGTATCAAAGTTGTCTATATGACTCATGTGTTACTTTCCAGTGATTTAAAGCCATAAGATTAAGGTGAGAATTTTGCTCGTCACATCACATGTCTATCACTTACTGCCTATTTTGGTTGTGTCCAAGCTCTCAGATGATGGTGGCCATGAAGGCAATCTCTCTGGCCTTTGACCTTGATTGGGGTGCTGTGTCCTCCTTTCCCTCCCGCTGGAGTTCATGGGATATCTCGGCTTTGTGGGAACCATTATCCATTATCTTCCGCCCATGGACACGTGCTATTAATGGCCACAAACTGGTAAATAACATGTGTTTGATTTACCAGCTTATATGATTTTATCAGGTAATGTTGAAAGAAATGCCATGAAATTCTGCAAAAATGAAATTCTACAATAAACGTCTCTTAAAATCTGTAATTCCTAATCAGGAGTAGTTTCATCCCAGGGGATATAAGCAGGTTCCAGACAGAGGATACTTGGAAAGATTTAGATTTTTTTTTTTAGTTAAACCTATAAGACAGAAAAAATAATAGGTTAACTAACTAACCATAATTAATTGCTTTTCACTTTTTTCAGTTCATTTAAAGGGATAGTTCACCCAAAAATATTTTTTTCTCATTTACTCACCCTCATGCTATCCCAGATGTGTATGACTTTCTCCTTCAGAAAACAAAGATTTTTAGAAGAATATTCCATATAATGCAAGTGAATGGTGACCATACCTTTCAAGCTCTAAAAATCACATTAAGGCAGCATAAAACAATCTGTACGGTTAATAAATCTGTCTTCAGTAGTGATATAATAGGTGTTTGAGAAACTGATCAATCTTTAAGTCCTTTTTATTTTTTTCTGAAAGTGAAAATCCTGCTTCTCCTTCTTCACAGTGTCTGGGTGTCGTCCTTGATAGCACCTTATCCTTTGAAGCCCATATTAATAACATAACGCTACATACTTTCATTTATGTAACATTAATCGTCGTCGTCCCTCTCTCACATTGAACAGCACTGCCATTCTTATTCATGCACTGGTTACATCACATATTGGTTACTGCATTGCTCTCCTCTCTGGTCTTCCTTCCAAACTTCTCCATAAGCTTCAGCTGGTACAAAACTCAGCTGCACGAATCATTTCTAGCACCCCCTCTATTGAATACATTTCACCTGCTCTTAAACATTTGCACTGGCTTCTGGTTAAGTAACGAATTGATTTCAAAGTCTTGCTTCTTACATACAAGTTCTTAAATAATCTTACTCCCTCATACCTCTCTGATCTTTTTAATACTTATACACCTACTCGTACGCTCAGATCTTCCTTGTCAACTCTACTTGTTATACCATGTATACGTCTGAAGATTATGGGTTCTAGAGCTTTTAGTTACAGTGCCCCTTATGGAATTCCCTTCCTCTGGACATTTGTAACAGTGAAAGTATTCATTCTTTTAAATCTCGTCTTAAAACTCACATTTTTAAACAGACTTTTTTATGACTGTGCATGCTTTGAGTTTTTAAATTGTATCTTCCAATGTTTTATTGTATATTATAGTACTGTTTGCTTAATGTTGTTATTGTTGATGCTTTCATGGTTGACTTTTTTGTGCTCTGTTTGTACGGTGACCTTGAGTGTCGTGAAAGGTGCCTATGAATAAAATGTATTATTATTTTTATTATTAAAATGGAGATTTATAGTAAATTAAAAAAAGATTAAAATATTTATCTTTTTCTCATCCAAAGTGATTTGCATCACTTCAGAAGACATGCATTAAACCACTAGTGTTGTATGGATTAATTTTATTCCGCCTTTATGTGCTTTTTAGAGCTTCAAGGTTCTGGTCAAGGTTCCACTTGCATTGTATGGACCTACAGAGCTGAAATATTATTCTAAAATCTTTGTTTGTGTTCTGCAGAAGGAAGAAAGTCATACACATCTGGGATGGCATGAGGATGAGTAAATGATGAGAGAATTTTCATTTTTTGTAATCTAACCCTTTAAAGCAAGAACATAATAATAGAAAATTATAACAAAATAATATGTGTACTAATTTAATTTTATAAAAATTTGCTGAATGATGTGCAGAGTTTATAAGAACTCATTTCTGGTTTGATGAAGAGGTACTTGAGCCTTGCTGATGGGGTTGTGGGGGGTTATATATGACAGAAAAGGTTGAGGAAACACTTTAAACAATCTCCCAATGTGACTTCCAAACACACAAACACGCACAGCTGTTAACATTTTAAATAAATTAAACAAGATCCGTTTTAGGCTATTTAATGGGAAAATAATTGTTTCTTTGATGAAGAAAAGATCATCTTTATTGTGCAGGACACATTTTCAATCAGTTGAATGCTTCTTATTTAATAACTATCTAACTATCTCATGCAGAGTGTTGCCTGGTTTGGAAAGATTGCTCTGAGCTTTCTGAGGAGTCATATCTGCCTGGTTATTTCCAACTGTATTGCTCCTTATTTCTTTCCTTACTTCATTCCTATCTATGGAGAAAGACTTCCTCGTAGGTGAGCCGCGATCTCCCCCTATCCCATGCTGCGATTCTACCCATTTCAAAGTGTGCTAAATGCATGTATGTGCCTTAAGAATGTGTTGTGATTTCAGGTTTGTGACATATTATATATATATATATACAATAGCTCTAAAATGTATTTGGACACTTAAGTCACACTTAAAAATGTATGAATGTCTTTGCATGTTATAAAAAAAAATATTAATCCAAATGGCATTTATCTGGAGGAAATATAACACATTTTTCAAGCGAAACATAATTTCACAAAAATGAATTTGTTCGATTTCAAACTATAAAACAATAGATGCAGTATAAAGTTTAGAAATAAAAAAGAAGGTATTTCGACACTTTGTGGTTGTCCAGCTTAGTGGAAAATATCCATATTTAATTGAATTTTTAGTGCGACTGGAGTGTTCAAAAGTGCCCAAATACTTTTTTGGGGCCACTGAATAACACATAATCAATACAAATTTTATGTTATCACGATTTTGCACAGATATTTTTTAAAGTGCATTCAGACTTGGGAAGTTTCCTGCTATCTTGGTGATCTAAAGCCATTGCATTATTACATGTAAGTTTTATTTGCAACTCTCTGTTTATTGTCCTCAGTGGTTTATTTATTTTTTATGGAAGGTTTGTTGGTGAAGTATCAGGTTCCATCTGTTTAAACAGATTTTAGTTTTTGTGATGATTAAGAAAACAGTGCATCCAGAAGCCAGTTTCCCTTTAAGCATGGCAGCTAAGATAAAAATGGTTTCTTATCTCTGAACACCACAACCCAGATTTAAAATGCCCCCTACAGCTGGTATGGTTTGATAATTCAATCACTGCTGAATAGCTTGTCCTATGTCACTTAGTAAGCATTGTAGTTTTGCCTGTTAGGTTATGGCCTAGAGTGTAGCACAGATAACATTGTATGTCATTCATGCTATATACCAATTTGACCTTTAAGAAGATTTACAGGTGCTAAAAGTTTTTTTTTGGGAAAACACATAAAATGTCCCTACTCCTTTACACATATCACTGAAATGGGTGTCCTGAGAAACCGCACCTGTCTCTGTGACAGCCCTAGGTGCTGTAAATGGCACAAAAGAAAAGAAACAGCCTGCCAATTTTTTTTACAAAAGAAAAGGAACAGCCTGCCAATTTCTTTTAGCCAGTCAGAACATTAGCTAATCAGAAACCCTCTCCGCCTTTGGATTATATTGCATGTTTCTGTTTGCATACTTGTCTTTGAAGTGGGGTTTTGGAGCGAGGGTGTGGTTGAATGGATAGGGGTGGTCCAATTTATTCAGCTATGTCTGGAGAAAGAGAGCAAATCTCGTTCATAGAAAGGTCTTTTCATTAAATTATCATAGTTGGGTGGAGACCTCTGCTGGTAATTATTGGACATTGCACTTTTCAAAGTGATTCTAAATTTGAGAGTTGATAATTGCATGATTAAGTCTTTATGTGTTGTTTGGCAGGGTCTCAGCTTCTATTTTGGAGCAGTGCTGTTATCTTTGGGTTTCTTCACTTATGCTGAACATGGATAAGTATATTATTCTTTCATTCATGGCATCCTTAAAATGATATGAACTTTAATAAGAAAATCAGTAAATCAGTTTATTAAATTAAAACATGAATAATGTTTACAACCAACATTAAACACATTTCTATGTACAGAATGCTTTTTTTTTCTACTCTCCTGTCACTTTCCTGAATGTGTAATTATTCTAACATCTTTGTGGTGAAGCTACAAATTGTCACCTAACTTGAATGTCCAGCATTACTGTCACAACTGACTGAATACTGACTAAAGTGACTGTCTTTGTTTCCTCCTGTAGTTCTGAGAAAACTGTTGGCGGCTATTTTCAGTGCATGTGTACTGTCATAGCACTGTCCAAGTGACTGCCATCACCCAAATAAGATGGGGATATGATGAGTTCTAGTGCTGTTTTTGTCTATGTTTACAGTAATAGTGCAGGGTCCCCAAGGTGATGGAAAACCAGGGAAGCATGGAATATCAGATAATTTTATAATTGTGATTTTAAGTCACAATCAAATCTTTAAAACAATGAGAATATAAATTGTTTTAGTTTTCCTCTGCTTAGAAATATCTCAATCAGCCATATATTTATTTTGTTGTAGAGTAAAACTTGTTCACAAGCCATAGTGATGTATTATTTGTGACCAAATAGTTATTTTGAGTCATTGAAAAGGTCAAAACAGTTTACAAATCAGTATGAATTATTTGTTAACAAATTAGTCTGAACCAAAATGACTTAAAAATCTGTATCCAACAAACTCAAATAACTGGAAAGGTCATAGAATTGTATTTAGTAAAAAGGGTGAGAATCCTTATAGTGGCTGCTGTAGTTATGGGAAACTCCTGCACTGCAGAATCAGTTGAATGTTATTTATAATAGAATCAGTTTTGATGAAGTTTGAGATATCAACATCACGATTATACCCACTTACAATTGTTATGGAGTTATATATATATGAGGGCACTTTTTTCTTTCTTTTTTTTAGAACAGACAGTGTGGGTGTATGGTGTTAACCTGTTCTTCAGTGTACAATCAATATTTCATCTGACATACATGTGCTCACTGTTTAACTCTGAAATGGACAACATGAATGGTGAGGAGGTGAGCATTTTCATCTGCATTCTTTTGTTATATACAATTGGGGTGGATAGAATATGTCAATGTTTAATTTATTGAACTTATTATGTATAACATTTCATTTTACTGTTTTATTCCACAAAATTGGTCATGTGGACAGTTGCCTACTTGGAAATATCAATTAAATTAGAAATTTTGCTTGATTTGCTGCAAATCAAGAAATTTTGATAGAAATTTCCCCCCCCCCCCCCCTCCCTCAATGGTTGGAGTTAAACTGGGCCAGCCATTGGATGATGCTTGGCTGTATTGTGTTTTATTGTCTCATTTAAAAATCAGATTATACATTTTTATGTTATTTTTTTTTTACCAATCAGAGGATTTAATCTGAACCTTAAAGATGAGGGTCCTTGTTTACAAGCCTTTTGCTGCTGTGGTACTATGGACTGCAGCCAGAGCTACCACATCAACCTGGCTGTCCTTCTACTGGAGAAGAGTGTCATGGATAAAGTACCTTGTTATGACTCATGTTTTTTGCAACAACAAAAAATTTATGTTTTCATAATGTTGATTACATGTACTGTGTATATTTATTTAGATTAGGTACAGTTTTGGATTAAGCAAACTGAAGAAAATCACATCAGAATGTACATGTCAAGTGTTATTTGTATCTCTTTTTGTTAGGTGATAACGTGTATGGCTTTATATAGAGAATAACATATTAATTTAGTGTCACTTGTATAGTATGTCTTGGGCCTGTATACGTGTTTCATCATTTTTTAACAAAGATTAGATCTGACAATTATATTTATTTTTTTTCTAATAAAATTGCTACCATGCATATTTTTTATGCCATGTCATTTTGTTATGTTTACTTCAGATATTTGCCAGTTTGGACAATTCGTATTAATTTAACTGCAGAAACATTCCCCCTGGGAACTGTTTGGATTGAAGTGCTTATTAAAGGGATAGTTCACCCAAAAATGAAAATTCTCTTTTCATTTACTCACCCTCATGCCATCCCAGACAGAAAAATATTTAAGCTCTGTAGGTCAGTACAATGCAAGTGAACGATGGCCAGAAATCTGAAGGTCCAAGAAGCAGCATAAAAGTAATCCATAATTCTCCAGTTGTTAAATCCATAACTTAAAAGTCAATATGATATGTGTTGGTGAGAAACTGATCAAGTCATTTTTTACAATAAATCTCTGAAAGTCACATAAGGCGCCTGTTTAGTTTCACTTTAACATCTGAAAGTGGAGATTTATAGTAAAAAGGACTTCTTACCCACACTTATATCACTTTTAGACATATGGATTTAACCACTGGAGTCAGATTGATTAATTTTATGCTGTATTTATCTGCTTTTTGGACCTTCAGGTTTCTGGCCACCGTTCACTTACATTGACAGAGTAATAGACCAACTGAGCTTAACTTTTTTCTAAAAATCAGCCTGTAACATCTCGACAGACCTGAGACTTATGCAAGGATCCTATTTGTGGACTTCAGTTCAGCCTTCAATACGATCATGCCTGATCTTCTCTCAACCAAACTGACACAGCTCTCCGTTTGCATTTTACACAGATAAAAGTCTAATGTTGGAGAATGAATGTATGCATAAATGGAAGGGTCTGGGTAAAATAATTTAGGCTTCTTCAATTTACTCAATCTGATATATCAGTTGAAATAGGAGCCTTTTTTATGCAAAAATGTTTGACAGTGTCCCAAAACGTGACCTCTGACCGAGTGGTGTGTCCCCATGGAGTTCACACGGGATTGTGAAATATCGCGAGAATTCTTATAGCCCCCTCACTACTACGTAATGTGCCGTGCTGCTTATGGCGGCGCTGGTGACAGTGCTGAAAGCTGTTGGGGTGAGTTTTTCTTTATTTTTAAAAGAAGTTGGAATGTTATAATACTCTGACAAGGATATATGACCGTAAGGAGTTTCGATACGTACATTTAATGTACTGTATGTCAAGTATTTTGCGTGTTTTTAACAGTTAACGGTCTAGGGTGGGGGCAGTATTTCCCTGCGTGTGCTCTAGCCGCTAATATAACTGTTGCTGGCTAACAGGCTAACCCTCTAGACTCCAGCCAGCAACACTTGTATTAGAGTTATTACATCTAAGAAAAATACAATTTATTATCCATAAAACCGACATTTAGATATCTACCACGCTACTCTGTATAGGCAGACGAATCGTTTATTTAAAAAAAAAAAAAGATCAACTAGCGCGTTCCCCAGTCGTGGCGACAGCAGCGGCCCAGCGTGCCGCCGTGTGTCTTTTGTTGTCAGGATGAGTTATTATTTTAAGCCCGACTGGGTCACTGTCTGGCTCTCTTCATCAACACACACATTTACTTTTTAACATGGCTCTAGCTAAACACGAAATCCCTCTTTCTATCAGGGCAAGAGTTGAGTCTTGATTGAACTGATCTGGCTTTTATTAAACTGGGGGGAGTCGCCTAAAATCAAACCGAGATAATCCTTGTTGATATTCCCTCGTTTAGATATAAAACGTCATCAATTCTACTGTTTAAACCGTTTTTGTTTGTCTTCGTTCCACCCGGTTTTAAGTCAGTTCCCTTGGTAAGTGTCAGACACTTGTTTACCTCGAATAGGACTATGTTCATCAGAGTACTATGTATTGGAGCTGTCTGCCAGTGATTTTCTTTCTGGAAGAACTCCAGATGGACCTGCTCCAGCTGTTGCTCAAGCGCTGTTGCGTCACCTGGTTTCATGTCCTCATTTTGTCGTCTTGTATTACAAAAAAAATAAAAAGTAGACATTAAAATTTTTGACAGTGTTTAGGACGAACAGTGAACTGGACGCTTTTTTTTTTTCTTTTCTTTTTTTTTTTTTTTTTTTTAAATATTATTATTATTATTATTATTATTATTATTAGTTTAATGTATATATTGGAGACGTTTTCGTGCACAGTGTGTCCACTTCACGCGCTAAGGTCTATTAACTTGCTCGCATGAGGTGAGATCAAAGTGCTAAATCAGATGGCTTAAATGGTGTTTCCTGTCTTTTCTGTTTTCTTTCTTTTGGCTCTTTTTCCCCTATATTTCTTAATGGAATGGTTCACTCCAAAAGGGAAAAAATGTGCCTGAAAGAAAATTGTCATTCTTTCCTCCACGTCCTGTCTTTCCAAACCTGTATTCACCAATGAGATATTTTGTGGAATAACTGAGTAGCTTTTTTTCCCCCCATTTAACGAAAGGGAATGGTGATTTAATATTGTCAAGCTGATGAGAAGCAATAAAAGCAGTCTGTACAACTCATGCACTATTCCAACTTATCTGAAGCACAAAAGAGATTTGAAAGCTACAGCGGAGGAAAGATTTTCAGCAGAAATCGACAGAAATTTTGGTCTTTTGTCACACAAAGCTATTGTATTATGACTTCATAAAACTTGGAATACAGCACGTGATTTGTATGGCCTACTATGTCTTTTTTTGGTGCTTGACCGTATAAATCACCATCACTTTCTTTTTATGGGAAAAATGCAGCACAGACATAATTAAAAAGTCATAATTTTTGTCTTACTGTTTTTTTTTTGTTTTTGTTTTTTTTTCCTGACTTTGAAGTCATGGGCAGAATTTGACCCTGTTCCTACTAATGTTTTGAATGTGTTTAATTATTTGTGGTTTTTCGCTATAACATTGGTTGGCTAGATAAGATGTTAAAACTTATTTCAACTTTAACAAAGCTATAACGCATTAAATATAACCGCATTAAAGATGTAACACCGGGGTGTTTCCTTTAAAGATGCTCGACATGCATGTTTTGCTTCAGCGGATCAACGAACGGACAACGAGAGTGTTTCTGTATTTACTTTTTTGCTATTTTTGTATAATTCCTTCATACTTGCAATCTACATCACCTGAAGCTGTGAAAGATAAGAGTGTGTCTGGACTGTGAGCTGTTTTCTTCCTCTCCTCAGTCAGGTGCAAGCTGCAGTGCTGCTCTCGCATGCCATCAGAGTTTTGTATGATCCCATGTTACTTTAAATTACATCAAATGACTATTCGACAACACATTTTATTTGTCAATTTTTTGTTTTCGATAACGTCAACCTATCGTTTCAGCCCTACTTCCAATCATTACTTGCCAAGAAACCAAGAAGTGTAGTGTCCTGTTATTTGATAAGTTTTATGATTTAAAAGGAGAATATGTATGTGAGCTGGTGGCACTCATTTTGTGCGTTTTTTTAAAAAATTTTATTAGAGGAATCCAAGAATATTTTACAAACAAGACTACATACACATTAAAAAGCATTAGAACAAAATGGGTATACAGTATGTCACACACAAAAAGTAAAGATTGTAAAGAGTGCCAGCAATGATAATGAACTCATTGTTTTCATGCACTAGCTTTTAAATATATTATCCATGGATGTGGATCCATTTAAAAATGTCAAATAATGAAACATTTGCATCCTAGAGTACAATTACAGAAAATAAGTTTAATCGTCGTAAACATGGAGTTTTATTTTCGTAGTTTGAGTGCGAGGCGTTCACTGGGGACCGAATGCGGTTTCAATTACAAAAAAGAATGAAAATGTTAGTGTGTACAAGCAAGGATGCACCAATACCACTTTTTCTCATCCAGCAAAATTAACAGTATGTCATCAGTAAAAAAAAAAAAATATGTTTTTCAGCTTGTATCGGGACTTTAATGGATTCAGATCTTTAATGTTTAGTTGTAAGATATCTGCTCACTTTTCATTCACAGTTATTTTTTGGAACCCATTCAACTTGAATATTATAATATGTAAACAAAGGATGATAATAATATATTATAGTATACCTTTCGTCACAGATCCACTGCTCTCTCTTTCTTCCTCACTGCCGTCACAGCGTTCACACTCTGATTACTCACACCTGCATACCATCAAGTTTAATTATATTCTTATTCAAATTCTGGTAAAAAGGGTGGTGCCGTTCTAAATCCATAAAAGTGAACCAAACTATTGACCATCTGTGTCTGAGATGTTGTTTGTGATATATTGCGCACCTCGTGAAGGCTAAATATAGGCGCGTGTGTAAACGGCGCCATTTAATAACGTGCTGGCGCTTCGTGTGCATTTTATATATTTACTTATTTACTATATAAAATATACTTTTGTGATTCACTGAGCTATTGCACATCTTCCAAGTGGCTTTGAATAAAATGCACGAGTCATATGAACTACTTTTAATTGTTTTAATGGTTCTTTTATGGCATTTTTTTGAACTTGACGGTAACAAACTTGACTAACACAGTATCCGATTTTGATCGGCTCGTCGGACCGATACCCAATACATTTAAAAACATATCGTCTGCCGATACCGATCCAGGTATTGGATTGGTGCATTTCTAGCTATATTTATAGAAGCAGGAGATTTATTTTATTTTTTTGTTATAAAAAAGATTTATACACAGTGTTTTCAGACTCTATCATGAATATTACATATTACATATTACAGCTTCTCATGAACTGGGTAATCTTTGCTCTGATTATCGCCTCATTCCAGACACTTTTATACATTAGTGAAAAATGACACATGGTGAAGTGCAGTGTTATGCCAAATAAACTATTTAAATGGTTAATGTTTACTGCCAAGTCCGTTTAGGTTAGTTTAGTTTTATTTTTAAAAACTTGCAAACATCCATAGACGGATCTATTGGCAGATGTTTGAATGAATACATTACTATTTGGAGCCGGATGTGACAACATGCAGACTGTGATTAAGGCCTGTCGGTTTTGGGTGACAACAGACCAAAATGTATCTCCTTTTTCACTTTGAATCTTGACATCAGCAGACTCTTTGGCGATTCTGATTTCAAGCTCGATTCCACTTCCTAGCGCCATCTATCGCTCTGTGCATGCTAGAAGCACAAGGAAGTGTAATTGTGCTTGAAATCTTGATTGTGCCTAGAGACTGCAATGACAAGATGTACAGTAAAAAAGGAATTATATTTTGGTCTGTTCTCGCCCAAAACCAATTATCACTTCAGAAGACATTGTGTTTCTGCCTCTTATGTGCTTTTTGAACTTTTGGTCACTACCTGCAGATCTGAGAATATTCTTTATATTCTTATAAAAATCTGTGTGTTCTGCAAAAAAAAAAGAAAAAAAAGGTATCTAGGGTAGCATGAGGGCGAGTAAATGATAAGAGAATTGAAAATTGTGTGAACTATCCCTTTAAGGCTATGTGTCATCCATCAAAGCAAGTCATGAACTGGCCTATATATCAGTCACGTGGAACATTTCTGCTTGTGTGTAACAGCAGTGAGAATTGAATGATTGGCATGCTGGATATTTGCAGTTGTTGACCGATTTAATTAAATGTATTCCATAAATATTCAGCCAACTGCTGGTTCATGCTGAAGCTTGTTGATCCTCTGGCTTGTATGTGTGGTCAGTCAGCTGCCCTTGCAGCCTTTAAATAAGGCCACTGAGGAAACTTTATTTTTAGGCCTGTGTACCAACATGAGAATAACATGTCAATCAATTTTAAAGGAATAGGTCACTCAAAAATGAAAATTGTCATTTACTCACCATTATGTTGCTTCAAACCCTGTATGACCTTCCATGGAACACAAAAGGAGATGTTGGACAGTATGACAGCATCAGTCACAATTCACTTCCATTAAATGGAAAGAAGGGAGGGTAAAGGATCTTCTACAAAAAAACATCATATAGCTTTGGAAAAAAATGACAACCTCACTGATGATGACAATTGTAATTTTTGGGTTAACTCTTTCTGGAACATGGCCTGGGGATGCATAGACCTTATTCACAACAGCGGCATCTTTAATTTTTGACGAGTAGGTTCAAGGTCAACAAGGTTCTGGGGGGATAGATGTGAAGTCTCTTAAGTGGGTTGTACATGTCTGAAGTGTTTTTGGATCGTTCTGCTGACAACACATGTAATATATATATATATATATATATATAAGAAGTTTCAGTAGACAAAAACTCTAGACAAAATGAGTTGTGGAAAATAAGTTGTGATCTAGTAGTGTTTTGATATCTTTATATAATGCATGTCATTGAAGAAACTTTCATTCTATCCCTTACAGTCTTGTTTTCATTCCCGTCAAAAAATGGCACTATTGTGAAAAAGGTCTATTACCTCCATGTTAAATCTGTAATGTCTTAAGGTGATATTCATCTAAATGTGCTTCTAAATTATTTGTGGAATTATTTTATGGCATCTAATGTTCTGTGGCTCTCTTTCTTTTCTCCAAACAGTATGAAGTGAAACAGAATTGATTTTGTACCATCTGAAACCTACTTCAAGTTCAGATCATCGGTCGGTCAGAAGAAACATCAAAAGAAACAAACGAACATCCCCAAAACGACCCAACAGTACAACAACTCTGAAGTCAAGACAAAGAACTGCACTGCAGCAAAAGAGAAAACTAAAGCAACACAAAGCAACCAAATTAACAAACCAAAGATTTAAGAAACAGATCCAGGCTGCAACAAAGCAACCGACCATCAACGTTAACAGCGAAGGCGAGACCTGATCTGAGACAAGAAGTTTGTGCCTACTCAACAGCTTTGATAAAGCACACGTCCCAACGCTGCACCAAGCCCTCTTCATCCTCCCCGCACCTATTCCTCCTCTGGGGTGCGGAGAGGGCTGCTGTCTTCTAGTCTTTTCATTTAAACTTTTTCTTTGTCAATTGCAGACCCAATCCTCCCTATTTTTTTTTTTTATTTCAGTTCTTTTCTAAAAGCAGTGTGTCCACAACTTCACTTGCCTTTTTATTTGAATTGTTTTGTCCTTTATTTTGCAACTTTTGTTATTAGAACGTGTGCCAGAAAGCCGAAGCTTACAATAGTGTGTGTGTGTGCGTGCGTGTGAGCAGAGTCTGAAGCATCATTTAAGTGATTTGATTGGTCCAAATCATTACCGCCTTCCGAGACAACAGAACAAGGTATGCTATAACAAACTTTGCTTCCACCTATTTATTCTTTGCATAAAGGAATAGTTCACCCCCCAAAAAAAACTCATCATCATTATTCACCCTCATATTGTTCCAAACCCATATTACTTTCTTCCTTCTGTGGCCCACAATTAAAAGGGAATGGTGACAAAGGCTATCCATTCTGCATAACATCACCTTTTGTGTTCCACGAAAGAAAGTTGGAACCATATGAGGGTGAGAAAATGATTACGGTGTGCTCTCTGGGGGAATTATTCCTTTAATGAAAATTCTGATTTTGTTTATTTACAATGTTGGTGCAAAATGGGCCAGTTGTACATGGCATTTAAAGTGCACTTTCTAAAATTAAAAAGGTAAATGTTTGGTAATGCAATCTGATTATGAATATACTGCCATTTTTTGTATCCTTATATATTAATATCCTTGTCTTATCCTGTTTGTCTTGTTCTCTAGATCAATATAGACATTGAACTTAATCTCTACTAGATTTAATTGTTTACACAAGCACAAACTTCTAATGACCTCTAATGGCAAAGGTCAACATGACCACAATGCAAGTGTCATTGCAGTGAAATGTTGCTTTTTAGCACAACATGACTAGTTTTATTCAGGAAATGACACTGAAAAAGTCACCCTTCTAGTAAGCCAGAAAACATCCCTGCTATACTTCAGCTATGATGTTTTGGGAGGATTTAATAGCTGAGAAAAATATGCAGCAGTTTGTAGCACGCTTGCATGTTTTTTGCAGGGTCCTCACCCCAATACAAACTCGCAGCCCTTGACTGACCTGACCCCTATTGTGCTGCTTTGTTCACTGGATGTTCTTGTTGCCTTTCCCTTAGTTTATTTTCACCTCCTTTCTTCACCTTTGCAGAAACCCAGAGGTGTTTTGTTGGGTGTGTAACGAAAAGGAGAGGGGAAAGGGAAGCTGCAACACAACAACGGAATAAAAAAAGTTCAGAGAAATAAATCTAGATACTGAAAACGGGTGTAATCCGTTCAATCCTAAGTGTAGTTAATTTGGCCACAGTGTATGGGAGAATTATGGGTAGTCCCTGGAAAGGTTTTGTTGAGTTTACCTTGCCGGCATCGCCACCTGCAGCGTTTGTTAGCGCTGACCTGAACAGCACCTCGCCCATCGGGCTCAGCCTGTCACCCTATGTCCGATCCGTAAGTGCCCTGCCTTTCGCTCTCCACCACACTTTACCCCCTACTCCCGTTCTCCCGAACTCGACTTGTTCCTTCATCGCACACCCACTGTTGACCCCTTTTTGCGCTGTTCCTTTACTTCATCACCCTGATAAGCAGGCTTAGAGGCTGGCCTCGATCACTTGCCGTAGAGAGGAGCCGCAGCACTAACATTGTTACAAAGGAGGCAAAGTAGAAAAATGTTATGCTGTTGCCTTCAGAAGACTAATATAAAGGCTGTTACAGTTCCATTTCAAGTGTGGACTTATCTAGTGGATGTTTGAAACAAACATCAAAATGGTTAAACCTGTTTACTGACTGTTTTTGGCTGTCCTTTATTGTATTCAAAAAGATCAAATAACTGACCCCAGATTATTTTTATAAATATATTTAGACAAAATTGAATGTGTATGTACGGTCACCTGTGTCCCAGCTGCATGTCCAGTTATTGGTCTTGAGCACGGCGGCTGTTGAACCGTATCTGATTGACAGTGAAAGTGGAATTGTTTTTGTCTTGTCTGACACCATGAGTGAATCTAAAGCATTTATGGGTGTGAAAGTCCTGTATCTATTTCTCCAGAATGGCCCAGTGGTCGAGGCTGGTCGGAGTCTGTTTCATCTAACCATTTGCTCGTACCATGTAGTCCAGTAGTGCCATTTCCAATTGCATCATCAAACTTGCACATCATTTTGATTTTCTTCAAGCATGTCTCCCAAGCACAGGCAAGTGTAATAGAGTTGAGGCCTATTAACTCCATGAGCTATGTGACCAAACCATTTGAGTGTCAGCCAAAAATTGACAACAAACTGGATCAGTGGAACTATGTCATGAATGGAATGCAACCCCTTTGACTCAATGCAGATTTTATGCAACTCATCGCAAAAATGTAATGGATATGTTGTCATTCTCCATGAATGGAGCATTGGTGTGATAGTGGGACATTTGATAGTGTAACTGTTTAAAGATATCTGACTTCCGTTTGTAATTAAGAGTAGTAGTAGGGCTGTTGTTATAAATATGGTGATAGGTAAAGTATATATCAGTGCTGACAAAATGGACATTTTGTTTTATTTTTTATTATTAAGCAACAACTTTTACCTAAAGCAAGAAAAAAAAACATTCTTGCCATATTACTATTCACTCCCAATTGTTTGTTTGTCATTATCAGGTTTTTGTTTCTTGTACTTCGAAACCAACAAAATCAGCAGCTTGACATTTGCCTGTCTAAAGGTGCGGTCACATTAAACTTGGCAAGGGGGAATTCCATGGGCGAAACATGGTCATCGGTTCGAATCCACGCAATCACTAATTTCACACAATTCCAGAGATCTTCTATATTGCGATAACAACCTATGCGCTTTAACCAACGGTCAACCAGCTTGTTACAACAGTAAGTCACCAATACAAATGAATGGGGAGAGCCATAAACTGACACCTACAAAATCCTTTGTGACTTCCATTATAAAACCGCTATTTTATCATAGTAAACTCCACTCATTGTTAATTCCAAAAATATTATTTTGTGGAAAACATGAAAATTGTCGGACTGTCGGTCAATTAATTAAGTGATGAGCTGTTTCCTCACAAAAGCAGTTTATTCAGCACACTGAAGCATCTCCGTTAGACATCCATTCAAAATGAATGGCCTCTTGTCTCCTCACCAGTGTACTGGAGGGCTGCAACTAACGATTATTTTGATTCTACTAATCAGATTAATCGATAACAATAATTCGATAACTTTTCCCCACATGTGAGTAAACATGAGGTGGGTGTTTCCAGAGTACCTTTGGACCATAAAGTTTTTTTTCTTTCTAAATTTAGTTTTATTAATCAGCATGTTCCAAGCCTTTAATAATAAATAAATCGATTTTTGTTCTAATTTTGTGAAATTATTCAGATTTCGTTATCTCTGACATGGATGAAAGACAAAACAATTACTAGTTTGTAATTTTTTGTTAAAAGTCTCAGAATGTGTCTGTGAAGTTTCAGCTCAAAATACCCCATTGATCACTTATTATACCTTGTTATAAATGCCTCTTTTTGGGTGGAATCAATTTAATTGGGTGGAGTCTTTTTAAATGCAAATGAGCTGCTGCTCCCCGCCTCCTTTCCGGAAGAGGGCTGTGCCTTTACAGCTTGTGCTTCGTTTACTAGAGCAACAACAAATCAGAACCTATATGACTGACAGCATAAATATCGGAGTTCAGGCAGGGCTGTACTGGGAAGAGAAATTTGCCCATCATTTTTACATGGCAACTGGCCCAAAAGTTGTGCGGGGGGGGGGGGGGGGGGTTGATTAATGTCGACTAATCGTTTCAGCCCTAGTGTACTGCACATAGAATGCCTATGAGACTGCTGCATTATGCTATTTCATACTTGTAGGCTCCCACTTCAGAATGGCTCTGGATTATCCCCCGTTGAATTTCACGTGGAGTTCAAGTTTGGAACTTTGACAGGCGAATTCACCGCATTGACCAATAGGAAGTTGCTTGTTTTGGCTATGATCTTTGTGTTGGTGGTGCTTTGTTACGCAGATACACTGACTATTCTTAATAGACAATGATTTATTTTAGCGGTGAGATTCTTTTAAACTTCACTTCTCCAAAAGCATATAGTGCGGCATTAAAAAGAGGCTGCTCAGCAATTCGTTTTAGGCTGGTTTCTCACTCGTTTAACATCCGCCCACAGTGCCTTTGCCTGCTGAATTTAGCCATGCAAAGGTAAATGTGACTCCACCATAATTGGTAGGAGTTTTTAGCCAAGCATTTTTTTTTTCTTAGCTGCCAAATTTTTTTCCCTCCCATTTAAAATTAACACCACGTGAAAGGGGTCTTTGAGGATGCATTGTTCCGTGTTAAGATCTTAACGCAAAGAAAACTCTGTGTGAATAAGACTTTGTTATTTTTCCACAATGGCTTAAAATTTTGTATCAACTAAAGGAAGCATGTTAAATTTGTGTGTTTTCACTTTGTAACTCCAAGTAGGCCATCACTGTTTTGTTATGGTCTCTTTTATGCATTTTATTTCTAGCAGTGTGATTTTCACAGAGAAGTGAATTCCCCTCAGATGCTCTGATTGGTTCTTGATGCCATGTTTGGCTCTTTCTGTTTGGACATCCTCTTTAGCTGATATTTTTTTATAAATGCATATATCTACTCCCTTATGCCCCAGTGTCCCCCCAATCCTTACCCTCACCTGACGATGGAGGTCTCTGATGCACCAGTTGCTGCCCCCACCTCAAGCCAACCTATCCCTCGCTCTGCCTCAGTCTCATGCCATAACTCGCGTGCAGCAGGGGGAAAAAAGCAAAAGCGGACCCCCCTATACCAGCGCTCTGTAAGTGGGCATGATGGGACAGTGTGTGCACACCAAACCCAAAGCTAGTGTGTGCTGGACTGGCATCCTCACTGGCAAATTATACCTAACACTAAAACCGCATGCTCTGAGGTTTATTGGGTTCAGAAGAGGTTGATTGGAGCTTTTTTCAAATCGTAGAATCCGTATCTATTTGTATCTAACTTTTTAGGGCCACATGCCTGCTGACTGTTCACTTACAATTCACTCCGTTTGCTGTGTGTGGATTGAGATGTGTCCACAGAATGGCTTGGTCAAAGTCCATTGTATTGTTTTGAGGTTGTGTTTGTGTGAATTCTAATACCTAACTAGATCCTTGTGCAATCTATAAGTGCATGAACATCATTTCTAGGTTTAATATGAAACGCAGGGTTCGTACACAACATTTTGTGAAGCGTTTATGTAATATAATTTTAGTAGGTTTAGCAGATCTAACTCTGAACCAACCAGTACAAGCAGACCAAATTCATAAAATTGTATGCTTGTGAAACCACTTTCTGACCATGTTTTCTACTTCTAATTTCTTCTGTTCCATAGTTGCAAATACCAGTTTTGTTTTTTAAACCCTATTTCATCTCATTTTACCATTTCCACACCAAAGATCTATTGAGAATCGGTTAGATGTTTGGACAAAACAGAATATTGAATGTTTAAGCCTTATTTTTAACTTATCCTTTCTCTTTTCTCCACAGATGAGTTTTGACCCCAGTCTGCTGCATAATAATGGCCACAGTGGCTTTGCCAATGGGACTGGCATGGGAATCCGAGAGACGGGTGTGGTGGAGAAACTGCTTGCATCATACGGCTTCATTCAGTGCTCTGAAAGACAGGCCCGCCTCTTCTTCCATTGCTCTCAGTATAACGGCAACCTGCAGGAGCTTAAGATCGGAGGTATGGGCAGAAAAGAAGAAAAAACTAAGAGAAAATGTAAAGAACCTCAAGAGAAGGCTTAAAGACTTTGCAATATACACGATATTTTCAAATCTGGTGTGCCCTTTGAATGACCCAATCAAATCAAAATTCTCAATTAAATCAAAATTGATGTTATGTGGCTTTTAAACCATGTGTGTTAGCTTTGAGGCCATCTTAGCAGATGTGTGCTTAGATTTTGGGGGGGGGGGGTGGTCTTTAATGTCTTTCAATAGGAAATACATCAACACTGTAAAGAACCTGCACTCGTTCAGCGATTTCATGGGGACTATAGCATGCATTTTAATGTAGAAGTTGTCTTATTCCATTTGTTTGTCGGTTTCCTTTTCAGATGATGTGGAGTTTGAGGTGTCGTCTGATAGACGCACTGGCAAACCAATCGCTGTGAAGCTGGTAAAAATCAAGGCAGAAATGTTGCCAGAAGAGCGAATTTCTGGGCAGGTGGGGCCTGACTTGCACGCCTCTCCTTTAACTGTGCTGCATGGTTTTATTCATCCAGTTAAGGAACACATTTTACTTTCATGTTTTTATTGTCCTTGTCTAATTAATGTCAGTCATTGTTGGGATTTCAAGCTCATTATTATTTGTTGGGATTTCAAGCTCATTATTAATTCATATTGATCTGGCTAGAAAAAAATGCATTATTGTGTGACTATTGTACATTTTAACCTGGTAGTCATAACTGCCTGTAGTCCTAATTTATTGTGCTCTAACTCACCTGACACTAGTAGTATGTTATGTTGTGGATTCACAATGAGCTTGATTTGTCTGTGTTTTGTGTCTTGTTGAAGGTACTTTACATCTTCATTTAATATACAGTTATGATGGAAACAATTCTTGATTTGTTTTCTGTTTAGGTCTGTCAATCTTGTGCCTAGATATGTATGAATGATTCCTTGAACACGGATGTACAAAGTTCTTTTTTTGATAAGGAATTACATTGATAGTCCATTTAATTCTGTAAAGTGTTGAGCATCTATGTCCAGTGATGACCTCTAGCATTTAAGCATGGTTAGGTGAGCCTCTCTCATCATTGCATTCTCTAACCCAGTCTGTCTGTCTGCATGGTCCCGCTCTTCAGGTAGTGTCAGCTATCCCTTCTCACCTGGATGGGAAGTCTGCACCTGGCCAGGTGCCCACAGGCAGTGTGTGTTACGAGAGGAACGGGGTGAGTGTCAGTATCCTTTCCTGCGGGTTTTCCCATACATTTTACAGTCTTTATGCATATTGCTTTGTGTGGAATAACATTACCATTTGCTGTTTTTTTTTTTTTTTTTTTTTTTTTTTTTTTTCTTTTGGAAACAAAAGTCTTTGAATTTGTATAAAAACAAAGATTTAGCTGATGAAACCAACAGAAGATCAAGTAACCGTTCTGTGTTTCATTGGCAGGTCCTTATCAGTTGATTATTCTAAAAATGTGTGTGGTTTGAACTTCTCACAGGAAGTGTTTTATTTGACTTACACCCCTGAGGATGTGGAAGGAAGTGTTACTTTAGATACTGGAGATAAAGTCAGTTTTTACATGGAGACCAACAAGCAGTAAGTTTGTCTATAATGTCTGATAAAGCTAAAATGTGATGAGGATCAACTTTATTTATGATGTGGTGATAACATTTTTGTTTCAGCACTGGTGCTGTAAGTGCCCACAACGTAGTATTGGTAAAGAAGAAACAGTCAAGATGCCAGGGAGTTGTTTGTGCTACCAAGGTATGGAGTCGATTCAGATGAACGTTGATAATGTTCTAATTAGCTGCTTGTATTATAGACATTACCCCAAATGTATTTACTCTCCCTCGTGTTGTTGAATATCTGTATGACTTTCATGGAATACAAAAGGAGATATTAGGCAGAATGACTGCTTTAGACATCATTCACATTCATTGTATGGAAAAGATGCAGTGAAAGGGAGGCTAACAGTCCCTGCCATTTTGGCTAACATCTCCACAGAAGAAAGTTACAGTTGAAGTCAGAAGTTTACGTACACCTCAGCCAAATACATTTAAACTCCACTTTTCACAATTCCTGATATATAATTGTAGAAAAAAATCCCTGTCTTAGGTCAGTTAGGACAACTATAATTTAAGAATGTGAAATGTCACAATAATATTAGAGAGAGTAATTTATTTCATCACAGTCCCAGTGGGTCAGAGGTTTACAAATACTTTGTTAGTATCTGGTTGCATTGCCTTTTAAATTGTTTAACTTGTCTCAAATGTTTTGGGTAGCCTTCCACACGCTTCTCACAATAAGTTGCTGGAATTTTGGCCCATTCCTCCAGACAGAACGGGTGTAACTAATTCAAGTTTTTAGGCCTCTTTGCTCACACACACATTTTCAATTCTGCCCACAAATCCAATTTAGGTCAGGGCTTTGTGATGGCCACTCCAATACCTTTGTTGTTCTTAAGCCATTTTGTCACAACTTTGGAAGTATGCCTGTGGTCATTGTCTATTTGGAAGTCTTTCGTTAAAGCTCAGTCTTTTTTGACTGAGCTTTAACTTCGTGGATGATGTCTTGATGTTGCATCATTATGTCCACATAATTTTCCTTCCTCGATGATGCCAACTATTTTGTAAAGTGCGCCAGTCCCTTCTGCAGCAAAGCACCCCAACAACACGATGCTGCCACCCCTATTCTTCACGGTTGGGATGGTGCTCTTTAGCTTAGAAGCCTCACCCTTTTTCCTCCAAACATAACGATGGTCATTATGGCCAAACGGTTACATTTGTTTCATCAGACCAGAGGAAATTTCTCCAGAAAGTGAGATCTTTGCACCATGTGCAACTGCAAACTGTAGTCTGGCTTTTTTATGGCAGTTTTGGAGCAGTGGCGTCTTCCTTGCTGAGCAGCCTTTCAGATTATGGCAATATAGGAATTGTTTTACTGTGAATACAGATAGTTGTCTACCCATTTCCTCCAGCATCTTCATAAGGTCCTTTCGCTGTTGTACTGGGATTAATTTGCAATTTTCACACCAAACTACAATAATATCTAGGAGACAGAATGCATCTCCTTCCTGAGTGATATGATGGCTGTGTGGTCCCATGGCATTTATACTTGTGTACTGTTGTTTGTACAGATGAATGTGGTACCTTCAGGTGTTTGGAAATTGCTCCCAAGGATGAACCAGACTTGTTGAGGTCCACAATTTATTTTCTGAGGTCATAGCTGATTTCTTTTGATTTTCCCCATGATGTCAAGCAATGAGCCACTGAGTTTGAAGCTAGGCCTTAAAATACCTCCACAGGTACATTTCCAATTAGCCTATCAGAAGCTGATTGGCTTATTGCCCAAGGACTTGACATAATTTTCTGGAATCTGCTTGAAGGCACAGTTAACTTGATGTAAACTTCTCACAATTCCAGTTGGTCATATAGTCAATGAAGTGAAATGATTTCTCTAAACAATTGTTGAAAAAATTACTTGTCATCCACAAAGTAGATGTCATAAATGACTTGCCAAAACTATTATTTGCTAATATGAAATCTGTGGAGTGGTAAAAAAAAAAAAAAGTTTTAATGACTTCAACCTAAGTGTATGTAAACTTCTGAATTTAACTGTATATGGGTTTGGAAAAACATGAGTGTGAGAATTACAATTTTTATAAAAAAAATTTAACTATCCCTTTAATAATGTGGACCTTACGGATGTGCAAAACTACCAATTTAAAATCGACTAGGTAGTCGGTTGTTTTTTAATGACATTCAGTGTTAAGGATAATAATGTAAAGTTTGGCTCCGTTATGGTCACGTGACCTGGATCAGGCGCATTTCGGAGGGATATACGGACGCAAAGAGCAGCACTTCAAGGTGAAAATTTTCAAGTCAAATGTCAAACTGAAAGATCTTAAATAGTTTTTGTTGTAACAACTACTTTGATCTTGCTTTGAAAATAGACATTGATGCTGATATTGCATCCAAAGATTAATAAATAAGAAAGGTAGGTAATAAGAAAGGCTCCAATAAAGAATGGCACAAAAACGCTTATACGCATCTTTAACGCAGAATGAGGCTATTCAAAGTAAACGTGAGCTTGGGTGTGGCAATCCTCGCTGCGCATTCAAAAGTGCAAAACTGCCAGATGTATACCTAGTTCAAGACATGGAGCAGTTTAAAATTTCTAACTGCATAAACTATCTAAACTATTTGTTTAATCCAGTTCAAGATGGAATCAGCATAAGACTCTCCGAAGCACCTCACAAATATGGGAACATTATTCACAACAGAGGATTTAAAGTCCGACAGTGATCGTCTTATAATGTATTCTTTTAACAGTGCCTTTGGCTGTTAAAGCAGTGGTGCATAAATGGAAACTTCTTGCAGTGGGTTTTACTGTGCTGACTATAATAGTTATTTTTTCAGCATACCAAGCTATAATAATGCAAAAACACACTAAGGTAGTTGCTGATTGTGTCAATTAATTTGTGTCTACAATTAAAAACGCCACCATTAAATGTAATGTTAGTAGTCAGTTGTTGTATGACTAGTTTATTATTCAACCACCGGAGCAAATCCCTTGTGGACATCATTGCACTGCCATCTAATGGAAAGGTGAATGGCAGATGTTCTTTTTAGACTGCTATCTCTAAACTTTGCTTTGAAGATCTGGGTTAGTGAGGGCTCACTTCTGATACCTGTAATTTTTCTTTTATGTTGGATAATGAGTATCTAAGACGCATCAATGTTTTGGAAACTTTTTGTTTGCCATATTTCAAACCCATGATTGTGTTTTGCAGGAGGCCTTTGGATTCATTGAACGAGGAGATGTGGTCAAAGAGATATTCTTCCACTACAGTGAGTTTAAAGGAGATCTAGAGGCTCTACAAGCTGGAGATGATGTTGAATTCACCATTAAAGAAAGAAATGTAAGCACCTGTGTTAATGTATATTATTTCTTAAAGCACTTAATAAAATATCCTTCATGTTTAATTGATATTAAATTATTTTGTACAGGTACTGTCAAGTATTTGTTTCTGAAATTAAAGAGATTATAATAAAAAACTGACTAGACACCAATAGATTTTACTTCCATACTTTTTGATTGGATGTACCAGTCATGCGATACATTGCTGTTCAAGCAGCTTTATTTTAGACCTGTATTTGTTAAGCCTTTTTCTGTCTTGTCAAATAGGGCAAGGAAGTGGCTACAGATGTAAGACTGTTGCCCCAGGGCACTGTTATATTTGAAGACATCAGTATTGAGACCTTTGAAGGCACCGTCAACAAGGTTATTCCCAAGGCCCCGACTAAGAATCAGGTTTGTGTTCAGAACTCAATCTTCAAGGATAACATTTATGATTTATGTTTGTTAACACTGAATAAGCCTGTCATTACTTTATTTTTATTTTTTCAGAATGACCCATTGCCTGGGCGAATCGGTGCTAGAATTAATTTCACAGACAAAGAGCTGCTATTCGGGGAGAAGGACACCAAGTCCAAAGTGACGCTGCTGGAAGGAGACCATGTCCAGTTCAATATTTCAACCGACCGTCGAGACAAATTGGAGAGGGCGACAAACATCGACATCCTCCCTGACACCTTCCATTTCACTAAGGAGGCCCGTGAAATGGTGCGACTAGATAAAATTTTGGCTTGTGTATTTTACTGCTTTTTTTCTTTTCTGCTTTTGTTCATGCCTGTTCTTTCTCTAACTCTGCAGGGTGTGATAGCTGCCATGCGTGATGGTTTCGGCTTTATCAAGTGTGTGGACCGTGATGCTCGAATGTTCTTTCATTTCAGCGAGGTTCTGGAGGATAGCCAGCTGCACATTTCTGATGAAGTGGAGTTCACTGTTGTTCCTGTGAGTTCTTAGACATCACCAAACCAGAACCAACGTGTGTTGCTCCTTTTCTTTCTACTTTTTGGTGATAGATTAATGTATGGTTCAGGCTAAATTATTTGGAAAATATATGATCTAAGGTTGTCAATTGATTAAATTATTTTTAATTGTGATTAATTGAATTAAATATTTACTGAAAGAGGCCAACAAATTAAGTTAATTCAATATAATATATACATAATAAAAATGATAATGTTAAATCAAATGCATACAGTATTTCACAAAAGTGAGTACACCCCTCACATTTTTGTAAATATTTGATATATCTTTTCATGTGACAACACTGAAGAAATGACTGCAATGTAAAGTAGTGAATGTACAGCTTGTATAACAGTGTACATTTGCTGTCCCCTCAAAATAACTCAACACACAGCCATTAAATGTCTAAACCGCTGGCAACAAAAGTGTGTACACCCCTAAGTGAAAATGCCAAATTGTGTCAATATTTTGTATGGCCACCATTATTTTCCAACACTGCTTTAATCCTCTTGGGCATGGAGTTCACCAGAGATTCACAGGTTGCCACTGGAGTCCTCTTCCACTCCTCCATGACGACATCATCATGGAACTGGTGGATGTTAGAGACCTTGTGCTCCTCCACCTTCCGTTTGAGGATGCCCCACAGATACTCAATAGAGTTTAGGTCTGGAGACATGCTTGGCCAATCCATCACCTTCACCATTCAGTATGTCACAGTACATGTTGGCATTCATGGTTCCCTCAATGAACTGTAGCTCCCCAGTGCCGGCAGCACTCATGCAGCCCCAGACCATGACGCTCCTACCACCATTCTTGACTGTAGGCAAGACACACTTGTCTTTGTACTCCTCACCTGGTTTCTGCCACACACGCTTGACACCATCTGAACCAAATAAGTTTATCTTGGTGTCATCAGACCACAAGACATGGTCCAAGTAATCCATGTCCTTAGTCTGCTTGTCTTCAGCAAACTGTTTGTGGGCTTTCTTGTGCATCATCTTTAGAAGAGGCTTCCTTCTGGGACAACAGCCATGCAGACCAATTTGATGCAGTGTGCAGCATATGGTCTGAGCACTGACAGGCTGACCTCCCCACCCCTTCAACCTCTGCAGCAATGCTGGCAGCACTCATACGTCTATTTCCCAAAGACAACCTCTGGATATGACGCTGAGCACGTGCACTCAACTTTGGTTGACCATGACGAGGCCTGTTCTGAGTGGAACCTGTCCTGTTAAACAGCTGTATGGTCTTGGCCATCATGCTGCAGCTCAGTGTCAGGATCTTGGCAATCTTCTTATAGCCTAGGCCATCTTTATGTAGAGCAACAATACTTTTTTTCAGATCCTCAGAGAGTTCTTTGCCATGAGGTGCCATGTTGAACTTCTAGTGACCAGTATGAGAGAGTGTGAGAGCAATGACACCAAATTTAACACACCTGCTCCTTATTCACACCTGAAACCTTGTAACTCTAATGAGTCACATGACACCGGGGAGGGAAAATGGCTAATTGGGCCCAATTTGGACATTTTCACTTAGGAGTGTACTCACTTTTGTTGCCAGCGGTTTAGACATTAATGGCTGTGTGTTGTTATTTTGAGGGGACAGCAAATTTACTGTTATACAAGCTGTACACACTATACATTGTAGCAAAGTGTCATTTCTTCAGTGTTGTCACATGAAAAGGTATAGTCAAATATTTACAAAAATGTGAGGGGTGTACTCACTTTTGTGAAATACTGTATATTGTGGGAGCAGACAAGCATTTACACCAAGCCACATTTTGTATTTCCATATCATTGAACATAACCCTTTTATTGCCCTACTTTGCACTGTTTTTATTTGTTGGTCTATGTCCTCATGCTTCAGAAGGACACTAAGAACATCTTTGGTTGCGTCGCTTCTTAATGGTTTTCAGCATCTCTAGTAGGGCTGGGTAAAAATATAGATTTTCCTATGCTTTGCGATCTTCATTTGAAGGATATCGATTCTTAAATCCTAAATTCAATCTTTCACTTTATATGGCAACCCTCTATAATGCAAGTAAATCAATGGAATGTACCACAGACCAGTTGCCAATTGAAGCTAAGCAGGGTTGAGCCTGGTCAGTACCTGGATGGGAGACCTCCTGGGGAAAACTAAGGTCGCTTCCAGAGAGGTATTAGGGAGGACAGCAGGGGGTGCTCACCCTGTGGTCTGTATGGGTCCTAATTTCCCAGTAGAGTGATGGGATGCTATACTGTGAAGGCACGGCACTGTCCTGTCACTGTTCTGATGAGATGTTAAACTGTGGTCCTGACTCTTTGTGGTCATTAAAATTCCCAGGGCACTTCTCAGTAGAGGTGTAACCCCGGTGTCCTGGCCAAATTCCCTCATTGGCCCTTAATTATGGCCTCCTAAAAATCATCCATTAATTGGCTCTATAACTGTACACTCCCCTCTCCACCAATAGCTGGTGTGTGGTGAGCGTACTGGCGCGCAATGGCTGCCGTCATAACATCCAGGTGGATGCTGCATTACTAGTGGTGGTTGAGGTGAGTCCCCTGTTCACTGTGTTAAGCACTTTGAGTGTAGTTTCAGAAAAGCGCTATATAAATGTAATGATTTCACTCGCCAGTGATTTGGTATAGTGGAGAATAATTATCACAGATGTTCTTTCACTGCAGACTCATTCTGTGTCCAAAGACAAGATCCACAGATCCATATGTCACTGAATAATGTCTCCTTAAAAACCCTTTCTGTTTTTTACACAGTTATTGATAAAAAAAACAAAAACATTTCATTTTAATCACACATGGATGCGCTAAATAAACCACGCATGTCTTCTCTTGTTATATGCGGTAGTCTTAAAGAGGCCGCACCAATTTAGAATGTGTTCTACATATCGGTGTAAATACTTGTAAATGGCACACTATACAAGTAAACACTTAAATTTCAAGATATTAATTGATGGAATAGACTAATATTAATAATTTGTCAATAGCTAAAAGTGACAAATGAGAATGCAAATCGAAGACTGCTACCTTGGCTAAAAAGATATACAAAAAGAATCCTATAAGAAGAGATGCTCATTGCCGAATGGGGCTAATATCAACGTTAAATTGGTCACTTTTTAGAGTTGAAAACGATGAAGGCACACGATCTCCAATACAAGATTAGGCACAAAACATTAAAAAGCCAATGCATATCAGCAGACTAGCTGCCTTTGTCAAAATTATTTTGTATTGGAGATTGAGTGCTTTGCTTTTTTCAAAGTTACCAATTTAATGGAAAACCAATGATAAAATATATTTGGTAAAATTAATATTTTTGAATTGTAACTAGAAGAGTTTAGAGGTCTGCACGGGCATTAAATTAACACAAAATTAAACCTGTACCCAAGACCTTGTGGCGCTACTTGGCCCGAACGATACCATCAGATTTTAAACCTGAACACAACCTAAAATCGCTCACTCTCTTTGTAATTTCTTCTAGCAGGTACTGTAGCAATATGCTTTATTCTATGTAAGCATATAGGCAACATTCCCAGTAGTATTGAAACCGTAAACATACAGTTTTACCAAGGCACTGCAACCCCTCAGTACATTAAAGCAAATGGGAAAAAGCATTGCCTTACTGTTTAGTGTAGAACAATCTGGAATAATATGAAAAATTGCAACTGTCCCCTATTTGCAGCCTGAACTTTAAAACGTTTAATTTGTGACGCCTGCACTAAAAAAAAAATCTAGATGCAGCACAAATGAAACTGAGCAAAGGTGTCCCGACATTTCTTTTTAACATGTCATTGTGTTTAAAATGTGCTGGTCCTGTGCAAGGCAATGAAGAAACAGCAAGACGCTGTGCAACAGTCAGAGACATTCATCTAGCAGGTGTTTACATAGGAAAACAATGGGAAAACGGAACACGCACACAAACACGTCCGTTCATGCTTGTTTGTGAGGAGGGTTACTTTTGAAAGGTATTCCATTACAGATTACATAATACATGCTGTAAAATTTAATTTGTAATGTCTGTAATCCATCTGAAAGGACTAAATATTCAATTAAATAAATGACAATAAAATGCAAAGTAATCTCTTCAGTAATCAAAATACATTTTGAATTTAACTGTAATTACCAATTATTTAAATTGTAACTGTAGTGGAATACAATTACTTATATTTTGTATGTAAACCCATCGGATTTTCCGGTCGGGTTATAGACCTCTAGAAGAGTTGCCTAGAAGGTTCCTTTATAATTAGGAGCATTAGCTGAGAGAGAATTTCTTTAATATTTAAGCAAAATACACATTGTAACAGTTATGTACCCATGTGAATCGAGATCGGAATCAAATCGATAGCTTGTGAATTGAATTGTAAAATCTATATCAATACCCAGCCCTAATCTTTAGTCATAAGCACAGTATTTTTAGGGTGCTGTCAAGTTAAATGTAGTTTAAAACTTTGAAAAACGCGTCTCGAGATCCCTGAATTCTGTTGTGCTCCGTTCAGCTGTCTTTGAGCACAAGAACGCATCATCTGTGGAAGGCTGTGCTGCCTGATCTCGTTGGTTTGACGAGGCGTGTACAGCTGGAGCTTCGACTGCCCCCTATTGCCACATATTCGTAAAACATCAATGTGGTACATCAAGCTTGAATTGCTCCGATGGTAAGGACGTTCCTTAATATGGAAATTACGTACGTGTCAGGGGAAGGATTAATTGCGTACTTTTTTTTAAAGTTTTTTTTTTTTAAAAGTTTTTTTATAATCGCACCAAATTAGCGTGTTAAATCGACAACCCTAATTTTTTTGGACATCAACATCAGCCCATAACAGCGCCAGCTTGGTCGAAGAAGGCTGCACATTTCAGCATGCACATTTCTTGTTTTTAAATATTTTGGAGTGAAGTTTGTCAATGTGAATATTGTATTATGTATCAGATGTTCATCGGCCACACTTTTCTTTCGATATTAGGATCAGACATTGAAAAACCCAGATCAGTAGACATCTAATAGTTTTTGCTGTACACAAGGCAGAGATAAAGGTGAAATTGAGATCTTGCATACCCTCTTAGGACATGCTGTCAGCCCAGAGGAACCATGCTGTGCGGATCAAAAAGCTACCCAAAGGCACTGTTTCATTCCACACTCAATCTGATCTGCGTTTTGTGGGACTGGTGGAGAAGGAAGCCGTGCCTGCAACCGCCACCAAGATCTCCAGTCCCAGCAAAGGCAAAGAGAAGGTAGGAGAGCTTTCTACTTCCTGAGTTAGACTTGACTCCCCAAAAGGATGCTAATCAAAGTAGAGGGAACCACAATTTTCATTAAGGTCTAATAAATCTGAAGATTTTAGGAGAACCACCAGCCAGTAGTGGAAAATAGGGACTTTGAACATGGTAGAAAGTCAGTATTTTTTCTCTTCTTGGAATTCTTTTCTCAATTTTTATCAGCCAGTTTGTGTTTTAAACAGTCTCTGCAGCTAAGTAATGAAGTACAAATAGTGGGGATTAAGTTGAGACAAAGTTATGCTTTTGGCTGCTTTTTCTGATCTTTCCTTTTCTTTCCTCTTTCCTTTTTTATTTTATTTATTTATTTATTTATTTATTAAACCATGCTCCTCTTCATTAGAAAAAAGACAAGGTAGGCTGCTGCTTTCTGCATGCTGCCTCTTCTCAACATAAACAGCTTAGACATATCTGTTCTCAAACTTTTTTTATTTTATTGAAGAGTCCTACACAGGATGTGGTTTACCCTGTTGTGATGTTGCTTTCACAAGGGTTTTTATTTAACAATGCATGAGTTGTAGTTAAGCTACAGACCTGCCGCCAAATTTAACTTGTTAAATTCTCGCAGTTTCTGCAAATCACATACCTGCTTGGATTTGGTTTGCAAAGTCACAGATTAGCACAGATCACTGTCTAATCTTCTGCCTTTTTTCTTTTTTAAGGGTAAAGTTGAAAAGGTCAGTTTGATGTGTTTGACTTTTTTGGGGTGTAACACTGGCTGTTGGCATGAGCAGAGATTGATTTGAACCGCTTTAAATCATATAAGATGTGTCATTAACTTCATAACCTTGCCAAGTCAACCAAGCTCTGCCACTCAAGAGTGTGCATTATTGTTTTAATGTGCGCATGATGACTAACTCATGTGATGCATTCAATTTCTGGATTTATTTTGGCTTCTCATTCACTCATTGTGTAAATGCACATTTCCCCATGCTTTGCAGCTTTTTGGAGATATGTTCTGCAAGGCCATATTAATGGAGTTCCACAATTTAAAGCTACTGTAATCCAGAGACAAAGTCTTGTTTACATATGGTCCTCAAGTATATGCAATCCTAGGCATCTCCACAGTTCACAATACAATTTCTTGCTCTTACATTGAACTAATCTAAGAAATGATTTTCCTAGGAGAAATAAACTATGCATAAGTCCAGAGCTTTGCCAAATCGGTATATTTGAAATCCGTCCAGAATATAGTTTTTTTTTTTATGTAAATGGCTGATTATGTGCTTATTTTTGTGCCACCAGGATGCAGAGGAAGGCGTGATTGTGTTTGAAGACATTGGAGTGAAGCAATCTATTCCCTACCACATTAAAGATCTGGAGGGAGCCGCTTGTCCACAACTTGGAGACAAGGTACTTTCAATTTTGACAGACTGAAAGGTTGAAATGCTTAATTATTTAGGATGCAAATAGAAATTTGTTAAAACAAATAAATCTATATATGTGCACATCTTTCTAATTTTCAATTTATAATCAAATGGGTGATATTAAATGGTGGCTATTGAGTTTTTAATGTAAGCCTCGTATCTCCACTAGGTGGAGTTCTCTATCAGTGAGGTGAAACGCACCGGACAGCAGAGTGCTGTGTCCATCAAGATCCTTAATCGTACAGTTGGCTCCAAGAGACTTTTGGGATACATAGCAACGCTGAAAGACAACTTTGGCTTCATAGAGACGGCCAATCATGATCAGGAGATCTTCTTCCACTATAGGTACTGCAAGTTTCTTGCTGGCTTTGAATATCTTCATGTTGTGAATTGGTGCTGAATTGTGTTCTTTATGCAGTGAGGTATGCGGGGATGTTGATAACTTTGACCTGGGTGATACAGTGGAATACACTCTCTCCAAGGGCAAAGGAAACAAAATCAGTGCTGAGAAGGTCACCAAAGTTGCTGCTGGTATGTTGTTTTTAGCCTTTCTTTGTGGCTTATCAGCTTGATTTATCTGCTTAGTTTAAGATAATAATCATTATTACTTTGAGAATAATTAGAAATAAAGTCAATAATATTTGGTCCATGCAATTGATGCAACTGCGTGTCTTTTTTGTGTCTCAGTGAATGGAGTGGGAGAAGATGTCAGTAGTACAGTGTTCCTGGGGAAATTGGTTCGGCCCCTGCGCTGTGTGGACCCTTCACAGACTGAGTACCAGGGCCTCATTGAGATCACAGAGGAGGGTGAGTGACATGATACAAAGACCCAGTTTTTTTTTTTTTTTTTCCTTGATTTGATAAACGGGAAGAAACGGTCCTTTTTCTTTCATATGCAGTCCCTCATAAAATCTGCATCTGAGTTCCTTGAAACCTTTTAATAATTGCACTCAATTTTATTAATGTTTTAATACTGTTTTCCGATCAATCACTTTACCAGGCTCCAGTAAGGGTCAGAGTTATCCATTTGGCATTGTTGGTATGGCCAATAAAGGTGACTGTCTGCAAAAGGGGGAGATGGTAAAATTTCAGTTATGTACAGTGGCCCAGACTGGACAAAAGATGGCCTGCAACATAATGCCTCAGCGTAGAGCCCTGGTAGAATGTGTCAAAGATCAGGTATTGGAACATGTCCATTGTGAGTTTAATGATAACACATTGACTTGAAAATCATTAGCTTGAATTACTGCTGTTGATCCCTGTTATAATGAAGACACTGACAAACTGTGGTCTATGTCCCCAGTTTGGTTTCATCACATATGAAATTGGAGAAAGCAAGAAGCTGTTTTTCCATGTAAAGGAGGTGCAGGAAGGTCTGGAGCTGCAGACAGGGGATGAAGTGGAGTTTTCGGTTATCTTGAACCAGCGCACAGGCAAGTGCAGTGCCTGCAATGTCCACAGAGTCAGGTAAGGGTTCGCATCTCTGTAGTATCTTTTGTTAAAGACCCGAATTGTTTTCTGAATGATGATGATTGTAGTAGATTCTGAACTGTAAAAGGTGTATTATAGTCTTGTTTATTGCTGTTTTGCATAATTTGCCCTCTTCATTGTTACTCGATCTAACCAGTTTAATTTGTTTATTATTTACAGTGAAGGTCCAAAACCAGTAGCAACACCTCGACCCGACAGACTTGTCAATCGCTTGAAGAGCATTACTCTGGATGACAGCAATGCCCCCCGTCTGGTTATTATCAGACAGCCTCGTGGCCCAGACAATTCAAAGGTAATCGGAGGAGTCTTCACTTCCAACCATGCATTTCTCAGTGTTTAATGATTTCATAGATGCATGCACGCATGGTTCAGAATTACCTCTTTACTTTTTGACTAGGGATGCACTGATGTATCAGGCCACCATTATGTATCGGTCAATTATTGACCAAATTAAATCCATCTGCAAATCGGGTTAAGCATTAAAAAAAAAAAAAAAAAACTGTTCATTCATAATTGCCAACAATTAGTCAAAAGAAAAACTGTGAATTCAAAAGCACAATCAATAAATTATGATAGCCACATAATGTAGAAGGACTGGCACTTCTAAGAACATGTTATATTTCATTTTTAGTCCTTCTCTTTCTCACATTGAGGAAAACCGTTGTTACATGACTGTTGTGAAAGCGGCACTTATACATTAGGTAAAATCATCCAAAACGCTTTCAAACTTTGACTTCTAAGACAGTGGTATGATATCCATTAAGGCTGCAGAATTAATTTAGTTGAGATTGAAATCTCAGTATGGTCTTGTGCAATTACAAAACTTGAAAGGCTGCTTTTTAAAACAGACTGCAATAAGTGCTTTAGTCAGCATTGTGTAAGCTAGTGGCGGTCTAGATGGCAATATACATTATCTGTTATGTCCTGAAAGAAGGGCATTTTGTTCCTTTTGGTTTAAAATGATATTTCTGTGGAATTGCCCAACATATGCATTATCTGAATTTGTGACGTTCAATTTATATATATAGTAGACATGTAAAATGTTTTGGAAGTACAAAATAATTTTAAAAAAAAATCACATCAATCATCATGCTATGGTATTTACTGTAGTGATTTGTTTAACATTTTTAAAAAATCTTTATCTTTGATTGTGGCTCTTTTTAAAATGTTGGCCTGTCATGTGTTAAACTGATCCAATCCATGTTCAATTCAAATTATTTATAGTTGGAACAATAAAAAGCTTTTGTACCTCATTTTGTACATTTTTAAAACATCAGCAAAACAATGATCTAATGATAAAACAAGGCATGTGGCATAATCTCTTTATCGGCCTATAATTATTTTTATTTTTTTATAGCTGTATCGGCCAAACATTTTCAGATCGGTGCATCCTTATGACAAATGAATCTAGCTTGTATATTCATAGCAGCACAATGGCACAGTTCATTATCACTTGCAGCAAATTGCAGAAATTGCAAGTTTCTAGGCATTGAAATTCATGGACATTTTTATAGTGAATATAATTTATTTAATTTTTCTGCTGGGTTATTTTTGTCTGATTTGTAAGCGAATAAGTTTATTTATTTTTGTCTAATTAATCTGTCCAAGTTGTACACATTGTGATCTACACTGCTGAAATTATTCTAGTTTTCAGTAGTCAATGAGTTTTGGTTTGAGATATTCTAGATATTTGTAGGCATGAACCATTGTTATTGAAAGGATGTTCTTGTAAGTGAATTTATGTTTTCTGGAACTTTGTTTATACAGGGCTTCAATGTTGAGAGAAAATCCCGCCAGCCTGGTGTTACTGACTGAGTACTGTTCACCCCTCTCCTCGTTGTGGAAGAAACGCCTTGAGAAGAAAAGCAATCAGACAAGGACAAACGGAAGGGATTTGTGTGGTTTTTTTTTTTTTTTTTTTTTATATCCCTCTTTCGTTTTCTCTCTCTCTCTCTCACCTACAGACACATGCAGTACATGCACATTAAAACTTGACAATTATCACACACAAGTCCCTTCCTCTGTCACAGAATCCCTTGCAACAAGACAATTCTCATCTCATTTGTCTTCATTGTAAGAGTTACATTTTTGCAAAGTGCACCCCCCCTGTTGTATGAGTGTGTGTTGGGTATGCATTACATGTTTGGAAACTTGTAAGGGTATGATTGTTATGCAGAGGTGAGAGGGGGGAAAAAGGGGGTTTTGTGTTTTTACACCTTTTAGGTTGAGGTGTGGGGACTGTTTGACCTGTTTTCATTTCTGCTGATATTGAAATGCCTGGAATTCTGCACCTGCTACTGTGTGAATGAGTTGTTTTGTTTGTTTTAGAGTAGCTTTGCTTGTCTGTATTTCAAATTTTGTTATATACTTTATTCTTCCTGTATCACTTGAAAACTTGTCCCTATGTTGAGTTTCTTGCCCAGTGACTAACTATATTTGGGCTCTTTGGGTGAGAAGTAAATGTGACCCAAGTTTTTCTCTCTTTTTTTTTCATACCCAATTCTATTTCTAGTGTAGCTTTTAACATTACATGGATCTGAAAAACAACTAAATAAATTGCTCTGGCCTCAGAACTCTCTTGTGTATGCTTTTTCCGACTGTGTAAATTACCTTGGTCTTTTTCCTTAAAAGCCTGATTTTACAAGCTGTCTTTTTTTTTTTTGGTGTTGTTGGGCAAGTGCAGAATTCCTACTGGCATCTTGTAGCCTGCAGTTCTTTTTATAGATTTTATTTTTTTTTTTCTTGCACATGCGTTTTCTTTGAGTTCAATTTAAACTTAAATGTCTGCTAATGAATAAATTAATAAAAAAAAAAAGGTCCCTAAAAACAGGAAAAAAAAAAAGTGGTGTTGTCTCTATCCCCAATGAGCTACTGAAATATAAGAGCAAGTTTTAGGATGAGTATTCCCAAGTACATAATACTGGTGTGCATTCCCCTGTACCTGTGGGTTGAAATATACTCTTATGTAATGTGTGCTTTTACTAGGGTGGGCTTTTAAAAACCTAAATAAAACAAACAAATGTTTGTATTGAGGAAAAGGGGGAAATGTATTGAGTAAAATGTAAAAATTAGAATGAATTCAATTACATGGATAGAAGCTATTTGCAGTGCTTCTTATGACAAATGGTGACAAGTTTCTCTGGAGCACCCTGGGTTTGTGTTGAACCTTAGGGTTCTATATACTTTTGTTAATGGTCTTGAATGAAACCATTGAAATAAACATTTTATGAGAATCAAATATGCATCACATTTAATTTTGTACCTGCAAGAACTGTTAAGAAACTCAAAACTTGCCTTTTAAAGGTTATATATATATATATATGTGTGTATATATATATATGAAAACTGTTACAGTAAGTCACCCACAATGGAACTGAATTGGGCTGGTCCATAAATGTTTAACAATTTTAAAAGTAAAGACGAAAGATTGTATATGTTATCATGATTTTAGTGTGATAGAATAGCTTATTAATTTTATCTGTAAAACAATATTCAATATTACAACTTCATTGTCATGACGATGCAAGTCTGGCAAATCCTGTAAACACTGTAATCAGGTCAAAATGCTATTATGCCAGTTAATCCCAGAGTTTATCACACTAAAATCAAGGTAACGTATGTTTTTGCTTGTGTCTATTCTTTTGAAACTTGTATTTTAACAATTATGGACTGGACCCTTTCACTTCCATATATATATATAAATGAGGGGCGAGTCAAAATTATTTTTTGTGGTAATCAACATTATGCCTCAAATGCAGTCATAACTGACCGAGCATAACTTGCTTTGAACCCAGAACATTCATTTAAGCATGCATGAGGTGTCATTGAAAAGCACACAGCAGATATAAAACTGTCCTTATTTGCCTAAACTCTTGTGCTTCCCAGGTGTATTGTGATTTCAGAGCGATGCACAACTTTTGGTTTTGTCCCTGATGATGGATTCTGACTCTGCGACCATCGCGTCCACCATTCCCTCAGGTCTGCTGGTCCGCTCGATGGGGGATGTGATATCTGGTTTGCAGAAACAAACACATATGGAAGTTTGGACTCCAGTGTTGTGACCACACTTTTTGATCCATTGTCTCCATGTAACACATCCACTGACATCTGTGTTTGTTTGATGCTTGAGTCAGCAACACAGGGTGCTTGGGTCAGCAACACAGGGTTCGGTGTGTCCACTTGGCTATTTTGTCCAGTGGCATTTTCATGCAAATGTCCCATTTGAAGCTGCAGAGAGTGTCCCAGGTCCATCGCTTGGCATTTCTGTTTGTATTCTTCTAGTTTAGCTTTGCACTTTGCAGCTTCCTCCTTAATCTGAAAGAACTGCCTCTGCAGGTCTCTCTCATGGCCTTCCTCTGCCTTGAGCTCATTCAGCCAAAACTTGATCTGTTCCTCTTCTTCCAACAGTGACTCAAAACTCTGTCTGGAATCTTGTTGCTCTTCAAGCTCACTGATCAGCTGGTCAGTTGATTCTATTTTCAGTTTAAGATTTTTCAGACTAGCTTGTTGTTGGATGATCAGTCTTCTTAACTCGGCAATCTCCTCTGTTTCAGTTTCAGGAATCTGTGAAATAATTGGCTTGCCAGTTGTGGTGGTTTTCAACTCCTCTGTGTTTTTTCTTATCACTTCTTCTTTTCTCACACTCATACCATACTCATCATTACATCTGCCACGTTTCCCAAGGCAACTGATCAAAGGCTGATGTAGAGTGACTCTATTTTTGTCTTTTTTGTCCTTTCCTTGCAGTGCTCCAGAGACCAAGGTACTTTTGATTTGTTTCATAGATGCCTTATCCGAGTGCTCATTTCCGTCTTTGCCCCCCTTGAATTTCCCCTTATCTTGTCCTAATTGCGGCCTCCCGCCTTTGCCCAAGTTTTCCAGCCATCCCCATGCTTCCTCCATTAGTGTCAGCGACTTCCTCTTGGGTCTCTTTGGTTCTTCGGGGGGTGGCTCGGAGTGGAGGTGGAGATGCGATAGTGGTGGAAGACTCTGTCGGTGTAGGGCCATTCCCCCACTGCCTCTCCTCGCCCTCCCGCCCCCTTCTCCTCGCCTCATTTGAGCTTTGGGCTGGTTTGTTTCTTCCCCAAGGGATGAACCGATATGCTTCAAAGTAAGCTGCACCTCCTTCACTTGATCACCATATTTCTCCAAGGACTCCAGGAGCCGTTCATCCGGAGTTACATTACGTTCATACTCTTTGAACTTCTCTCTCAGAGTGTATCGCCCAGTGCGACCTAAGAGTAAGAACAACATTAAAAAGTGGGAAATATTTTAAGGTTAATTTTAGTCTGCCCATGTACTGTATTTCCAACAAATACCTGCTACCTACTAGTATGTGTTCTCTTTGGTCTTGTTATATGTTATATACACTCACTTAGTGCTATATTAGGAATGCTTATGGTCCTAATGAAGTGCCCGACATGGTCTTCTGCTGTTGTAGCCCATCCGCCTCAAGGTTCGACATTTTGTGCATTCTGAGATGCTATTCTGCTCACTACAATTGTTCAGAGTGGTTATCCGAGTTACCGTAGCCTTTGTCAACTCGAACCAGTCTGGCCATTCTGTTGACCTCTCTTATCAACAAGGCGTTTCTGTCTGAAGATCTGCCGCTCACTGTATTTTTTTGTTTGTTTTGGGCACAATTCTGAGTAAACTCTAGAGACTGTTGTGCATGAAAATCCCAGGAGATTAGCAGTTTCAGAAACCCAAACCAACCTGTCTGGCACCAACAATGGATGAAATCACTGAGATCACTCCCCCCCCCACCTGATGTGAACATTACCTGAAGCTCCTGACCCGAATCTCAATGATTTTTGCATTGCACAGCTGCCAATTGGCTAATTAGATAATCACTTAAGTAGGTGTACAGGTGTTCCTAATAAAGTGCTCAGTGAGTGTATATCAGATAATGCATCAAAAAAATATCTATTTATGTACTCTAGTAACTTAAAAATATTTTTCACGTGCTTCAAAGCTTTTCCCTTATCATGTGTTTACTGGAGGAACCATTCACAGTCATTTGAGTTCTGGTAGAAACTAAAAGTAAGTTTCTCAGAGACCTGAAGGGCTGCCTGAAAATCCTCCAGAGGATTCTGCTGGTGTGGCACCTTAATATCTTTAAATATGTACAGTTCAGACATTGACTTACCAAGTGCCTGTGCTAAAGCGATGACCACCTCCTGACACGTTGTTTTTCCAGTGACTCCACAAACGATGCGCTGAACTCCTTCAACATACACCTTTACCTCCATTCTAAAAACAAAATATCCTATCTCAGGCTGTTTGTCTAAATTTTATTGTTAAGTTCTACAATGTCCTGTTCTCAAGACAACTATTTAATAAGACTAACACCAACCCAACACCATTCATTATCAACTGAACATTTTCGTCATGTACACTGTATTTAATCCAACAGTAACATGATCATTGATTTTGGCTCTTTGTAGAAAAAATTACCTAATATAAACTATAAACAATCCGATCTTGGTTGTATTATACATTTGGGAAACACTACAATGAGGTTGTATTCCTTACCATTTATTAAAAAACGTAATAATTCAGCCTAGACAAATGTTAACCATGTTGTTAGGAATTAACCAAAATAAAAAAGAAATAATAAACCAAAATTATTGGCATTAAGTTATTAGAAAATATATATTTTCAAATGAAGTAGTACTAAGATACGCTTCACTAATCAAGAATTTGTTTTCCAAAAATAGGAAAAAGAACATAGCAGACACTAACCACTGTTCATTATGAAAGGTGAGCACTGTACCTGTCCTTCAGCTGATCTCAAAATTATTTTGGTTGAAATGTGTCTTCCAGTAAAATCCTTGCATTTAGATGAGAGGCAATTGGGTATATGTTGTTCTGAACATGGAAAAGTCTTGTCACCATTGACTTAATTGGACATGTACAAACCCTTCCCTTCAGTAAACACCCAGATCAAGACTGATAAGAGTTTCCCAAGACAAGAGTTTTTTTCTTTTTTTCCTTTAATAGATGCTAATTATTTTGAATCTGAGTAAACATGTTCATACTGAACTTGAGTCCATAAACATGCTGTAGAATTTACTCTACTCATAACCATGATATTTCTGTTCAAATATATAGGCAACATTAAGTTGATTTAAACTTTACCTTAAAGGAATATTCCAGGTCAAGCTCAGTCGACAGCATTTATAACATAATGTTGTTTAACACAAAAAAAATATTTAGACCCGTCACTCCTTTTCTATAAAAATGAAATAAATAAATAATAATAATAATAATAATAAAATAAAAATAAATTAAGTTACAGTGAGACACTTACAATGGAAGTTACAAGATGTAAACAATATGCATATTAAAATTATTTTAGTCTGATAAAATCACTTTCTAACCTTTTCTGTGTAAAGTTATATTTAATTTTACACTTCGCTGCCATGACGATGTAATGCCATAACTCTAAAACGACTATTTAAACAGCTTTACAGCTCAAATAATACACACGTTTTAACAGAATAATTAATGTAAGTGCTTCTATAAAATTATAAGCTTCACATTTCTTCCTTTAAACCCTCCACAAATTTTAACCCATTCACTTCCGTTGTAAGTTGTTTTTTTGTTTGTTTGTTTGTTTGTTTGTGGTTATCAACATTTTGCCACAAATTCCTGTTGATTGAGCCAAAGCGTGTAAAGACTTTTATTTTGAAAAGCTGTGTGATTGATTTCCTCTTCAAAGCACAAACTGCTGCATGCTGCTCAATGCTCAGATCATCTGATGTTGTTTGGCAGATACACATGAAGATTGTAACGGAACATAAATGGGATACGAACATTTAAGAATGGCATACAAAAAAGCACATTCATTCGATGCTGGTGTCATCTGTGTCCAAGAGACTAGTTACTCGTAAGTGCACGCGGGTTTTTGAATGGGTTGATAGGAGCTCAGTCTTTTAATTTAATAACTCTTTCAGTATTGCATAATGCATAACATTTTTCCAGGTGACCTATTGCATTGGCGCGGACACTCTCCCGGGGGGGCGCGAGTAGGCTACAGGATGGGAGGGGGAAAAAAATGAAAAAAAAAAATAGCAAAACATTTTTATCACTAAACTACTGTCATAAAAAGTTATAATTTTGTATATAACTCATGAATAAAAATTAAAACGTGTTTGGACTGATTTAAAAAAAAAGTTTTGAACAAATTTGATTGGTTTGTCGATAGTGAGCGCAAATGCAAACGATTCGTTCAAACGGCCATCTCATCAAGAATGGGACAGGTGTTTGTGAATGGGTCATTGAATCTTTGACTCAACCGATTCGTTCAAAACACTGAATCATTCAAAACACGATTGAATGTTGCTGTGAGATGCGCTATGGCTGTGATATTTGTTTGGATTCATCGGATCTATTTTCGCTGCTAAAATAGACCAAAACAGTCATTATTTCGTCTAAAATGTAAGTGACTTAATATTATTAACTTGTTTGTTGAACTGTCATATGAAAACAGTGTCACATTTTCAATCGTGAGGAGATGGTAAATTAAGTGATTAATTTACTACAGTGAACTGTAGTCAAATGTTATAAATATAAAAACAACACATTTTGAAATTTAACTGCAGTATGTCAATTTAGTTTATTTGTGTGTGCTGCATGCGCTCATAGACTTTAGAAAACGGCGCTTATTTGTTTGATTTCTCCTCGAGAAGCTGCACAAGCCTCAGAAGTTTAAGGTCCTTGCACCCTGACTGAGTCCGAAACTGAAATCAGATCTGGCGAAGCATCTGGATGACACTATGTGGCTTGCATCTCTGTCCTATTTGGTCGATATATTTGACCGCTTGAATGGCCTCAACCTGTCTTTGCAAGGCCGCGAAACTCATATTTTGCTCCTTGCAGACAAAGTGCACGCCTTCACACAAAAACTAGACCTCTGGCATGGCCGCATCAGTCGAGGGAACTGCGACATGTACCCCAGCCTTGCAGACTTTATCACTGATGCAGGCACGTCACACGATTTCTCCCTATTTCAATCAGCGTCTGAGCACCTGTCAGCAATGAGAAAACAATTTGCGGCGTACTTTAAAGAGGATTATCGCTCTTTTGCGTGGGTTCGAGATCCGTTTGTGTGCACAGCAAACGAGCTATCAATTGATATGCAGGAACAGCTTATTGAGCTGAAGAGTGACCGTAGACTGAAGGAACTCTTTAGCTCCTGCCCTGTTTCTTCTTTCTGGGCAGCATTGATGCAGGAATACCCTGAAATCTGTGACGTCGCCTTGAAGATTCTCCTTCCTTTCGCGTCGACATATTTGTGTGAGGCAGGATTCTCAAAAATGACTGCACTCAAAACGAAATACCGCAATCGTGCACAAATCGAGGATGATTTGAGGCTATGTTTATCAAACATTGAGCCAAGAATTGAGGATCTTTGCAAGGCAAAGCAGGCTCAGGTCTCACATTAACATCACCTACCTGCAAGCTTCTGTAAAAAATGCAGATGATGCCTACTATTAGGCCTAGTAATAATAACAATAATAAAGCATAAATTAATATCAGAGGTCTGGTGCCAATTCGCAATTATAGCAATATAAATGATGATAAAAAAAATTATAATAGGCCTACTGAATAATAATAATAATTATTTTTATTATAACAACAACAATAAAGCATGTAACCTCATATAATTATATAGCAATAGCCTAGTAATGATGATAGGCCTACTACTACTCATAATAATAATAATAATAATAATGCCTGCAAGCTCACATTAGAAGTCTGGTGCTACTGCCAATTATAACAATAGCCTAGTAATGATAATAGGCCTACCTACCGCTACTGATGATAATAATAATGTGGGCCTAAAAATAATAGCCTAGGGCTATCTATCTATCTATGGTGGTGGGGCGGGGGGCACTGGGGCCCCAACTACAATGAACCAGCTTTGGGGGGGCCCAGCTTGCAAAAGTTTGAGAACCCCTGACCTATTGGATTAAAATTCCGCGATTGTTGATGGATACTATTCTTAGATCAGTTTTAGCCGAGGACGAAGTGGATACTCTGGTAAACGGCACCATAAAACGTTCAACAAATTATAAGGGAATAACGAATGGTTTCGCAGTAGATTCATGTCCAGTTAGTCCTATGTTGTGCATTTAAAATTTAAATTTAGTCTTGTTTTCTAAATAAATGTCCAGCATCTCATGTTACATTGTTTTAAAAGATTTAAAACTTTTCATTATTTTTTAAAACCATTTTCATATGGTATCTCCATTTTTTTGAGACCTACTGTAAAGATACTGGTACACCATTCCTGGCTGAGGAAGGATTGACAGGTCTGCTCACCAGTCATGAAGGGGCTATTGGTTGCTATGGTGACCAGGTAGAGTTTTCTTGTGAGGAGCTGATGGCCCTAGACAACGAGGGAAGAGCTGTCATCACCCAGCATCACTCATTTTTTTGATAATCCATTATCATCACCCATTTCTATATTTTTTTTAACTTTAAGATAGACTTTGCATGTTTATTTTTTCAATTAACATTTTTGTATTGATTCATAGACATGCAAAAGAAAAAAACACTACATATATACATTGAATCAACATTTAACCCCATATTACCACTCCCCTATCACCAACTCCACCCTGACAACGAACACCCCTGTGGTCACAAATAAGAATACACACTCACACACACACACAAAACAGAACACCAATCACACAAATTCCAAACCCCCAGCCTTCAGCTTGACCCCTCCTCGAAAGCAGCCACCCTCCCCATCTCTGCACACCACTCCAGAAATTAGGGCGCTCCATCTGACTTCCATCCCCTTAAAATAATTTGCCTGTGCTAGTATATTGAGAGAATTTGCCTGCACAACCAAGTGCTAGTATATTGAGAGAAAATGCCTTCATTTCTGAAATAATTGAACATTTGATAAATAAACAAAAGCAATATAATTTGTGGATTCAAAATAATGTATTAATTATTGAAGCTTTAAAACGAGCTCAGGTTTAGATAACTGAGGTACATATATCTCAGAGAGAGAGAGAGAGAGGTAAAAAAATTGGATCACCGGTGCAACGGTAAACTGCCAGCAGGAGGTGAAGCCACCGGAAATGTTTGAGCGGCCATTTTAGTATGCCCAAACTGCCATAGAACATCAATGACTGAGGCAAAAACACCACCGTTTCACCATTGTTAGAGGTGTATACTCTTTGATTCAGATATCAGGCTTTCAAAAACAGGACAAATTCCTGAATTAAGTAATTCAGTCTTCGTTGCAACATTTTCCCCCTGTACTAGAGATAAAGAGGCGGAGATAACTGTGCAAAAAGCCAAGAGAAGCAAGCAGACAAAAACAAAGTAAAAATCAGGATGAAGTGGAAGAAGAATCTACTCCAGTACACATGACAAAGGGCTGTCGTGTGGCTTTTGGAAATCGGTTTTAGCTGGGCCTCCTCAGCCGCCACTATGCAAGTCACACAATGAGCCCTCTGTCCTACGAACTGTAAAAAAGGCAGGGATTAATTTATGCCAGCAGTTTTTCATATGTGCCCGTTCTCAAGACAATGCCTCCAATCCTCAGGCCAGGTGTAATTTTTTTGCCTGGGTTGAAAAAGGAAAGTAGATTAAACTCAAAGGAATCTGTATGAATACTGTGTTAAATATTTAATTGTATGTATTTTGATTATATGTAACATTTTTATTGTGCTACTTGAATTAGAATTGTGTAATGATACATTTTACTGTAGAAATAAAGAATGTTCTTTTCAGCTTTTGTACTTTTGTCAGAGAATTTCAGAAAATGTACCTTCTGCAATCCAGTAATAAATCTGTAATATCTCAGGCTCTGTCTTCACTTCGCTTTATTATCTGAGGAGAAAATTCCAAGTGTTCCAAAGGACATTAATAAACATTAAGTATTTGACATTCATCAACTGAGCAGGAACGTGGCATGACTAAAGACTAATAGGGCATATTCAATGTTTAGTGTGAAATCATTTAGAGATGGCAAATACTATGATCATTTATTTTTGAAGGTCTTCGCTTTTCATATTTTCTTTCTTCAAACTAGTGTCTTTTATTTTGATATAGCTACTTCCGTTGGCCGGATTTCACATCCTTTCAAGAGAGCTGTCTTCAATTTGGTGGACAAAATGTAACGGTAAAGAAAGCTTTGACGAGTTATATCTTGAGGTGTGATGTCTACAGACAATCGCGATGGAAGGGTAAGCTTTTCAACTCCACGTTTGCACGAGAACTATCTTGTGTGTCGTTGGCCGATCGTTCTAAACCTATGCAAAATGGCGCGTGTTTTGGTGAGTTTTCATTAGAGCGCACCCCGTTACAGAAAACGATTAAAAAAAATACCAACATAGACTCTGAGGTTGTTCTGGAAATATCTACGTAACTGATGGTGAATACGTGACAATGGACCGGTGGGGGTTCAGGGTTATCAGTATTTGTTGTGAGATGACGTTATATTGCTGCATTTTACGCACCCTGTTTATACTACGTGACAATCCTGAACCAATTGTCTTTTTTTTTTTTAAGCATTTTAATTATTTTACAACAGAAACTCTGGGACTGTTCTGGGAAGATCCACGTAACTGAATGATAGTTGACATTAAAGTTATTAGTCAGCATATTTGCATTAATATCACGTTAAATGGCTAGGTTTTTACACACGTTTGGTAACTACTTGAACATTTTAAAGCATTTTCCTCCAATCATTTTATTAATGTATCCTTTGTGCGTAAATTTAAAAAAGTTACTCAAGAGGACAACAATGTCTGCGTCAAAAAACTGCCATAATAATATTATATATGAATGTTTTTTTTCCAGTTTCAATTAGTACATTTTCTTTAACCAACATCAGTCCTGATCATAACTATCAAATATTCATTCATTTTCTGTATTTTAACCATTTAAACGATAGTTTGTTTACACAGTTTGTTGTTGTTTTTTATGGAAAAACAAAAAAAATGTTATTTTCCATTTACTAAATAAGGAAACGTTTTTTGGGGGGGTGCTAATCATCATATGTCGATGATTAGCAACACCATTTGATGCACTATTTTTGTGCAGTGTCTTAAAAATACAAATGGCCATAAAAATATTATATATTAATATTATTTTCCACTTTCACTGACTTTTTAGCCAACATCAATCCTGATCATAACTACAAAATATTAATTTATTTTCAGAATTTTAACCCTTTAAATGCCAGTTTGTTTACATAATAACAACTGTTTTTTTTTTGCAAACACACACTTCTCAATACACACATACAAAACACACACTGACACCAATTTTAGCTGCATCATTTATTTAATTGGCCTGCAGTGCTCTATTATACAGTAAACAGAAAATGGGTAAATAGCTATTATTTGCTCCATAGCGCCACCTGGTGGAAAGTATAAAAAATTTGGAAGCAGGGCTCTGGAATTAAGGCAAAATATTATATAATACATGATTTTATGCTTTAATGATATTGTGATCAAATATTGTTTCAATGGGGACATTTTTGTCCTTTAAGGTCCTGAGTGAAACAATTTTGTGTAAACAGTGTGTTATAGATGTATTATAGGAACTGAGGTTGAAATTCAAAAATTCCCCAAAAAACACACACCTTTGGCAAAATGTATGCCGGTGGCATTAACACAGCAAAAATTATCAAAAAAGGGAAAAGATTTCTCTAAGGTTGCATAAAAATTTAGGGACTGTTCTTCAGAAAGACCCACGTAAATGACGTGAGAATGCAGGACATATGTGTAGTGTTATCAGTTTTAGTTGTGAGAACACGTGCTACATTTTTACATGCATTTTTTAACTACTTGACATTTTTGAAGCAATTGTACTTTTTCTATATATAATTTTATTCATTTAATAATTTTACTATTAAAAATATTTGGACCATTATTAAAATAGTATTACTCACGAAGATAAAACATCTTGTTTATAATAAATTGCCATTTCTGTACATGCTGTGGAGACTGCTTAGGTTTTCTCTAGTCTAATAGATTTTTTTATAAACAATTCATATTTTGAACTCTGCCCTTGAGGTATTTTGCATGTTCACAGTAAGTAAAAGTCTGTATTGAAGCGCCATCCATTCTATTTGTGATTAATTGATTTTTCGTAAGAAAAAGTATATAATTTTCTTTCTTCATTTCCTTTTAGCGGAACTGGAGTCTACTACCAAGCAATGCCAGCAGTGGGACCGGATGGAAAAAATGTCATGAAGTTGATCCCTGTCCACAAAGTGAATGGACAGTTTTTCCAGACACCGTTCATTGCAGAAAGGGACAATGTTGATTTACAGCTAAAAGTCCTAACAAAGCCTGTTCATCCGTCCCCGCCCCCTTCATCTCAGCCACAGATTAGACTCCCCTCCGTTCAGCCTATAGCAGATGGACGGTATGTCTTTACGCCGCCAGAGGTCAGCAATTTATTTAACTCCAAAAAAGTTCAAAACAGTGGAACTAATGAGTTATCCAAACTCGCTCCTAAGCAAGTACTTGTTCCTCTTGCAGTGCACACAGTTTCTCAGTGTGCAGTACAGTTACCCCCTCAAACCAATGGACAGACCATGGCGGTTGTCCAAAAGCTGCCTGTTACCGTAAATTCACCTGTACTTCCAAATGGTCATTGCCTTCAGATCCCTCCAAATGCGAAAGTTAGGACTCTCCCAGCCTCTGCACTCCCACCTTCCATAAAAAGCCGGATAATGAAGTCTGTAAATAACATCTCTAACAATGAGAAGGGTCCACCGACAGTTGTGTTGGTGTCCCCTGTGAACTCTGTGAAGATAAATTCTGACCAACAAGTGTTGTCGGCAAACCCTAGTCAAATACAGAAGGCCTTGTCTCAAAATCAGCCTTCAAACTTTGGAACAAACCCACCTGTTTGTTCCCCATCCAATAAAAAAACAAGTGACGATTTGAACGCTCCAATTAAATGGGTAGTTCAGGAGGGGACGGGTGCATTTGCTCCTTGTCTTGTACCTGTATCATCATCATCAACACATGTGAACTCTGACTCCATAGAAGGAGTCAAGCATGTAGAGTCAGTCACCACGACAAGTGAAGTCTTGGCAAGCAAAGCCACGCCTGCTCAGATCAGCCAAGAAAAGATCAACCCAGGCAAGGACAATGCCCTTGTCATGTGCAATGGGAAGGTCTACTTTGTGGCCAAAAAGAATTCAGAGATCGCAAGGGATGTGATGGTCAGTGAAGGTGGGAAAAAGGGGTTTATCAGCACCTCTCCTGCTCTGCCCTCCAGCTCTGCTCTGGCATTAGAATCTTCTAAGGTAACTAAAGAGCAGAACTTAACAATAAATGTAAACAGTGGTACCCCAAGTGAAATCATTGATCTCTGTGATGATGATGAGGAGAGTTCCACATGCCTGGGAGGTTCCCCCGGCAATTTGCCCACACCAAGTCAAACAGAGGTGGATGAGAGTGATGAAGACTCTAATGTAATATTTGTATCATATATTCCACCAAAGTCAGAGACTCACACTGGTGAGGAGGAGACAAATTCTGAATCTCGGAACAAAAGGAAAGAAATGGCACACACAGAGATGGTAATGTCTGCAAAATCCACCTCTCAGACTGAAAGGGAAGAAACCGCACACGCAGGGATAGAATTAAGTGAAAAATCTGCCTCTCAGAACAAAAGTGAAGAAACGGTGCACACAAAGATGGAAACTGGCACAAAATCTGCCTCTTTGAGGGAAAAGGTTAAAACGGCACATGCAGAAATGGAAAAAGATGGAGATCAGGAAAATCCTGCTGCTATGCATGGTTATGACAAGATTAGTGTGGATGAGAAGGCCAATGAATCTGAAATGGCCGAGAAGAACTTTCTGTCTGAAAATGAGGATATGGAGCATAAAGAATTGGAGAGTGTAAGTCCATCAACCACTTTGTTGGCAGAGTCAAAATGCCAAGATGATCCAGATGATCATCTCCATAATGTTTGCGCTCAAGCAACTGATTTAACTGAAAATATATATATATATCTATCATTTTAGACCACCGTGTATTTAATACTTTCTTTCCTCCTCTTTTTCAGTCCTTGGTAAATCCAGCCCCTGATCAAGAGAGTCAACACAAGAGCGACCTAAAGCTAAGACGAGAATTTGGCATCACCTCTGACTTACAAATTTGTATCCAAAGAATAAGTACAACTGCAAAGCCAGATCTACAACCAGAAAAACTTGTAGTAAACAAGATCACATTAGACGGCCTTCGCAAATTGATCCAAGAGTCACAGCTACATTCAAAAATCCAGCAGATGATTCAGGTGAGTTATATACAGTATTCTTCCGTTTTATTTCTAACATCTGAAATTTCTTTCATTCTATTCTAGATCTAGGTATACATATTACATAAAACCTAAGATAGAATAACTCTGATAGAGAATTTATGTTAATATTTTTTTTTTTACATTGAAGTATTTCACTGTTTTTTTTTTTTTTTTAAATGATTGAAAACAAATGCCATCGTAAAGGTAAAAATGCCCTTGAAAATCAAATCCAGTGGGCAGAATATTAAAGGAATTTTCCTGGTTTAATAAAAGTTAAACTCAATTGATAGCATTTGTGGCTTAATTTTGATTATCACAAAATGTATTAAATGTTTACTTTTCTTTAAAAAAAAAATATCAGCAAGGAACTTACAATGGAAGTGAATGGGCCCGATCCGTAAACGTTAAAATACTCACTGTTTCAAAAGTATAGCAATGAGACATAAGCAAATGCCTGTTGACATCGCTTACTAATCTTTCTGTGTCAAGTTTTATCCTAGTGTACAACTTTGCCATGACAACGTAATGCTGTAAATCCTGCATTCATTTAAAAAGAGATTTGATGTTACCAAATTTGATTTAAGTGCATTACTTTATTAATATGATTTGTTCTGTTCATCACAGAGTGATTGTAATGCTTTAGACTTGGAATATAGTACACATCGTTTACTCTTGGTGTGGTTTTAGTTTAGTTATTTTTTTGTTTTTGTTGACATTTTTGAGCTTATTGAATCACTTACATTAAGGCAAGTAAAGAAGGTGAAGACTTCTTCACCCAAAAATGTACCTTTTGTGTTCCAGAAATAATGACAGATTTGTAATTCTTGGGTGAACTATTCTTTTAAATTGGAATTTAAAATACTATTAATTTAATTAAAAATTTGTGACAAACACTTTATTGAATTGTGGTATTCAATTCAGGAATATCAGTCAAGCACATAACAGATAGTTTTTGTTAGTGTGCTACATTTGTTCTAGATGTACAGGCCTTGACCTAAAAAAAAGAAATCACATTAAAGAATACTTATTTATATGCTGGTGAAAAGTCTCAAAACTAGGTTCTAAAATGCGTTAAAATATAAACTTGCTTTGATCAAAGTTTTTGCAAGGAAAGCATTTACACTTTTTTTTTTTTAACAGAATATTACTGTGGGAGAAACAGCATTGAAGAGTTGAATGAACCTTTGCTTGACTGTTGTATTTGTAGGAGCCCCAAACAAAGATCGAGGAGGATAGAGGCATGAACGAAGTCGAAAGAAAGAAGCTGGAGCAAAATGGAAAGGATGCACATCAAGATGTTCCCTCACTCAGCACCATAAACATTTCATCTGACTCTAAATGCAAAGGTGAAAAGTCACAAAATATTTCGGTTTCGCAGACTTTTCAAGATGAAGTTGGTTCATCCAGTCAAAATTCTGGAGAAGTAGCAGAATCTACAGCCAATAAGGTTCAAATGCAATATGAAATTCCAGGAGATATTACTTGTAGCACACATTGTGATACTCTCTCATCAGAACAAACTGTAACACAAACTACTAGTCAAACCCTCTCGCCTTCCTCTGCAACAAGAAAGACACCACCACGCTCAAAGAGAGGTAAGGTGTGCACGGCTTGTCCCTGTGGGACTGTGTTAGGGACTGCAGAGGCAACTTCATCACTCCAACAACAAGAGAGGCCGAACCCACACACAGTTGAGTCACACAAAGAGGCAAAAAGAAACTGCTTAAATAAAACGCCAGTGGAGAGACGTCAATCTGACACTCATCAACCAACAAGAGGTCATGATCCTGTTAAGAAAGCAGGTAAGAAACGGTTATCAAGCAGTCCACAGAATGACAAATCTCTTTCTAAAAAGTGCATTAAAGAAACCTCACATGCCATCTCTGAGATGTCAGAACAAGACATTAGCCATACGCAAATACCGTCAAATGAAACCAGCATGCGGTCCTATCCTTGGAAACAGCAGGATCCCAAAGTAAACGAATTGTCAACACAAGATCTGTACTCTGTGGAAGTTCTTGATGCTGAGGAGATAAAACGACGTGAGAGAATCAAACGTTTGAAGGATCTTCTTAAGGAGAAGGAAGCTGCACTGGAAAGGATGCAACGAAGCATGGATTTCTGATTCCATTTAAAAGACTACACAATGTGATAACAACATGAATATAACTGGGAATACCACCATCAAATGTATAAGAAATGTATTTATTTTGCACAGAATCTTTGTTCGCTCTTAACTCTTTTCCCTGTTAATATGTATTGCAAATTTCTGTCATATTTTATTGAAACTTTATTGTGATACCCAAGCACGTTATGTGTCTTATTTATAGTTTGCAACACCAGATTCTGTCATCTGTTTTTGTCATCTCTGTGATTTGATTTTAGGTGCCTTTATAAATACTTTGATATGTTTTTTTCTGTTGTTTCATTCATAATACTACAGCCTAATTTTTTATTAAAAAACTTCAAATACACAGTGTAAATAAAATACAAATAAAATGCAAAATTGTTATAGAGTTAGGAGTTAGTCTCTGCTGTACTTTTATGCGGATTACTTGCATACAAAATACAAAATTCCAAAGATGGCTGCCACCTGCCGCTTGCACTGACTTGACTTGAAAGGGATATTGGTCAAGGTCACAGCAATCAGAGATTACAAACTCCACTCCCATTCTCTCACTGTATGCATTTCACGATGGAGTGACCAGTGGAGGGATAAGAGCCTAATATGAGGCTGGCCTTTTTCGGTTACATTTGTTATTTCCTCTCCCTCTGCATTTTCCTTCCTGTGAAACAATAAAAAAATTAAATAGATGTATAGAATAGTCACCTTATTTATGTAGAGTTTGCTTTTTGAACAGAGACAGCGAATATAGCACCAACCAAGATCAGACAATGTGTCAAAATGTGATTCAAGGTAGCATAATACCGTTTATGGTCTTAAAATGGCCTCAAGACATTATAAATTGTAATATAAAATGCTGAACAACTTAGCTGAAAAACATTTTGCAGTTCAGGACCTGGAAAACATTAAAAGGCAAATGATTGAAGTTGAAAGTATTTATATGACAAAAACAAAATTGCAATCACTGATGCATATCCTATTATTTTACAGCCTTTTCAAATCAGATTTATAAAATTAACCAATACTATGAGGACATATCTTGCCCTTGTTTTCTGTGCACATGTGACATCTTTAATAGAACTGCTGGCTGCCTGCTGTCTCAATTTCATTACTGGCTGCAGAGCTGAGGTAAAATAATGCAGCTAACCAATATATATTCATATCTCCAAGCAAATATATTTCACTATACACATCAGACACTCGGTCAATTGATTCACATAATTGAGAGAAATAGTCAGTATCAGGAGGTGTGTAACAGCAGCCCACCACCATTGATTTCAAGTGGGGTAGCTGTACCTGAACCCACAACGCTTCTACATCAATCATCATAAGATCCCAACGTAGTTTAACAGGAAGATGGCTTTGTACAAAAATTGCTACCCCACCTCCATGTATATTTCTGTCTCTCCTAAAGAGGGAGACACCATTAACCACTAACTCAGAGTTCTGAACAGATGGATCTAAATGAGTCCCCCAATATATGCATGGAATTTGCAAGCACCAGATTATTCAATTCATGTATCTTGTCCCTTATGCTACAGATGTTCACATGTGCAATTACCAAGGCTTTATTTGGGAGCTTTAAAGGGCTCAATGCCATTATTAGGGATAAGGATCTCCCTTGGTCATAAAGTCATACATTTATAGTTAGTAACAATTTCTGGGTTTGATGATCAGCTGATCATACCTCAACACTGCAGAATCACCCCTCTCCCAGGCTGCATGCAGGTCTGGCATTAACTCCTTCCTTTTCTTCTTAATAAGGTCAGAGAAATCTTCACTGATGTAAATCTGTGTTCCTTTAAGTTTCTTAGACTGTGATTGAATCGTCTGCTTGTCCTTGTAGTGCAGGATTTTTATTACGATCTGTCTCGGCCTACTATCATCAAACTTCCCAACTCTATTGTCCGTTCGATTTCAATATCCATCATATTCAGGCCCAATTTATTTCCTAGTATCTCTATACTTTAATTTCTGATATTTCCCAGTTTTCCCCTTTTTCCTCAGGAACACCATCAATAATAATATTGCTCCTACATGATTGATTTTCCAAATATTCAATCTTTTTTTTTTTAATCCCATCAAGGGTCTCGACAGATTTTATCAGGTTCTCCTCTAGTCAAGCCATGTGTGAGAGATTGGGGTAGGAGGAAGAATATATAATTGGATTAAATATTTCCTAACTGAAAGAAACATTAAAGTGAAGATTGGAGAAGGTATATCCAATAGGGGCTTGATAGAATACGGGACACCCTAAGGAAGTGTCATAAGTCCATTACTATTTATTATTATGATTAATTATGTTTTTGCTACAGCTGACGTTAATTTGGGTAAATCGTTGTTTGCAGATGATGGAGACCTTTGGTTCAGAGGAGTGATAGGAAATGAAGAAGCAGACAAACTGGCAAAAAAGCAATGATGAAAGAAGACACTGACATGCAAATATCATATAGTAGATCAGAAATTAAAGCAATAAATAAAAAGGAAATGCAGGGAAGACATTTATATTCAGTACAACCAATGGTCGGTAGGGGAAGGATATCAGGGGGAATAAGGAAAGAGGAATGTTTTATATCAAAACTCAGATTGAGGCACACAGGTTTAAATGCAACAATGCATTTAATAGGAAAACATTCAACAGGGTTATGCAGCTGAAATCGGGTCAAGGAGTCAGTAGAACATCCAATAATACAGTGCGAAGAATACGCAGAAGAAGAAACAAATTAGTAGAAGAATTGCAGAAGAAAGGAGAGCAATAAATAACATTAAAGAACATTTTGAATCCAACAATAGGAAATAATATACTATTACAGTTTTTTAAAGCTCAAATCTGGTTGAAAGTATATAAAGTTCAAATCTGATTGATAGAATATAGAGAATATAGACATTATGAATTTTCATTACAACTGTAAAGCTGTAGCCAAGAAAACCACGGATAGTTGGAAATAAGTCATGGGTACGTTAGTACTTTGAATTGGATTAAACTGAAAAGAAGCTGTCATCAAACAATTGATGATCACTTGTGTGTGAGACGTTATTTTTTATATTATTATAAAAGTACCTTAATTTGTTGTGGATGTCCATATCTGTATGCTAAATTTGGCTCTTTTCAGAGAGCTCAATAAAATATTCAAATTATATTTTGGTTGCATTTGAGGCTAAAATATATTTAAGCAACATCACATCATGCTGAGTGCCTGCAGCCTCCTGCCTGCGGCCGAATCACAGCAGTGCTGATGTAGGGCCATATCGCACAATTGCGAGCGCGATGTTGTTTGTATACAACAGTTTAACGAACAAGTAAAATTGGGAAAAACTGAGAATGGTCATAAAAACGCATTTGTGCATGGAACTTCTTTCTGACTGATCAGAATCTGCCATTTCTGGTTCAAACCAAATGATGCGTTCAAGCCTTCATTAATAATTAAAAATGTCACTTCATAAATTATATCATGGCTTGTGCTGTTTCTACCAAGTTATTGGATAAACAATGATGTGTGTGTGGTGTGTGTTAGGACTGAAACGATTAGTCGACATTAAGACAATAAAAAATTGTCGACAAAAATTTTAATTTTCGAATAGTCGTCTGATTTCATTTAACACAACATGAGATCTTTTGAAACGCTAATGATGACTCCAGAGTAGGGTTGACACCTTCAATACAGAAAAATTCCCCTGATGACGTGCCAGTGGTGGTAAATCGTAACTTAAAACATGTTTTCATAAAAATATTAAGATTGATACATGGGCATTATAAAAAGATATCTGCTATTGAAATCAGTGTGAACAGATGCACTCAGTCTCTCTATGCGTTAACTCCGCTGCTGTAACCTAGAGAGGAGTAGGATGAGAAATTGCTATTGAACTTTAGTAATTGTATAAGGTGGCGTGAACACAGATTTTGGATAAAATATTTGTCATTGTTTGCAGTCAGTAACACCATCCAAACAGTGAAACCACATAATAAATAACTGATCTACAAACATTTCTAAATTCATGTAAAACACAATTTTTTTATTATTATTGGTAAGTTAATCTATTTTATATAGTCTATTGTTAATTCTACAGTAGCCTATTGAAAAATGCAATCATTTAAATTAGTTAAGTTGTTTATTTGCTTCACATAGGCACTATATTTTTATTATTAAATATATCTCTCTTATCTGTTATTAAAATAATGCTTATGTGTCTGACTGTACGCCTTAACCGTAATAAACAAATCGGTAACACTTTACAATAAGGTTCATTAGTTAACTACATTAATTAACATTAACTAATAATGAACTGCACTTATACACATAAAATCTTGTTAATATTAGTTAATGCACTGTGAACTAACATGAACAAACAATGAACAGCTTTAAATCAAATCAAATCAAATCACTTTATTGTCACACTACTGTGTACACGAGTGCAACAGGTGAAAGTCTTGTGTGCAGTTCTGAGCAACATTGCAGTAATGACAGTGACGAGACATAAACCACTTTACAATAAACAACATATTTACACAACACAATTTACATAACAAATGTACACATAATTACACAACAATTTACATATCAAATGTACACAATACACACAATGTAGAATACACATACACTAGATAAGGGTATAAATATATATATTAGTTAATTACACTAACTGAATTGGGAGCGAGAATATATTGACAGAATGAGGATTAATAAAGTGCAGTGCTGATTGTAGATCGTGAGAGATCATGTGTTCAAAAGTCTTATTGCTTGTGGGAAGAAGCTGTCATGTAGTCGACTGGTGCGGGTCCTGATGCTGCGATACCGCCTGCCTGATGGCAGCAGTGAGAGCAGACCATGACTTGGGTGGCTGGAGTCTTTGATAATCCTCCGAGCTTTATTCACACACCGTCTGTTATATATATCCTGGAGGGAGGGAAGCTCACCTCCGATGATGTTTCTGGCAGTTCGCACCACCCTTTGCAGGTCTTTGTGGTTGTGGGCGGTGCTATTGCCGTACCAGGCGGTGATGCAGCCAGTCAGGATGCTCTCTACAGTACTGGTGTAGAACCGTGTGAGGATGTGGTGGTTCATTCCAAACTTCCTCAGCCGTCTCAGGAAGAAGAGGCGCTGGTGAGCCTTCTTCACAACGGCCTCAGTGTGGACGGACCATGTGAGTTCCTCAGTAATGTGGACACCGAGGAACTTGAAGCTGCTGACTCTCTCCACCGGTGCTCCATTAATGGTGATGGGGCTGTGTTCTCTGTCTTTCTTCCTGAAGTCCACCACAAGCTCCTTGGTTTTACTGACGTTGAGGGAGAGGTTGTGCTCCTGACACCAGCGCGTCAGAGTGTGCACCTCCTCTCTGTAGGCTGTTTCATCATTGTCAGTGATCAGACCTACCACCGTCGTATCGTCAGCAAACTTAATGATGGCATTGGAGCTATGTGTCGCCACACAGTCATGTGTGTAAAGGGAATATATGAGTGGGCTGAGAACACAGCCCTGCGGGGCTCCAGTGTTGAGGGTCAGTGATGAGGAGATAACCACCTGACGTCTGCCTGACAGGAAATCCAGGATCCAGCTGCACAGCGAGTTGTTTAAGCCCAGAGCCCGGACATTAACAAAGATTAATAAATACTGTAACAAATGTATTACTTACTCATTGTTAGTTCATGTTAGTTAATACATTAACTAATGTTTAATAGATGAACCTTATTGTAAAGTGTTACCAAGAAATCATACCATAACATGATTCATTAACATTTTTAACATTATTTCTTAACAAATAGGCAGCCTATGAAATCTAATGTAATCAATCAGAAAATTATTGAGGTGATTAAAAAACTGTCATTACACTATCTGCCTCAGGAGATGATTGAGGTATGAAGAACTGTGAGACGGTGCTTTGATTTCTGTGACCTCTAGCATTGCGGGAATGTTGTTCTCCCGAGACATGCTGTCGCACATCTGACAAGCCACCGTGCGCAACAGAGAACACTCGCCGACAAATTGTGCAATTGGCTTGATACTCATTTCCTTCCGCTGGAGCATCTTTTTCCAACTCAGTGATTCTGTTTTTTAATTTGTAAAAAAAAAATTCAGACAAGTTGATATTATATCTTTCACTTGGATATTATAAGTTGTAAATACAGCTGAATAAAAAACAAATAGTTTTTGTCCGTTTTCATTTCAGGCTGCAAAGCAACAAAATGTGATTATTTTAAAGGGGGGTGATTCTTTTCTATACCCACTGTATGTACACATAGATATATATTATTAACAATGTTAACAAATAATAAAAAGTTACAAACAGAATAAACAGTTAGAACTAGTCAGTCACCGGTTCTCGATGCCCAATCCTAGTAACAATGTTGCTACCAAACATTCAAAAGCGCTCTTTAGTTCCTACTAAATTGTAACATGGCATGCCTTTTCACTTGCCCATTTATCAAGTATTGCATCGAATGAAATGGTTCGTGCCACACTGTTTTCAATTGAAATGACTGCTAATTGGGTTAAGCGATCATTACTCATGCTGGAACGAAGGTATGTTTTTATCAGCTTTAGCTTGCTGAATGATCTCTCCGCAGACTAATATAACTCCTACCTGATGTCATCACTGGTCTCATCTTTACTTGATGCCATCGCCAACCTCATGTCTGTCTCTTTTACCCCTTGCCTGTGTTCTTCTCCACTAAGACATTGTCAAACAAACATTATGTAATATACTTTCCATATTACTTTTTCCATATTAATAATATTAAGAAATTAATCTGTTGGTATCAAGTGGCTCCCTCTACACTTCCACCTAATGTTAGACCTACCTGTTACCTTCCCCTGTCTTTCCTGATCCTGATCCACCATCCTCACACCTGAATGAAATTAACTCACTGTTAAATATAGCAGCCTAAATTCAATATTTTAATCAGCCTAGTGATGGCATCATATAAGACAACTATTATGCAGTAAGGTTGTGCTGCTGTTGAAATTACATTAACATTTTGGATTTTAAAATGTACAATATGGCGCACACACATAGATATGTAATTACAGGGTCACATCTCTCTCTCTCTTTAAAGGTCTGTGCTACATACATACATATATATACTGTATATATATATATATAGCACAGATCTTTAAAGAGCGAGAGATGTTACCCTAATTAATTACAGCTTCCATGTCACCCAAGCAGATGTAACTATAGCCTGTATGTCTGACAGCACAGCTAACATGAACAGCTAATGGTAAAACAAAATCTGTTTCCATGATAAACCAGCCTTATGGCATAAGTAATGTTTTCCAGCTCCTAGTCATTTATTGTGCATTCTACCTTATATTTACCAGTTGTTATTTTACTTTAATAAAATTGAGCTATGTCATGCATGGGATTGGTACCATAGGGTTTAACCAACATCTAAATGTAGATATCAGCAATATTATTTTGCATTAAGTTAGCAAACACTTGCCAGTCTGTTAACATTAATATTGGCAAGCCTCCACGTTTGGTAGCAAATCTATGCATGATTCCATGGTAAACCAGATATTGCATTCGTTTTCCAGATTCTTTTTCATTTATTGTACATTCTACCTTATATTTTTCAGTTTTCAGCTCAGCAACCTCGGATTTGCATATTCTAAGCTAGCTAGCTATATATTCTGGCAGCTACATTCCCAGTGTTAGCAAACGCTAGTCTGTTAACATGAATATTTGCAAGCCTCCTCGACGACGTCACACTTTAAATCCTACCTGTTGCCTTTCACCACCATCCACTTATTTAGCTGCTGTCGCATCCCTTGACATTTAATCTCCTTTTCCCTCTTTCTTTTTCTATTTTTAGCCCCCGAAAGCTTTTTTGCTTTATCCATCTTTTTCGAGATTCAACGACAACTCACTACTGTGCTGCTCACGCCACTCAGCGCTCACGGCGCCCCCGCGCGCTCGCGATATTACCCTTCTATGTCAAAATAAATTCGGAATCTTACGAGGGCGCCGGCGCCTACTCTAGCCTGTTATTCCTCTAAAATGTATACAACTTTTTAATATTTGTTATGTCTTTATGTAGACAAGAAAGACTAAAGAGATATTCCTTCAGGAAACTTTAATCCAAATCCTCAGTATCAACAGTACAACTAAACATGCACATGTGCAACAGACTCACTCTTCTCTTCTTCTCTCACTACCACCAGGAACTGATTGCCATCTAGTGGTGTATTAATGTAAGGACATCACATATTCCCCTTTTACTTAATTAGTCCATTTCTGTGACTAATAGACATAGTCTTTTAACCAAACTGGCTCACGTCTTTGACGTTTCTCTAGCGCACGAGCATCCGAAGGCACTGAATTCTCAGACAATGGAGTATGAGATGGAAGCAAGTTTTCAGCATTGGCGGTCAGTCCATTATCCAGTGCATTAGTCGGCATGGGCGCGAGACATGACGCATGCCACTTCTTTCCATCCTCCAAGATGTAAGTGTAAGGGCCAATTTTTTCCTTGATTTCAACTGGAGGAGTGAATTTTGGATGAGCTTTTGGTACGTGTACTGGCTTCTTTATGCGCACTTTATCCCCTTTTTGGAAAGAAGAATGACGTACCCGATTCTTATGATCAAAGTGAGACTTCATGACATCCTGCCGTGCTGAAACACGCTTCTGCATTTGTGTATGCTCATTACAAGAAGGTGGAGGTCTCATAGCATTGAGGCGGGTGCGCATTTTCCTTCCATGGAGTAATTCAAAAGGGGAAACACCTGTCACAGCATGTGGTGTAGCACGGTAAATTTGCAGGAAGTCAGTCACTGTTACTTTCCATGGTGCTGATTGTATCGTACTTTTAAGCACTCTGTGGAAACGTTCAATAGCTCCATTTGCAGCAGGGTGATATACTGAAGTACGACTGTGTTTAATGTTTCTCTCCTTCAGGAATGCAGCAAACTCTGATGAAGTGAACTGAGGCCCATTGTCACTTACTAGAGTTGTCGGATTGCCGTGTCTACTAAAGACAGAGGTAAGAAATGAAATTACCTGTTTTGTTGCCACAGACGCAGTAAAGGCTACCTCAGGCCATTTACTGTAATAGTCAGTGAGTGTCAGAGCATATCGACAGTCCCAGACAGCAGTTTCGAAAGGGCCCACAATGTCTATCGCCAGTTTTTCCCAGGGTGTAGAAGGCAAAGGAACAGGCTGAAGTGGCACAACAGAAGCTTTGGCAGTCTTGTCCAAAGAAAGGCATAACTGGCTGTGATTTTGTCTGCCACAAGTGTGTCCATTTTGGGCCACCAATACATTTCACGTAGGCGTTGTTTCGTTCTTACAATTCCCTGATGACCCTCATGTGCAATGCGAACCAGTGACTCACGCAATTCACCAGGTACCACCAGCCGAGTGCCTCTGAACACAAAATCAGTCTGCACACTGAATTCATGTCTTAGTTTGTAGTACGGACGTAGAACATGATCCAAAGCAGCAGGAGATGGAGGCCAACCACGCACAATTTGTGTACGCAGTGCAGAGAGTTCAGGACAACGAGCAGAGGCAGCAGCAAATTCATCCTGAGATATGGCAGTTGGACCGGTGGACAGTAAAGCAACAAACTCAGGTTCTGTATCCGACTCTGCATCTGAAGTATGAGGCAGGGGCAGGCGAGACAAACAATCTGCAGTGTGATTTTCAGATCCAGCACGGTACTGAACTGTGTAATTAAAACAGAGCAACCGAGCAGCCCACCGAGCTATGCGCATTCCAGCTCTATCATTCCCTTTTGTGGTCAGCAGTGTAGTTAATGCTTGATGGTCAGTCCGCAAGGTAAATCTGCGACCCCATAAGTATGTCCTCCACTTCTCTACTGCCCAAACACATGCCAGAGCCTCCTTCTCAACAGTGGAGTATTTCTGTTCAGCTGGGGTGAGCGTTCTGGATGCGAAAGCGACAGTAATTTCTTTACCATCAGTGTCTATTTGTGAAAAGACAGCACCTAATCCGTAATCAGACGCATCAGTAGAAATGACCACTGGCAGTCCCGGGTCAAACAGTGCAAGAGCAGGACTGTGTACAAGTAGCTCTTTTACTTCAGCTAAGCTTTGTTGAGCTTCATTAGACCAGTGAAATCCACTGTCGTCCCTCAGGCATGCATGCAGAGGCGCCACTACTGTAGCGAAATTGGGAATAAACTTATTGTACCATGAGAGGAGTCCCAGCAGAGAACGTAACTGAACAGCATCTGATGGTGCAGGTGCATTGACTATTGCAGAGAGATGTTCCTGATCCAGTTGAATACCTTGTGCAGTCACTACGTGTCCTAAAAATTTCAAGCTCTGCTTTCTGAATTGACACTTGGACTCATTTAGCATCAATCCAGCATCTTTGAGACGTTGCAGCACATCTTTTAGCGCTTGATCATGCTCCTGTTGTGAACGTCCCCAGACGATGATGTCATCTAGGTAGTTTGCAACATTCTTAATTCCTTTTAGAATGACAACCATCATTTTCTGAAAAGCAGATGGAGCAGACGCCAAGCCATAAGGTACCCTCCGGAATCTGAAGAGGCCCTCATGTGTAATGAATGCTGTCAGGTCCCTGCTGTCTTCATGAAGCAATACCTGATGATATGCACTTTCCAAATCTATAGTCGAAAACACAGATGCACCTTGCAGTAATGTCATCATCTCTTCCATATGTGGCAATGGGTAGCTGTCTACTATAACTGCTTTGTTGGGTCCTCGCAGATCCACACACATGCGGATCCCCCCCCCCCCGTTTTCTTTTGGACCACAACAATTGGAGAAACCCATTGAGATGAGTCAATTCTTTAGATTATGCCTGCATTCAAGAGTCGATCTAATTCTGTGGAAACAGCATCTCTCACAGAGAAAGGTAAGCGACGTAATTTATGTCTGACAGGAGGTACAGAGTCAGAAATGTTTACCTTGTGTGTAAAATTCTTCACACAGCCAAATGCAGTATGCTGTGATGGAGTGGAGAGGGCACAAACTGAAGCAGATTGTGGTGGCGGCAACACAGTATGTCCATCAAATCTGACCTGGAGTCCTTTAATCAGATCCATGCCTAGCAATGCTGTGCCATTGTCGACAATGAAGAAGTGTGCAGGACACGTAAGGCCATATTTAGTTACCATTGCAATTAAACAGCCTAGTACTGAAATTGGCTCTTGTGAATATGTAACTAAACGGGCAGTAGGAGCTTGTAACGGCACAGAGCGGAAATGCTGTTCATACAATTGTTTCGGCAAGATGGACACAGATGAACCAGAGTCAACTGTGAGTTGAAGAGACACGGATGTAGCAGCAGGTGTAGCATTTATGGTCACATCGCACATCAAACGGTCAGTTGCTCCAGGCAGATTAAGAATACAGACCTCTGGTAATTCAATTGAATGTACTGAACGAGTAGGAGCGGAACGACAAACTCGTGCAAAATGTCCAGTCTTATTGCAATTCTTACATTTAACAGATGCAGCAGGGCAGTTTTGTGCGTTTGCAAGATGTCCAGCTGAGCCACAGCGGAAGCATATCCGAGCTGAAGGGGCTGAAGCAGAGGTTTTTGATGAGGTACATGCTTTGAATTTGGCCTTTGAACGCTGTCGTCCGAATGCAGGAGTAGCGTGTACAGCTTGTACTGAGGTATTTGTACTCATTGATTTCGCCTGAGCATCAGCAGCCTCTAGCTGTGTAGCGATTGTAATTGCGGTCTCCAGAGTCAATTTAGATTCCACTAATAATCTTTCACGAATGCGAGGGTCAGCAATGTTTTCAACAAGCTGGTCACACAGCATATCATCTAAATTATCAGCAAACTCACAAGTAGTAGCCAAATCTCTCAATGCAGCAATGTATTGCACAATTGTTTCATCTGTTCGCTGTACTCGTTTTCTGAACGCACGTCTTTCCACTACCACATTTCTTTTTGGAGTGAAATGCTCTTCCAGAGATTTAACAGCATCTGCCAGATTGTCACCGGTATTGGGCAAAGTATAAAATAGTCTCTGACCTTCCGTTCCGAGGCAGTGAAGAAGCAAAGCCCGTTTTCTGGCTTCTGGCCAGGCATCTCCAGTTGCATTTATATAGTTCTGAAACATTTTCATCCATGTGACTAGTGGTATTGCGGGCTCACCGTGACAAGGCAAAAAAGGGCTTGGAAACGGAGCACTTACAGATGCCATCCTCAATAAAATCCGTCCTCGTCGCCAATTTGTTATGTCTTTATGTAGACAAGAAAGACTAAAGAGATATTCCTTCAGGAAACTTTAATCCAAATCCTCAGTATCAACAGTACAACTAAACATGCACATGTGCAACAGACTCACTCTTCTCTTCTCCTCTCACTACCACCAGCAGTGTTGCCAGATTAGAAATGTCGAAGTATCGTACCAAAACCTCAAAATTATCGGTTTTTAAAAAAAATTATCGTACACAAACCAAACGCATAAAATATAGTTATTTTCCAACAATTTTATTTTCCAAATAATTTTACATCCAATTTGAACAAGCTGTATAATACGCTCACATTAACTGGAGGAAGTCTGAATAACTTTTTTTTCCAAAGTGCAAAAGATATGCCGAAAAAAGTGCACAAAAAAAGAAAAAAGTGCACAATTAACACAAAAAAAGATTCAAATTCGATCTCTAAGTCGCTGTCATCATCGGATGCCACATCCACTTGTGCTGTGTTGGCAGATGTTGTTGGTTGGGGAATCCTTTTACGGTACAGATTGGATGCCGTCATGGAGCGCAGCATACGTGCTTGCGTGCAGGCAGGCGAGCCAGCGAAATGATTCGGGGTCCGAGAGAGAAGCGGTAGGATGTGTGTTTGGACGAACGCCTGAAAACTCTGAAATTATCGTACATTATGGGATTTTTTTCATTATTGATCGTACATCGTACAGAGGTCAAAATTATCGTACAAATACGATAATTATCGTACATCTGGCAACACTGACCACCAGGAACTGATTGCCATCTAGTGGTGTATTAATGTAAGGACATCACAATATTTAACTTATATAACTTTTATATAAATTTATATAACTTATAATTATTTTTATTTTTTTTGTAACCATCGCTTTCATGCAACCATGATGCGGCGCCGCATATAGCGCATCCCCACTTTTTGCGCCACTGCTGCTGACACACGGTCTCGCGCGGAGACGCTCGTCACTAACGCCTAAATACATAGGCTAGAACTGTGGCAAGTTCTCCCTAACCTTGAGAAACTGTGCACAAGTGTACCAAGTAATACAAAATTGCAGTATGTCATAACACTAGTAAAGACATGAGCTGTTTGTTTGGTTTTGATTCAAAGTCTGATTGTTTAAGGCACTGGACTTCAGCTTGGACAAATTCTTGAGAGTGTGAGGAGTCATCGTTGAGTAGAATAGGAGCTCTAATTTCTTGTCTGACTTGGTCTTCTGAGTGGTATGATTCATCATTTATCATGCCTCCAACATCTGAAAAAAGGTGAAGAATATCATTACTTTTCAAGTAGAACATGCAGAATTAGTGCATGGTTTTCCAATTCAACCAAATGAGACAAAAGTGTTACAGTAATATTAAAATCTAATACTTCATATAAGCCATTCAAGTTTCTCATCATAAATGATTCAATCTACATTCAAAATGACATTAATCTTACCTGTTGAACTGCCTTTTTCATGGGATTCCTTTTTTGATTCCTTTAAAAAAACAAATAAATAAAAAGTAATTAAAACATAAATATTTGTTTCCTTTATTATTCTTTCATGTTAAAGAAATTAAGTTTCAATATACCTGTATCCCTGTTTTATCTGATCAAAGAGAAATACAGTTATTAATAATGTAGTCATCTTTATGCTATATAGTGTACTGTATATACAGTATATAGGGTAAGTGTAGAGGGTAAAGTCAGGTAAATTGGGCAATCAAGTAAAATGGACCAGATAACTTTGTTGCTACAGTCCTTTAAGAATCAAGAGTCAATGATTGTAAATATATAAAATGTTGCTGTTCTTTTCTTTACATGAGGTTTAAAGGTTTAGTATGTACTGTTGCAATTATATACATTAATAGTGTAGAATTTAAATGTTGACATTTATTCTCCTTTACCATTTAAATTCATAAAATGATTTGTCCCATAGTTTAACACAGAATGACAGAAGAAACCTGACACACACAAACACTTTTAAAAAATTGTCCAATTTACCCGACAACATCAACAGTATGTTCTGTACGTTCTATTGTTCTATTCTATTGATTTAATCTGGTTGTTGTATTTTCATAATGTCCATTAAGAAAACAACTATAGATTTCATATAAATGCATCACATCAAAAAATATTTTTAAGAGGGTAGAATTAACCTTACATGAACTTGCAGATTGTTTCTTCTTCCAAATATATATGCTAACAAATATTAATGCAAATATTAAAGTTAGTATGACACAAGTAGTGATGATGATTGCTGGAGCAACAGAAGGTTTTCCACATTCAGCATCAGATGAAAATGTTCCTGGGGTTATTTCAATAAGCCCCATGTCCTCACATCTGTGAATGTTATACAGGATCAGAGTTTTTGAAAAATGATAACAAACAGTAAACCACACAAACAGCTCAAGTGAACACTCACTTTGTGTGCGGTAAGCAGGATGAGAAAGATCCATTTGAATATTTTTCACCTGTACAGTTTTCACACACAGTATCTGTGGAGCCAGTACCTGCAGAGACAGTAAACATATAGATTATGGATGTTTTAATTTTTTGCAAATTATGCAATAAGATATCTTACATAAAATATGAATACAGTAACAACTCATTTGAATATTTTCAAAGCACAGCAGAGAATTGTTATTGAGCATTTATAGACTTAATAAAATACCTTTCTATTTGAACAATAATAAAAAAGAATTGTGTTTCGTGCACCGTGTGTTTTTATACATTAGTTTTAGATTATTACCTGTTTGTTTGATGTATTGTCCAGGGTTGCATTTAGAATGTACCACAGCCAAATTGCAGCTGCCTTTACTTTTGGCAATGCAGTAAAATCCCTCCAGTGGTCCACAAACATTATCCGAAGACGGAGTGCATGCTTTATTGACTCTTAAGCCTTGGCCTAAGATGGACATGAGTCAGTAAAGGTTTATAAAGAATTATGGCATAAGAAACATCATGCATCAAGTTATCTGCTGGTCTTTTAACAGATACATTTGCAGTTGCATCTGAATGAACTGATAATACACCATAAAAAATATTCTTAGATCAAGTATACTGGAAAAATACAGCAATGTTGTTGTTGTTTACTTATTATTCTGATGTTCTTACAACTTTCAGGAACACAAGAAATACATCTCAATGCACCTTTTCTATTTTAATATATTTTTAAGTTAATGGGATTCACCCTAAAATTAAAATGATCTCATCATTTACTCGCCCTCTTGCAATCCCAGATGTGTTTGACTTTCTTTCTTCAGCAGAACACAAACAAAGCTTTTTAGAAGAATATCCCAGCTCTGTAGGTCCTTACAATGCAAGTGAATTGGGATGAGATCTTTGAAGCTCTAAGCATCACATAAAGGCAGCATAAAAGTAATCCATATGACTGCAGTGGTTAAATCTAAAGTATGTCTTCAGAAGCAAAATGATAAGTGTGGGTGAGAAATAGATCAATATTAGATCAATAAGTCCTATTTTACTATAAATCTCCACTTTCACGTTCACATCTGAAATTTCAGATGTGATATTCTTCTAAAAATCGTAATTGGTGTTCAGCAGAACAAAGAAAGTCATACACATGTGGGAAGGCATGAGGGTGAGTAAATGATCATTTTCATTTTGGGGTGAACTATCCCTTTAAAAAAAAGCATAGCATAGAAAACATGAGATGAAACTCAACAATATCCACCCACATAAATATATATAACTCTTTGTCATATACAGCATTGAAGAAGAAGAAAAAAAGAAATAAAGTGTTTATTTCCTACAAACCCCTTTTTTGCTGTTGTTATTATTTGCAGGGACAGTTTTTAGGATAAAGAAAAATAGCCACAGGTGATTATGTTGTTTGGAAAATGGATTCTAAAAATGTTTAAAGAAATGTGAAAAATGTGTCATCAATCAAGATAAACTGTAACAGACACTGTAAGGGGACATTACACTGGTCCAATGGTGGTATCCAGCAGGATGGTGAAGTTCTGCGAGTGTTCGTCTTTTCTGATGCACGTTTGGTTTTACATCTTAAACTATCTGCTTCGTCTGCTTCGTGTGGTGTCTCTGTTGTTCGTCTGTTCTCTTCATAAATAAAAAAAATGCATAATATGCTACATGCTCGTCCTATAAGTTCATGAATAAAAAAGAAAATGTGAATTCAAATAAAAGCTATTAAATGTCTTATTATCATTAAAATATGAAAATTAATATGACGGGTAATAATAGATTATGACGGTATTTTTACGACCCTGTCTGTCAAAATGACGGACGATGAGAAAGACTAATGCAAGTTTTTTTAACTTGTTTTCTTTTTCTTTTCTTTTTTTTTTGGCATAGACGAATTTCAAACATTACAAGTTTGACAGAAAACATGGATAATTTCTTGAAAAGGAAATATATTAACGATGGTTAGCCTATATGTGATAGTGGTGTGCCATAGAATTTTTTAGTCATAAAAAGTGTGCAGTGGCAGAAACAAGGTTGGGAACACTGGATTAAATTATTTTGAGGCGATTGTTTGATTTTGCCAGAAGAGTCAGGGGTTTTGTGAATGTAGTTTGAAGATTTGGTTTTGTGTTTAAAGTTGTGAGAAATTGGGTGAAGTTTTCAAGAAATGTGTCTTAGCAATTGTGAAAAACTGTAACATAATATAGATACAAATCATAGAAACATACCTGGTAGTATAAAGGACACACAATAACTGTGTGGGAGATCTGACTTACAGATTTCTCCCTGAACCTTTTGCCAACCTTCCTTAAATACCCAGACAGAATAAACATCAAAGACCAAATGGCAAGGATTTGGGGATTAATAGGTTTCGGTTCCTCAGAAGGAGTCACCATTTGAAGACCTCTGGGAGACACATCCTTACAGCAGAGACATCATTTTGTTATGACCAGTCTACTGCTGTGGGACTGAGACTAAAGTACTACTCGCACTGAGACCTTTTACATAAAACTAAACACATGATACAACAATTTTGCACATACAGGATTCAGATGGATTTGAGGTGATTCTGAGCTGGAACAATGAGGAGAAGAAGAGGGGAGTGAGGAACTGATGAGAAGAAACAACAATGAAGTGGGTGTTTTACAATGGTTGTTATCTCAGGTGGAGATGCTAACTTTGTGAGAGAGTTCTTATGTTTATTTCTCAAAAGTTCTTTGTTTTCTCAGGAAGTGATGCTCACTGAGCCCATTCCACTTCCAACACTATTTTTACCATCAAGCTACCAGCTTCCATTTACTTGTTGCTGAACAACATCCAAAACAAAATGTTTTTTTCATTCCTGATGAACATATATAAAGGGGACACTCACCTGTATGACACTCAGTGCAGGAAAAGCATTCTGTAAGGCCACTGGATTCATCAATGAAAGTGCCCTTAAGGCATGGAACACAAGTTGTACTGGTATCATCTGTGCAGTGCCAATAAACACGATTACCTTAAAACGCAGGAAATTAAATTTGTCTGTGATTAAGCAATGGTTTAACTTCTTGAAAGAGACATTATTTGTAATTGCTTATTTTAAAAAGATGTCCTGTTACCCAGACTCAGAATACATTTTTGTATGACACTGTTATATACTCTATTTAAACACTTAAGCAGAATAAAGCACAACAGTGCCTGCATGCCCAATTTTTCCAGCATCTTGGTTTCAAAAGTGTTTTTCCCATGAATTTTTTCATAGGGATTTTATAAGTCTTTGTAAAGAATTTGTAAGAATTCTAAGACATGAAATAAATCAACCAGCACATAGGTGAAACACAAGATTTGATTTTTGAAGCAAAAACGTTTTTGAAAAACAGGCAAAAACAAAGCTACAAGATTAACATCTTAAATGAGGAAATAAATTACAATCTCATGAAGCACTGCAAATAATGTATTAGAATAAAAAAATACGGAAATAAAACTATTGATTTCAAGTTGTGGATATTTAGATATTGGTGGATCTGACTGGTGGATCTCAGGGTAGTCTAGTTCTTTACCAGGGGTTCCAATATTAAAAGCATTTTTGGTTTAAAAAAAAGTTTAAATAAGATGTCTGATGGCTTCAGCAGAAGCATACACCATAATTTATTTGTCTGTATATAAAGTTATTTTTTATAATCAGTTCCTTCTATGGAATAAAAATGAATGGGATTTATACTTCTGAGTCCAAACCTTTGAGTGTTATCAAGGCAATTACCTTCATTAAAGAACTATATTTGAACAAACATGGTGATACAAAAACCTTATTATCAACTTTATATAGAATTAAATACATTTGCATTTGTGTATTCAATTTGCCCATTTTCATGGAGTCTTACCAGGTGCACACATGGGACAGCATTGATTGTCTTTCTCATATTCAGCATGGCCACATCCACATAAACAAACTTTATAGTTAAGAGGGATAGTAATAGTTAAAATAACAGCAATTTTTAAAGTGAACATGGTCACATAAATCTCAAATATGCAGAGGAGTTTAGTCAGTTAATGTACAAAAGAAGATGTTCTTGCATTTCAGTAGCTACTATAGGGGCAGGGGCAGTGGTGGCTCAGTGGTTGAGGCTCAGGGTTACTGACCAGAAGGTCGGGTGTTCAAGCACCACCCCCAGCACCACCAAGATGACACTGTTGGGCCCTTGAGCAAGGTCCTTAACCCTATCTGCTCCAGGGGTGCTTTATCATGGCTGACCCTGCACTCTGACCCCAGCTTAGCTGAGATATGTGAAAACTAATACATTTCACTGTATATATGCAAAAAAAAAAAAAAACTGTGTGTATAATGTGTGACCAAAATAAAGGATTCTATTCTAGGATTCTAAGGATTCTATACTGCCCAGTGCAGACATTGGCTTAAATTTTAGGGGATTTTACAGAAGAGTCAATGTGACTGTTCAAGATTCTTCAAGATGAGATCTACTCATGTGAACATGCTTCCTGCAGGCAGTATTCTTACGGAAACAAACTGAAACATAAAGAAGGAAAAATGCATTTGAATGCCTTTAATTATGGACAATAATAATTGAACATGTACCATACAATTAAATGTTAGCTTACTCTTAATCTTTATCACGTAAGACAATATCAATCAACCAGTTGTGGAGAGAAATTAAAACACTTTCACTTTCATTTTTAATCTTTCGGAAATCCCCGTTTGATAACTAGCCGTAAAGAAACTTAATAACACGTGAATAAATGATCAGAATGAATACTAGGCCTATAACAAACATTTATAACATAAATAGCCATTTATGTTTATCTATATTTTTTTCGACTGCCTGTACAAAACGGTCATCACATATGGTGATACGTTATTGAATGCTTAAGTTACGATCTGCCTCAATAAAAACACTAAAACGACTTACCAAGGAATATAATCTAATTTATATTCGATTGCATTCCCAACGCCAACAGACTTAGTTTGGTATGTGATCTCGAATCCTGGTGAGTCGTTCTTTCATAAGTTTATGGCATATAATATTATGCGGAAGCGAGCGCTGTTAGGTTATCGATACTTTGGATATCTTTGGGACCGTCTGAAAACTCCACACACGAAGATAAAACGTCACTGGCATTAGAGCGTTCATTCAATTGAATTGGATGTTCAATAATAAGAAAAAAAAACACCGATTTAGGTCATTTAAAAAAATAAAAAAAAATCAGATTTTTTTAAAAAAGGAAAGAAAAACATGAATATATATATATATATATATATATATATATATATATATATATATATATATATATATATATATATATATATATATATATTCACTTTCCTAAGGTTGTAGTTGGTTCCCAGTGGATAGACTGATTTACTACAGGTGAGATTTACAGTAGCCTATTCAATTAGTTAAGAAATATTCACCAAAAAAATTATTTTCACATTCCAAAAGTTGTAGTTAGTCCCTAGTGGATAGTTCCCCTTCTGTCACTCACTTGACCTTGTGTTGACCTTGAAGTGAAACAAGGAGCTTCTTTCAAGAGCCTTGGATACCTCTGAATATGAGAAAAGGCCAATGTCAAATTTGGACATACGGGTATAAAAGGCGGGGATCGTGCATCTGTTCAGTCAGATTCTTTCTTCAGAGCCGAGCGGTTGTGTGATCAGCGAGCTGATACATTCACTACTGTTCCACTCACCTCTCAGAGCATTGCTGTTGGATCCTACTGCGCATTTTTTTTTTTTTTTTTTATTGCATCAAAAAAAATACAGAGATTTGTACATGAATATACACTTCACAACAAGGGTTAAAAATAAAAAATTGGTTCTTCCAGGGGTAAAAGTTACAATAATTTAAAGTAACAAAAAGCTTCATAGGTCTTTCTTGCTTTTTTGTTCTTAATTTTATCTATTACCATATTGTTTAATCTCTTTTATAAAGTGTTCAAAGTTTGGCTTAGCTTTAGTCCATTTTTTCCACATGAATGTGATATTTTCCTAGTAAAATAAAAAGTTGTATAAGGAAGCACATCGTACTTTTGGAATCAACATTGTCCTGCACAAAAAAAAAAAAAAAATTACATCATACAGATCAATTTCCTACTGCCCATTACCAGCGGCTTTCTCCCTTCTCTGCACAACAGTGCAGTCCACGCCCATGGGCGCTTTGACAGCGTTTACTAAAAGAGCAAATACATCTCTAAAAGAGGTGAGCTCTCCCATCTTCTCTCCTATTGGCTGTCGCTTCCGTAAGTCGCTCTTCATTTGAATAAAGTTGAACTTCAACTTTAGTTGCTCTAGTGCGTCGCTGGACATGTCCACATCTAGTCGCCAATGGTCGTGACAGCTCGTGTCACCGGAAGTCGCTGTGCTCTCATTTAAAATGAATGGGATGGTGTCGCTGTCGCGCGCGATGTCGCTGGCAGTGTGTACGCAGCTTAACCCTAACTACAGGTGATAAGATAAAAAATGATCCCTTACCCTGCTCAACACATGTTTCAGCTCCTGCATTCCAAAAAAGTGCTAGCAAGCCATCAAAACAAAAATAGCCAGACATAAAAACAGCTTCTTTCCCCAAGAAGTGGCTCTCCTCTCCTTAATAACTGACTTATAAGTGACCTGCACAATAATTGGACTGCAACCTGTGCAGTTTATTATATTAGGTATTATTGATGTTTAAGTTAATACAAAATTTGTACAAATAAATCTTGTTGACTGACATTTTGGGTATTTTAGATATTTTTAAAATTGAGTTTTAAACTGTGAAGAGTGAGATCTTTGAGGTTCTGTGTACGTCCATGTCTATAAGAATCAAAATTTTCATATTGTGTGAAGAGATAAACTGTTTTATAGTCCAGTGAGACCAGTAAGTTACAATACATCTGGTAAAACTAAAACTGCAAACTCACACCCTGTTTTTATCACAAAGAAATATTGTGTGAAAAGGTGTGTTGGCTCTGTTTCCTGTTCATTGCCATGTGGTGAAAAGTGTAAACGCTCTCTGTATGCGTAGGCTTTTGTACAAAAATGCACCAAATGCATGGGGACACAATGCAAGTGTGCAAGATACAAGGATTTCAGTGATGTACTGGAAAATAGTTTTACAGGATCTGACCTTGGGGATGAGTAACTTAATTTGCTTGATAATTATTTTTTCTTTACAATAATTGCAACTCTAACAGACACTGCCACAACAAAGACTACACACACTCCGAAAATAAGAGGCAGTATGTATGGACAGGTCTGGACTGGTAATCTGGTATACCGGACATTTTCCCGGTGGGCCGATGCTCTTTGGGGCCGATTCAGGGGCGGACTGGCCATTGGGAGAACTGAGCGGGCCGGTGGGTCTTCCGCGAAACGTGCTGTATGGCCGCGATAAGCTCAAATGAGCCTCTGCTTTATGCAGAATGGACCATAGAATGGTGCCGCGATAGGCAGAAAAGTACAGCCAAAAGATATTAGTTAGAAAAGGGCTCAATTTAATTTCAAATCTATTGAGGCAGAATTTAAACAACCAATGAACAAGTTTCATTTTAACAACTGGTGGAAAGTCAATGTTGTAGGATACATGAACTTTGTATATAATTTGCAGAGAGTATCTGAATATGAACCAGCAGGACAGTCGCCTGTTTCTATATTCTGTTCCTATAGAAACATAGGCAGAAATATACAGCATACACCTTTAGTTACATTCTGTATCAAGGTCAAGGTCAATTTATTTATAAAGCACATTTAAAAACAACTAGTGTACTAAAGTGCTATACATAAACTAACACAGAACATAGAATAGGACAAGATACAAGGACAAGCAATAAAACAAATAACTATCACTCAAAAGCAAAGGAATAGAGATAAGTCTTAAGAAGTGATAACTGTAATCTCAAAATTGTACTCATCAACAAGTTTAACTGAGGGTATTTAGATGCAGAATAACAGACAGACCGGTTTGAATGATGTGTGTATTGTCAAGTTCAACAGGTTGAATGTTTTCTGAAGTGTTTAATTGTTGAGTGTGAATAATACACTCACAGTGGAAATCTTACCCCATGTGCTGTCATTTTACCCCATGCATCATCTTATCCTATGTATTTGGAGACATGGACAATGACTGGAATACATGAAGCCTACACAACTATTTTCTCAGAATACATTTACACAGCATTTCACCCATTGCCCTGTATATATGTTAGTTACTGTATATAAAACAGAGATTGAATTTCTTAAATTCACCAGAGAAATCAGTTATTGTACAGATTTGAAATTATAGTTTAGTATCATTGTGCTTTAAATCTGAAAATATGAAACTTTAAGAGAGTTCAGATGTGTTTGGAGAGTTTGACCAGCATTTAAATGAATAATATGCTGTTGTAGGATGCTGATACTGAAAATGTATTAAACACAAAATTTACATTTATATAATAAAAAAATGATTCATACAAAGTGAATGACACTGAAAGCTTTATAGAATATACTTAATGAAAATAAGTAAACGTTCATTTGTATTTACAATGTGCTTTACAGATGTACATAACGATTATATTCAAATGTAGGGAATTTCATAGTCGTATATTATGTTGCTACATATCTTCATAGATGAACATTTCTCAGGCAGATTAGATGTTTTACAAAAACATTTGTCTTAAGTCAGTTATTTTATGTCTTCTGCTTTTGTGTGTCAGGAAATATTTATTTAAGATTTCCAAACAAAATTACTTTTGCTAATAGAATTGAATAGAACTGCCCGGATCTAAACATTGAGTATATCTAGGATTGCATGAAGCCTAAATTTACATAGAACTGTGGCAAGTTCTCCCTAACCTTGAGAAACTGTGCACAAGTGTACCTTGAAAAACTTGTGCTGCATTCAAGATAGATTATGTGGTCACACAAAATATTGATTTAGTTTTTTTGTGTTTACTGAAATTTGTATGAAGTTAAATGATGAATAAAAATTAGTCATGGCAATATTTCTGTTAACATCATCACTATACAACATTTTTCACATCAGCCTAAAATATTTGCACAGGACTGAAGATATTATAAACTTTTGTTTGAGGCCTGGCACACACATTATTGTGTAATTATCTCATTTCCAGTTCAATCAGATTCTCTTGTCTGACTTGGTCCTCTGAACTCAAGTGGTATTATTTACCGTGCCTGTTTGACTTGATTAAGGTTTGCAAACCCTTAAATAAATAATACATGTATTATTCAACTATAGCAACAGAGAAAGCATTAAAAGCACAAGATTATATGTTTACTGATAGTGGCACCTGGTGGCCAAGGTTGGTACCGCTTGCATTTTTTTGAAGAGAGAAAAACATTTTTTGGAGAGAGACATTTTTTTTTAATGTTTTATTTTTTGAGAGAAAAAAATTGAAGAGAGAAAAAAAAATGTAGGAGAGAATAAAAAAAGTTTTGAAGAAAGAAAAAAAATTAAGACTTAAGACACAATTTATTTTTATTTTTTTTCCCACCTTGCGGTTCAGAGCTTCCATAATTTTCAAGAATCATGAACATGAAGAATTAGTGTCTTGTAAGGTTTTCCTAGTCAGCCACAGGATACAAAATTGTTAACACATTAAAGTCTAATATTTTATATAAGCCATACAAGTTTCTCGTCATAAATTATTAACTCTACATGCAAAATTACATTTTAAAATTACAGTTAAACTGCTTTGTTCATGGGATTAATTTTTTGAGTCCTTTAAACAAAACGAATATATACACATTTTTGCTATTTAAAACATAAATATTTGTTTCCTTTATTACTCTTTTATGTCAAAATGTTTTCATTACATAGAAATTGTTTCTCTAATTCTTTAATGTATTATTTCAATAAGCCCCATGTCCTCACATCTGTGAATGTTATACAGGATCAGAGTTTTTGAAAAATGATAACAAACAGTAAACCACACAAACAGCTCAAGTGAACACTCACTTTGTGTGCGGTAAGCAGGATGAGAAAGATCCATTTGAATATTTTTCACCTGTACAGTTTTCACACACAGTATCTGTGGAGCCAGTACCTGCAGAGACAGTAAACATATAGATTATGGGTGTTTTCATCTTTTGGCAATTATGCAATACGATATCTTGCATAAAATATGAATACAGTAACAACTCATTTGAATATTTTCAAAGCACAGCAGAGAATTGTTATTGAGCATTTATAGACTTAATAAAATACCTTTCTATTTGAACAATAATAAAAACAAACTGTGTTTAATGCACCGTGTATTTTTAAACATTAGTTTTAAATGCAGTTGCATCTGAATGAACTGATAATACACCATAAAAATGATTCTTAGACCAAATAAATTGATAATTTAAAACAGATAACAGATAACAGATAAGATTATAGATAATTTCTTCCCGAGGCGAAGACCCCCAGAGATGCGCAGTCAGGTCAATGCTTTCCTTCCTGCAGGAGAGGCTGGAGGGACGGCTGTCCCCCTCCACCTTGAAGGTGTATGTGGCCGCCATAGTGGCACACCACGATGCGGTGGATGGTAAGTCCCTTGGGAAGCACGACCTGATCATCAGGTTCCTGAGAAGAGCCCTGAGACTGAATCCTCCTTGGCCACGTCTCTTCCCCTCATGGGATCTCTCTGTGGTCCTCCTGGGCCTTCGGAGAGCCCTGTTTGAGCCCATGTAGTCAGTCGAGCTGATAGCCCTCTCCTTGAAGATGTCCCTCCTGACTGCGCTCACCTCCATCAAGAGGGTTGGGGACCTGCAGGCATACTCTGTCAGTGACACCTGCCTGGAGTTCTGTCCGGAAGACTCTCACATGGTCCTGAGACTCCGACCGGGCTATGTGCCCTAGGTTCCCACGACCCCTTTCAGGGATCAGGTGGTGAGCCTGCAAGTGCTGCCCCGGGAGGAGGCAGACCCAGCCTTATCATTGCTGTGTCCGGTGCATGCGTTGTGCACCTACTTGGATCGCATACAGAGCTTTAGACACTCTAAGCAGCTCTTTATTTGCTTCGTAGGACCGCGGAAAATGAATGCTGTCTCCAAATAGAGGAGTTCCCACTGGATTGTGGATTCCATCGTGCTGGAATACCAGGCCCAGGCTGTGCCCGCCCCTTTGGGAATATGAACACACTCTACGAGGAGTATGCCTCCGGTAGCCCCCTGTGATGTATTTTCTGTGGTACGGTCCCCCATATGTCTCCCTTTGGCAGAGCCCTCTCTGCCCCCTGTCACTGTGTTTATAGAGCTCCTCCCCTTCGAGGTAGGACCTACCACCGCGCCTCTTCCATGTGCGACTGGTGAGCCCACATGACATGCTTGCCACATGTTAACCTCCCCTTTGGGCAGGATGTGGTCTCTGCGGTGTCTTTTCCCCCTGAAAGAATAGGAAAGGAAAAGAACACCTTCCCCTGCATGAATAATAGCATTTGTTTGCCCCTGCCGAATCTAATACTCTTTGGAGAGAAAAAACATAGAGAGAAAAGGCTGTGGCCTGCTCCCATGCAAATTATGTCTACCCCCAAAGGATGTGTGGAACTACATGATGTCTTTTGGGGCCTGCTATTATGCATGCAGCAGCTTGCTTGCACCTGCATCGGCAGTATATATAACACAGTTCAGCTAGTTGTGGCATTTCATATAGGGACCCCTAGTGTCACTACATCAACACAACATCGAGTGAGTGACAGAAGGGGAACAGTTACTGTCGTAACCTCCGTTCCCTGATGGAGGGAACGAGACGTTGTGTCTTTCTTGCCACAATGCTGTACAACCAGCTGGAATGTCTGGGACCCTGTCTTGGCTCTTCAGCATAAAACCTGAATGAGTGGCCACACGCCAGGTCCTTCTAAACCTGTATGTCCGGGGAAGTGGCATGCAAATTCCACTCCCCAATTCTCATTGGCATTTTCTCAAAGATCAGAGGTGTTTGGGGCTCCCAAGAGTGACTCCTAGTGTCACTACATCAACACAGAATCTCGTTCCCTCCATAAGGAAATACGATAGTAATGAGACAATTTTAGGATAGAAAAAATATATTTTAGGTTTATTGAAAAATCTATTTTGGTGGGGTGTTTGTTTCCTGATATTGGTGGATCTGATGGTGGTTTTTCCCCACAGGATCATGGGTAGTATATTTCTTCACCAGAATTCTGATATTTAACATATAAACTCGTAAAAAAAGCAAGTTAAAAATCCAAATAACTTACAAGCATCTGTGGAACGGTCATTAAGACACTAATAGCTTACAGCTTAAAGAGACCTTTCTACTGACTCTGTAAAACACCAAAAGTAAAATGCCCAGGGTCCTTGCTCATCTGCATGAATGTGCCTTAGGAATGCTGCATGGAAGCATGAGGACTGCAGATGTGGCTAGTGCAATTTATTACAATTGCAATGCCCGTACAATGAGACGCCTAAGACAGCGCTACAGGGAGACAGGAAGGACAGCTGATCATCCTCGCAGTGGCAGACAACATGTAACAACACCTGCACAGGATCGGTACATCCAAATATCACACCCGAGGGACAGGTACAGGATAGCAACAACAACTGCCCGAGTTACACCAGGAATGCACAATCCCTCCATCAGTACTCAGACTGTCCACAATAGGCTGAAAGAGGCTAGACCGAGGGCTTATAGGCCTGTTTTAAGACAGGTCCTTACCAGATATCACCGGTAACAACGTTGCCTATTTGCACAAACCCACCTTCGCTGGACCAGACAGGACTGGCAAAAAGTACTCTTCACGAGTTCTGTCTCACCTTGGATGATGGTCGGATTTGCGTTTATCATCGAAGGAATGAGTCCTCCACCAAGGCCTGTAATCTGGGGCGGTGTGTCACAGCATCATCGGACTGAGCTTGTTGTCATTGCAGGCAATCTCAACACTGTGCGTTACAGGGAAGACATCCTTATGTGGTACCCTTTCTGCAGGCTCATCCAGATATGACCCTCCAGCATGCCATAGTGCTTATTCTGTGCGTGATTTCATGCAAGACAGGAATATAAGTGTTCTGCCATGGCCAGTGAAGAGCCCGGATCTCAATCCCACAGAGCATGGCTGGGACCTGTTGGATCGGATGGTGAGGGCTAGGGCTATTCCCAACAGAAATGTCCAGGAAAATTGCAAGTGCCTTTGTGGAAGAGTGGGGTATATATATATATATATATATATATATATATATATATATATATATATATATATATATATATTAGGGCTGTAACGATACGCAATATAAAATCGAAATCGCGATACTCAGGTCCACGAACCGTTATCGCGATGTGAGAAGGGAGAATCGCGACACACACACCCCTTCCAACTCCCAGAGTTATCCTTTCCATCCAGATCCAATGCTACCGCATCTTTAAATTACTATTAGTATTATTTGAAGTTAACATTATAAAATACGTAGACCTACACCACAAAACTAGTTGAGGATAAATTATTTTAAATTGGGCAATTTTAGCGTTATGGACGTGACATTTGCAGTCAAAACTTGAAATATAAATTCTCAGAAAATGCATTTAATACCAATATATTGAAACTTCTGTTTATATATCCATAGCCTACTCCCTTAATAAAGTCCAGTAAATGTCCAGACATTAGAAAAATATAAGTCTACACATGCATTTTATATTTAATATGAGGGAAATACACATGCGTTACGGACGTGACACAAAACATCTTTAGCGTTTAGGTGGCAAAATATATATTTTTATAATTCTGTGAATTACACTGTACAAACCAAAAGTAGGCCTAATACTACCCACCAGATGAAGAAGGGTTGGCTCTCCCCAGAACATAGAATATTTATTTTATTTTATTTTTCGTGTTCGCATTTATGAGGAAAAAACAATGTAAGGACGTGACAGTTCTCCGGAAGCGGCACTAAAACTTTCACAGAGACCTCAAACAGAAAGCACAAAGCCTTTCTTTAAAGTGAATTTCATTTTGCATTAATTGTATCTCAATTTTAATCAATGTTTCATCAACCAATTGCCTGGATTTAATAAATAAGAAGTAAATATCGATAGATAATCACGGAGTCGCCGGCGCCTGAACTGGACAACCGAAACTCATCGTATAAGGTAGGCTACTTGCCTCACAGACCAGAGAAATATATTTATATCGAAATGTTTACTTTTAAAACGAACAATTCAAAACGAAAGATACAGACTGCTTTCTGCTTATGTAATCCGTATGAAAAGTGCATTTCTCTCTGGCGCGTTCACTGAAGATCGCGAGACAGCATCGTCAACTTCATCTTGCAATAGACACTGACAGAAAACACTTGTTTATTAATAAACAATTAAAATGTCTCCTTGCTATATTTGACATATTCATAATCATTACTTTTGCCGGTTCTTTGTGACAGCTTTTTGGTGCTTTATTGGCAGCGCCCCTTATCATCACCGCATTAGCACCGAAAACATGGAGATTTTTTTTTAGACAATAATCGCACAGCCTATTTGATATTCTATAATTAAATACTCAGTGACTTATCCCAACCAACTATTAAAAAAAGTTTACTTGTAAGCGTCTTTTTACATGTTAGCCTAGTAGCCTACGTATCATGTGACTATACCTTTCCATGTGACGCGAGCTAGTTAAATAATGTGAGGAAACATGGAAAACAACCCAGAGATTGCGGACCCTCCCAATACATTTAAGTCAGCAGTATGGCAACATTTCGGCTAGCGGTGGAGAATAAGGATGGCAATCGTGTAGTCTACAAGACCCACACAATTTGCCGTAGGTTAAGTGTTTTAAGAAGCTTCCTCAAATGTGAACCGGTAACACGTCCAACATGCAGATGCATATCCTACGGCACCATCCCGAAATCAATTTAGTTGGAGCACAGAAAACAACCCAAAAGCAGCAGCCTACACTGCCTAGTTTAGTTTAATAATTTGCATAGTTAATATTGTTCTTTGGTGTTCAGTTTATACAGGTTTTTCAAATGTTATTTAATAAAAATACCGGTATATTTTTTTCTCTCAAAATCTCTCTTTTTTTCACCCCCAAGCCCCGCCCCCGTGATCGAATCGTGATACGAACCGAATCGTGGCTCAAAAATCGTGATACGAACCGAATCGTGGGTTTGGTGTATCGTTACAGCCCTAATATATATATATATATATACACACACACCTACAGTGCATTCAGACAGGGACTAATTATTTAGTCTCTTTTAATACCCATTCTTTTATTTATGGTCAGATTAATTCAAACACATGGCAGAGATGTGGTTAAGAAACTGTACAACTGTTTACTTAACCGCCACTGTTCTTAAAGAGACAGTACTATTTTAGCATATGTTATACCTATTAATTTAAACTCAAGGACTGAGGGCCCTCATAGTTACATGGTCCTATTGAGAGGGCCTTGTATAAGCTGTGGGTGCCACATTTTGAAGCTTATTTTGAAGCTTATATGAAATATTTGTTTTCAAAGTAGATGGTCCGCAAGACCTTGAAGGTAATCAAGGGCCCCTGAGCACTGGCCCCATTGGCCCGGCCCGTAATTCACCTATGCATTCAGAAAGTATTCAGACCTCTTCCTATTTTTTCACATTTTGTTATGTTGCAGGCTTATGCTAAAATGTTTTAAATATTTTTTTTTTCATCAATCTGCAGTTCATGCCCCATAATGACAAATCAAACCCCAGATTTTTGCAAATTTTAACTTTGCAAATTTATAAAAAAGAAAAATGTAAAAAGTATTCAGACCCTTAACTCATTACTTAGTTGATGCGCCTTTGGCAGCAATTACAGCCTCAAGTCTTTTTGGGTATGATGCAACAAGCTTTGCATGACTGGATTTGGGGATTTTTTACCATTCTTCTCTGCAGATCCACTCATGCTCTGTCAGGTTGAATGGGGACCATCAGTAGACAGCCATTTTCTGGTCTCTCCACAGATGTTCGATTGGGTTCATGTCCGGGCTCTGGCTGGGCCACTCAAGGACATTCAGCGTTGTCCCTAAGCCACACATGCATTGTCTTGGCAGTGCTCTGGACCAGGTTTTCAATAAATATCTGTGTTTTGCTGCGTTCAGCTTTCCTTCAATCTTGACTAGTCCCCCAGTCTCTGCCGCTGAAAAACAACCCCACAGCATGATGCTACCACCACAACATTCATGGTATTGTGCAGATGATGAGTGGTGCCTGGTTTCCTCCAAACATGACTGTGGCAGGGCGGAGGGTGGGGCCGGGTTGTGATTATACACACCCGGCCCCTTATCAGGCTAATTAAGCCTCTGAGAGGGATAAAAGTCGATGGCAGACAGTGGTGCGATGAGAGAGAGAGATCGTTTACGGACATGTCTGTCATATGTGTGTGTTTGTCTTTTGTTTAAGTTTAGAATAAAAACATTATTTATATTACAGGTGGTTCTCGACTCTCCTTTACATTGAACAATGTTACTCTGGTGCCGAAACCCGGGAAGGAGGAGGGTTGCCTGTCGCGGAGTCCTCGACACTGCCGTCCACCCAGGGTAGCACAGCTGCCATCCACCGGGGGAGGGAGTAGACCGACCGCCCGGATGCGGTGAACGGCCGCCATCCACGAGGCGAGAGGGGACTGGACTCCCCGACTGCCTGGAGCGATGGAGTCGCTGCCAGGGGCGAGGAGAGCCCTGCCACCCCCCAGAAACGCAGAGGGGTCGAAGGAAGACCGCCGTCCATGAGGGGAGGTGGGAAGTGTCTCCCTGACTGACTGGAATGGTAGGGCCGCTGCCAGGGGCGGAGGAGTGTCCCCTCGAGTCGCAGAGAACGCGGAGGGGCATTCTGACCCGTCTGACTCTGGTCCGCCCGGGGAGAAGCGGCTGTCGTGCGACTGAGAGGTGGAGAAGTGGTTGAGGACATCGGAAAAGTGTATCGGAGAACCGGCGAGTAGGATTCCTCTCTCTCTCACTGCCGCTCTGCGTTGGCCTTTTCCCTCTTGTTTAAATTTTACAGTGTTTTTTTTAGGGGTACTACACTGTTACAGGAAGTACCCCCCCCATTTTAATTATTTCTGTTTCCCTCTCCTTGTCACCTCCCTCGTCCAGGTAGATGGGGATGACCTGCCGGCAGACCGGGCTTAAAGCATGTCCTCTCCGAGCAAAGGGGGGCTGGGGTGTACGTCAGGCCGGGGGCTCCCCAGCCTGAGAGAACGAGGGAGGAATGTGGCAGGGCGGAGGGCAGGGCCGGGTTATGATTATACACACCCGGTCCCTTATCAGGCTAATTAAGCTTCAGAGGGGGATAAAGGCCGATGGCAGACAGTGGTGCGACGAGAGAGAGAGAGAGAGAGAGAGATCACTCTCATATGACGGAAACACACACATATGACGAACATGTCCGTAAACGATCTCTCTCTCTCGTCGCATTGAACTACATTACAATGACATTTGAAACTGAGGCCAAACATTTCAATCTTTGTTTCATCAGACCAGAGAACCATGTGTCTCACAGTCCGAGAGTCTTTTATGTGCTTTTTTATGTGTCTTGCACTGAGGAGAGGTTTCTATCTGGCCATAAAGCCCAGAACAGTGGAATGTTGCAGTGATAGTTGTCCTTCTGCGAGTTTCACCCATCTCCAAACATGATCTCTGGAGCTCAACCAGAGTGACCATCGGGTTCTTGTTCACCTCTGTTACCAAGGCCCTTCTCCCCCCGATTTCTCCCCGGTTTGGCCGGGCAGCCAGCTCTAGGAAGAGTACTGGTTGTTCCAAACTTCTTCCATTTAAGAATTATAGAGGCCACTATGCCCTTGGGAACCTTCAATGCAGCCTAATAAAAAAAAAGAAAAAGAATTGTAGACTTCCCCAGATCTGTGCCTCGACACAATCCTGTCTCTGTGTTCTGCAGGCAGTTCCTTTGATCTCATGTCTTGGTTTTTGCTCTGATATGCATTTTCAGCTGTAAGACCTTATATTGACAGGTGTGTGCCTTTCCAAATCATGTCCAATCAATTGAATTTGCCACAGGTGGACTCCAGTCAAAGTGTAGAATCATTTCAAAGTTGATCCAGAGAAATGGGATGCTTAACTTCAAACACTACAAATATTGAACAATTAAAATAAAATAAAGTAAGTTAAAATAAGTTCTTACAGCATCTATGCATGAGTTTGGTGAGTTTGGAAAGAGTTCAGTCAGTTCTGGCTTGTGCTGACATATCTTTTCGAACTCATCAGCATTCCATTCAGAGGCGATCATCCCTATAGCCTATTTATACCAAACCTTGGTTTGGTCAAACCAACATTTTATTTTGTCTCAACAAACTTTAGGTATCTAACTAAATCAGTACTTCTGTACCACACAAAATTAAATATCAAAAACTACTTTTTGTAGAACCTGAGCAAAATTTCATAGCAAACGGTCTTAATACTTATGACAATGTGATATTTCAGTTCACTTTTTAATAATATAGTTATCATAAGTTATCAAAAATCTGTTTTTTGCTATCATTATAGGGTATGGAGTGTAGATTGATTTGAAAAAAAATATATTATTTAAAGTATTTTAGCATAAAGCTGCAACATAACAAAATGTAAAACAAATGAATATTTTAGTGTGAATATTTTATGAATGCACTGTACATTTGGGGATACATTATTCAATGGTATCAATGAAGGTTTGCTTCAATAAAAATACTAAAATGACTAAAACTAACTAGTGGATATAGTAGATTTAATTTACATTTCATTTCCAATGATGACATTATTTGTTATATGGTCTTGAAGACAAGTGCATCGAAACTTTTTCAGTTCCACATTTGAAAGGGCATTTTTACATGCCTATTACAGTGCATATAGGGTTGGCTTATACCAAATTCCTTTTCTGCTTATGCCCTGTAGAATGGCCAGTTTATTAGGTCTACATATCAGTTTACCAAATTAAATGATGTGAACTAATTACATTTGCTGACAGAAAGAATTCTGTGGAGCTTTGAGTTTGCCACATTGTAACTGTAACAACAGGCAACAAGTAGCCTGTGCCATTATTAGAAATGTTGAAGAATTTATATAAATAGATCTTGTTGACTGACATTTTGTGTATTTTGGAAATCAACTGTGAAGAGTGAGCTCTTTGATGTCATACGTCCAGTATGTACAGTACATGTCTATGGCAATCAAAACTTTCATATTGGGTGGAGAGGATGGAATAGACTGAACTGGAATGTTTTATAGTTCAGTAAAAACAGCACATCACAGTACATCTGGTAAAACTGCAAACTATCACCCTGTTTTAACCACAAAGAAACTGATATGTGAAAAGGGGTATACTCTGTTTTTGAAAAGCCTGTTCAACGTCTCAAACCAATTGTTAAAACACAAAAAGGCAGATTGGTTAGCTTGAAACATACCGTATATTATGGTGTATACTAAATATTATAATACAGCATTTACACCTAATATCCTACAAATGTTATAAAATAAATAACCTACTCAATTATGTGTTGGAATAAAAATTTACAGGATTGAAGGAATGAGTAACTTGGTTTGCTTGATGATACACCCTTTTTTTCTTTACAATAATCACAACTGTGACAGACACCACTGCCACAAAGACTCCACACACACTGAAGATAAGAGGCAGTATGTACCAATGTTTCCCATCACTGCACTCAACATCAGCTGTGTCTGTTCCTGACTTGACAGTTATTTTCCCAAGAGACTCACACCTGTTAAAGAGAGAAGAAGTACTCAAGTTGAACTTCAATTTGCCGTTGTGTGTCTGTGAGAAGCTCTGACATACAAAGATATCTCTTGCGAGAAAATGGCTCCATTTAATTTTCAAATCTATTGAGGCAGAATTAAAACAACCAATGAACAAGTTTCATTTTAACAATTGGAGGAAAGTCAATGTTTTAGGATATATGATACTAACTTTGTATATAATTTGCAGAGAGTACCATCTGAATATGAACCAGCAGGACAGTCCCCACACACTGTATCTCTAAATTCTGTTCCTATAGAAATATAGGCAGAAATTTACAGCATACTCCTTTAGTTACATATCAATTTAGTATAAAATTCTTTGAAAAAGATTTCAAAGTGATTCCAAACTTTAGAATAGAAGTGTGCATCTTGTTCACATCTTGACTCACCGGTTTGGTTGATGTATTGTCCAGGTAAGCAAGTTGAAAATTTCCTGGCCTTTGAACAGGGCAGCCCATGTGAGTCTAAACAGTAATAACCAGGCAGAGGCTCACATACTGCATTTGATGTCCATTTACATGCCTGCTTTACTCTCAGCCCATTACCTGCAAAAATAGCAAAAAAACATTCAGTCATCCTATGTGTCTAAAAATAGGAATTGACAGTAGTCTAAAACAAGTTGTCTGTCTAATATAGCTGAACATAAAACAGATAACAATTTTACACACTTTTGTCACACACAAAACAGGGAAGACACTCTGTTAATCCATTGGGAACATCTGTGTACCTCGTCTCAGTGCATGACACACATGTTGTGCTTGTGCTGTCATCACAGTGCCTATAAACTCGATTTCCTAGAAAACAAGTCAGACTGGAGTCAAATAGTACAGGGTAAACATTTTGTATAATGCAATTAGGGCTGATAAAACCAAATCACATCTAACTTTTCACTGTGATGAGTGTCACTGTATAACTAATGATAATACTGTCAAAAAACGTCAAGTGAAACATGTACTTGTCTTTTGGGACACAGCAGACTTTTGGACTTACTGTATCTAGGTATATGCACTGCAGTGTCCTTGCTTGATATTATCATTGCAACTAAATTACATTTTAGTTCTTATTACATGTGCAGTTGTTGGAAGCTCCTTCTTGGTGATTAAGTGCTTAAGTTTATCATGTATTCTCAGCTGCTTGTCCTGGTATTTGCCAGGATGGTGATTCGCGTATTATATTGTTTTATTGCTTTAGTAAAAAAAAATAAATTCAAATATAAATGTTATAGCGTGATGTTTGAGCCATCTGAATTTACTTTAGAGTTGGGAGAGGTCTCACCTGAATCACACATTGGACAACATTGTCCATTAATATCATACTCTGCATTGTTACAAACGGCCATACAGAACACAATGTCCATGATGAGGAGAGGCAGGGCTGATAATGGATGAACAGGTTTGCCATAAATCCACATATCAGGTGATGAAAAAAGTCATCACTCAGGTAGTAGAACTGATAAGTCAGGGAGTCATCGGTCTCATTGAGCTGAAAAAAAAAAGACATGTTTCAGACCGCAAAAAAGTACATGTATTTGCAACAACAAATTAACAGAGATTCCTGTTGTTAGAACAGCTGTGCTGCGTCTTCATGGTAACATTTCAAGTGAAGATAAAGTGGAAGTATGTCATTACTCCCTTCATCAAGGGTGTTGCAAACAGCCATACATGAGACGCGAGAGCCCGATTCCCTTCAGAGTACCCACTTCAAGTCAGCCCTCGGGAGGGTGTTCTCTTTGGAATTTACCGTATGAGCAAAGAAACTAGCGCACAGCCATCATGAAAATGTTGTCTTTGATCTTCCTGTATAGCGTATTCTATGTAGATCTGTGGTGCTGATGTCAGAAATCAGAATCAGAAAATCAGAATGAGCATTATTGCCAAGTATGTTTACACATAAACAGACTTTGTCTTGGTGACAGAAGCTTTCAGTGCACAAAAAATACAAGACAGAGATAAAAAAAAAAGAAAAAAGAATGAAGTAGGGAGCAAATAGAAAATATAAGTACATATAGAAATAGACAATAAGACAAAATTACGCACATATTTATACGCATGCACAAATACAAATCTGTTATATACTGATGCAAAGGAATGTATGGCAGAAAAGATAAGATATTAGGACTAAGCTGTGTATTGCACATTATTATTGCTCAATGGGGCAGTTTTATCTGTTTATGAGATGGATAGCCTGAGGGAAAAAAATGTTCTTGGGCCTGACATTACTGATGCTCAGTAGCACCGGCCAGAAGGCAACAGTTCAAAGAGGTAGTGGGCTGGGTGAGTGGGGTCCAGAGTGATTTTCCAGCCCTTTTCCTCACTCTGGAAGTGTACAGTTGTTGAAGTGACGCAAGAGGCAACTAATAATCCTCTCAGCAGTCCGAACTGTCCTTTGCAGTCTTCTGATATCGTGGCGGGGTGAGCAAGAGTCCGAACTGTCCTTTGCAGTCTTCTGATGTCGTGGCGGTGTGAGCAAGAGCCAGACACAGTGGGTGTGGCATCAAGCCTTGGAGAGTAAAGTGTACAGGGGGAATAGTGTCCAAAACAAAAGGGGAATCTGGCATCCTCGTGGTGAGACAGGGCTCCGTGAAGGGCAGGGTAGTGTCTAAGGAGTGGCCCAGGTATGAGCTGGGTCCGTCGGCAGCACACACTCCCCTCCTGGGTCCACGGTGCGAGGGGCATTTAATAAGCATTTACCCTGTGAATAAGAGGAAGAGTGCGTCACTGTTGGTACGCAACTGTGCCGTCTCTGGTGCACCTTTGGCTCTGGACTCCATGGTTGGATATGAGTGTGAGAGGAGGTTCCGAATGGGTGACGCTTGGCGGTAGAGATGTGCTGGAATGATCCGCCCCTCCATCTCATCATCATTACCCCGCCTCTCAGGGCTGCCCTTCAGCCAGGCTCATGACGGGAGTTAGGCAGGAGAGCGAGTTGAGGTGGATAGTTCCTTATTCAACCACTACAGGTAAAAAAAGTGGTTGTGAAAGTTGCACACTGTCATACTCTATTGAATGACTTGGTTTCATGTCTCTATCTCCTTCAACAAAAAAATCTATTACAAAAAGAATGTACATTTTGGGTGTGCAGTTCCCTATTCAACCACTAAATGGTAAATGGTATTAATGGTTGTGAAATCTGCGCACTGTCCTACTCTATTGAATGACGTTGGTTTTGTGCTTCTATGTTTTTCAACAAAAAAGCTATTATATTATAAATGTATACTATTAAAAAGTATACTAAAAGCTATACTACTATAAAAGCTCCCAGGAGGAGGCAGACCCAGCCATTTTGGTGTGCAGTTCCCTATTCAACCAATACGGGTAAAACGAATGGTTGTGAAAGTTGCACACTGTCCTATTGAATGACGTTGGTTTCGTGCTTCTATGTTTTTCAACAAAAAAGCTATTACAAAAAGAATGTACATTTTGGGCATGCAGTTCCTTATTCAACCACTATCAGGAACGAACAGATAAGTCCAAGTCATTTAGACGGGTATATCTCCGCTGAAACGTTTCCCTGTTGGTAAACTGTGCCTTCCTTGGGCAGAGGCCCCAGTCACCATGTGTGTAGAGCTTCCTCCCCCATTGGATAGGACCTACCATGGGACTTCTCCACATGACATACTTACGACTAGACTTGGCAAGACCATGGGATGTATCTCCACTCAAAATACCCCCCCCCTCCCTCTGGGCAGAGTGTGGTATCCGAGGTGTCTTCCCCTTGGGAGTGACAACCCCACTTCGTTTTTGTAGGGGACCCCTAGTGTCACTACATCGACACAACGTCGAGTGAGTGACAGACAGGGAACGTCCTGGTTACTTCCGTAACCTCTGTTCCCTGATGGAGGGTATGAGACGTTGTATGAGTCCCTCCTGCCACAACGCTGAACTACCCGCTGAAATGTCCGGGACCTTATTCTCGGCTCCTTAGCACAAAACTTGAATGAGTGGTATACATGTCAGCTCCTTTATACCCAAATGTCTGGGGGAGTGGCATGCAAATACCACTCGCCAATTCCCATTGGCCTTTTATCAAAGATCAGAGGTGTCTCGGGCTTCCAAGATTGACCCCTAGTGTCACCACATCGACACAACATCTTTGTAGCACAACATAAGCACCACTTACTGTCAGGGAGCGAATTTGCATTAATACTGAATTTTCATTCAGCCTGTCTGCCGTTTTTGTTAGATCAATGTGAAAATCTGACCGCATTTTTACACAGTATATAAAAAATGTTTTAACCGGTTAAAAAATCTAAATAATTCAGATAATAAGGTATCTATAAGTATTCACAGTATTTTTAAGTGCCCACAATAAAAATACTGCGCATGTTCAATTGCATGTTCATGTTCACCATGTGCGTTTCTCTCTATCAAACCGGGGCCTCTGGCCACCCTTTTATCTCGCACTCCCACTGATTAGCAGATTCAGCGCTGGCTGTGCTCCATCATGGCCCAACCAAGCCCTCCTCCTCGTCACACTCCTCCCCTGCCCGATTCAGGCCGGGGCACAGCCGGTCTGACTAATATTACTAATAGTATTGATATACAATGAGTACTTTCTAGATAAACTTGATAATTTATTGATTTCTAGATAACTTTCTGGATAGACTTGATTTAGATCAAATGGACACCTACATTGGCTAAAAGGTATTTGGCAGTTTCTTATTTTATTCTATTATTTCTGAACATCTGGGTTTATTAGATTGTAATTTATTTTACATTTACTCTCTGTTGACAACTTCCCCCTGTGGTGCATTTGTAAATTTGTATTTCATACCTTTGTTTCCTATAATGAAAAGAGCTTGAATTTATCTAACCAGGCTGCCTTGCATTCTGACAAAGATTTGGATCATGTTGCAGTACACTTAAAAGTTGAAAAAAAAAAAAAAAAAAAACAATTGAATTGTGAATCATCCATAAATTTGCCCAATTCCAGATTTAATTTTTTTGCCATATCGCCCAGCTCTAACTGTGAATTTTAATTTCTCACAACCACAGAGGTAAATCAGACAATGTCACATTCAGACAGATACACAGACATTTTTACATAGCACTGACATGTTAAGATGTGGGGATTTTTTCTTTTTTTGTTTTAGATTTCACTGTGGTGATTTTTGTGTTAAAATATGTACCTGACATGGGTTAGATTAGAGTTTGTCATAATTAATCATGCAATTTGACATCTGAGTATAATAGGCCACAGTGAATTTGTACATTACAAAAAGCTAAAAAAGTAGTTAAGTCGGGAAGAACAAAATATAAAATAAAATGTACACTTCACAAACTATATACTATACAGTTAAGTGCAGAAGTTTGAATGCCCCTTTTGTTTTTATAAGTTCTCAAATCACTTTCAGAATGTATACAAATATAGGAGATAAAAGATCAAGATATGTATTATTATTATTATTTATAACTGCCCTTCAGAAGCTACATAACACAAAATGTACTCTAATTTACACAAATCATACAGTTAAAGATTTTGCATCCCCTTGGTTCTTGTGTTGCCTTCTTAAGCATTAATGAATGTTTGCAACTTTTGTAATATTTGTGTAATAAAAAAGTGGGCATATTCACTACTCAGGACAAAGCATGGACTTGTGAATCATTTTTAGACTGTCATTGATCATCGAGAAAGCAACACACCATATTTAGAACCAAGGTAATGACAACATTAGTGATTGTGGAATATTTGTGGTGACCTGGATTGTCAAATAGCTTCTTCAGGGCAGTAGGATACTAAATAAAACAAAATTAAGTTTATGTAAGGTTTATTTACTTAGATCTATGAAATTTAATAAATATGAACATTTAATGAGTGTAGAATTACTGCAAAAATTACAACAATGCCCAGTTGTAAGTTACATTTATTTGGTTGACTTTCATTTCCCCTGCATTAATAGCAAAACCTTCTATTTTTGGGGGTGGGGGTGGTGGTTGATGACATGCTGTTAAATATGAATTTGTATCTGAATTCCAGATAATCATCTGACACACCATGTGGGTAAAATTTTGTGCTGAAGCCATTTTTAAAAGCTGATCTATAACCGCTTTGAGATTGGATTATTCAAAATTATTCAAATTCAAATAACTTTATTGTCACACTACTGTGTACATGAGTGCAACAGTAGGTGAAAGTCTTGTGTGCAATTCCGAGCAACATTGCAGTCATGACAGTGACGAGACATAAACCAATTACAATAAACAACATATTTACACAACACAATTTACATAACAAATGTACACATAATTACACAACAATTTACATGTCAAATGTACACAATACACACAATGTAGAATATACATACATTAGATAAGGGTATATAAAAATATATATACACTAGTTAAGACAATTAGATTAGATTAAGACAATTAACTTTGTGACAGGATTCACTCTACATGAAAAATAAAAACAATGATAAAATATGATAGGATATGATCGTTTTTAGTAAAACACCAGGCCACACCATATACTTGTATTATAAAGATACAAGTCACCATGTGGTTTTGACAATTTTAGCACGATAAAACATTAAAAAAATATTATATATAAATGTTCATTACTTTTAAGAAGCTGCATATTTTTCAAAGGGTATGGAGTCAGAAATATGCCAAAACAATTTTAATTTGAATTGTGTAAATTTGAATTATAGACTTTTGAATTTGAATTATATGTGTGATTTTGCCAAATTAAATATTACATTGTATTTTAAATAGGTTTGAATTTTTGAATTTTTTAAACTCCAATCCTGGACATTTCATATTTAACCAAATTGAATTGGTTTTTTTTATGGCACAATTTTATAAATATGTATTTTGAAACAGAAAATTTTAGGTTCTGAATTCTTACACTAAATATCCAGTTTAAAAAAATAGAGCTTCAAGTTTTCAAGATTAAATATTCTAAAATTCAAACCACAGAAATTCAGATCTACAGAAAGTTGGTGTTCTGAATTTCTTCTTATCTTGAAAACTTGAAGCTGTATTTTTTAAAATGGGATATTTACAGTGTAAGAATTGAGAACCAAAAATTTGCTGTTTGAAAATACATATTTGTAAAATTGTGCCATAAAAAAACAATTAAATTTGGTTATGAAATGTCCAGGATTGGAGTTAAACAAAAAAAAATCAAATTCAAACCTATTTAAAATACAACGTAATATTAAATTGGTAAAAATCACACTTATAATTCAAAAGTCTATCATTCAAATTTACACAATTGAAATTCAAATTGTTTTGTCATATTTCTGGCTCCATAAAAGGGTACAAGGTCCAGGGGGGCCCATGCAAAGGTCTGTGGTTGAATGGGATCAAGTACAACAATTTACTTACTGATATCACCGAAAATAGAATTGATATGTATTTACATGATAAATACATTCATTGTTATCATTAAAACACATTTCATCTTATCATCTGATTCTGATCCCCATCCCCCCACTGTTATTGTGAAAATGCTGCGGTCGAAGCACCTAGCCAGTCAGATGTGCGAAACACACACATTGCGCATTGTGCAGTTCATGTAAAATGGGGACTGACTAGAAAGTCAAAATGGCTCACCGTCTACCTAATTAAAAAATAAACATCGCAATTTTCCTGCCTTGTAGGCAGTAGGGATGTAAAAGGTTTCACTATATACATCGTTTTAAAATAGTATACCGTTGAAATATTCTCATTGACGGTATTGCATGAAGATAAAGACAGTTTTTTCTGAACTTTTCTAAAATCCCAAACAGTTTAATTAAGACAGAATCTGCGACATTTACACATCATCATATAAACTTGGCTAGATTAAATAAATCTTTCAATTACGCCTTCCTCATGTTGCATTAGACTGTCACTCAAATTTAAAGGTGATATGCTGCACAACATATACAGACATGTCCGGGCGAGCATGAACAATTATTCCCGCTGTCTGGGATTACTTGTAAAACACCCACGAAGCACCATTAATGTTGATGGCGACCCAGTCTGCGGGAAACACTTCAAACCTTAATCACAATCTCCGTGAGCACCATCCCACGGAATTTGCGGAGATGAATGTATGTGGAAATACAGTACACGGGATAATAAATTATAGCCCGTTTCATAAAACACAAGATTCAATGTAGTTTTACATGATTTGTAATGACTAGTATAGGCTAAAGTTATGTTTATGCTTTCTGTCACATTCACAAATGCAGCAAACGGATTTAAAACCTTGTTCAACTTTACGATGTGCCAAATGTTTGTTATTTTGCCTAAGTGCAGCGCAACAGCAGGACAATGTGTTTTATAATACTAATAATATGTTTTAATTTGTAAAACACTGTTCTAAATATGGTTTACAAAATACATGGCTTTTTCTGTTCAGGAAATTGACAATGACCATATGAATGCAAGAAATTGACAGTGAAACTGTGGCAGAAATTGTCAGTATTGGACAAACTGCCAAAAAATAAACTATACATGAATAATCTATTTTCAGTAGGTATTGTAGAATTGAACTAAATCACAAATGCAACAAATTACTGAATGCGAGCAAATGCATATTTGAAGTGTTAACCTGGCAATAATCATTACAAATGATTACAATTAAATTTAATAAATTTAATTTAATAAATGTAATAAAATATTAAATATATAACCAAAATATTTTTAGTTATAATCATCTGACTGTAGGCCTACATGTTTCTTTTTCTTGTTTTACCTTCTCGGATTATGAGTGTCCTGACGTTCAAGATCAAATGTTAAAGGATTAAAGTTGAAGAAATCCAAAATAAAGTTCATACCGTTATCCCCTATTAGGCAGCAAAGACGGTGACAGTTCGACCTGCACTTGACCCACGTGTGCATGCGCAGTTTGATCAAACACAGCCCATTGATGACAGCCTTCACTGCTTCCTTCACAGCCATTGGATACAATTATTTTATTGACATTTTAGATTTGTTTCCAGTGAGATATTGAGTTTATATAGTGACTTTGCTGTTGTAACATTTTTAGAAACTCAGACCTACAAAGACCGAGGTTGTGCTGCTGTGGGTTTAATAATTAATAAATGATGCTGGTGAATTGATAAAATGCAACTTGCCGGCCATAAATATAGCTAAAAACATGCCCGGATATAAGGGGTGGGGGTACAGGGGTTCTAAGTGGGGCATCAACTTCTGATGCCTCCAAACTGACTGATAGCGAAACAATCAATCAATGTTCACATGCGCAATTTCACCAACCCATTAGCACCTAGACCTAGTCTTGCACAAAAAACTTAATGGCCATGCCAACTGTCTTTGCCGATATGAAATGTCACATAGTGCTTTGCATAACACTTGGCACTCTTAAAATAGGGCCCCATCATATTTGTTCTATAGAAAAAAGATCTTGTCAAGCTGTGATTAAAAAAAAAAAAAAAACAACTCATTGTGACTGTTTTCAATTTATTTACATTTCATGTTTTTACATTTTTTAAGATGCACTGCACATAGTGTTGATAAAACATCATGCGAGTTAGTCAGCTTTTCTGAACTACAGAATCCACAGAATTATTAAAATAAGAGTTTAATAAGAGCTGTCTACACGTTGCAGCTATCTAATGAAAAACATTCCCTAAAAACCAAGTTAGTGGCTAAAATAATAAAAAAAAGACATTCAATTTAAGTTGGATTGAACTTTGCAGAAAGTGTCTCTCTTTAAAAACAACAGGAAACATAATATTTAGAACTCTGTGCTCCCAACCACACCCAATCTTTATTAAACAAATAGTTGGAGTCCACATAGAGTGATAGATAAATTATCAGATGAAGGTTCACAGAATTATATGAAAAAAAGCTAAAGGAAAAATTAAGCAAAAACTTGCAAAAAACGAGCACAAGCAAAAAAAACATCTCACAGGTAAACATTAGTTCTACTTAGTAAAATGCTAAAAATGGCATTTTTCTCTTGCTGCACAATCCATTTTAATATGCATCTCCAGTTCATGTTACTAAGATGCCATTTAAAATAAACCAACTGTCAACACCAACCACCACCGCCCATTTCCTGTGGAACAACTCTAATGCAGTTTCACAATTCACAGCAACGTGTCAGGTTTTCTGTGCTTTCTCTTCTACATAGAGCTGCATCTGTTTTAGAGTGTGGAGAGAACATCACATGTTTACATTCTGTATTATTTTTAAATTGTGCAGTGTTACATGTGGATATCTCACCCTGAGAATATCAGAAGTCATAGTTTTTAGAGGAATGAGTTTTGCCTCTTCCATGTGAACTTCCTGTTCATCTGCTACAATCCATGGAAAATCCTGTAATATATACAACCTGTGCTGTAAAAGTTTTAAAATAATAACAAAAACTAAGATTTGGCTCAGAACACTTTTGTATCTATTTGAAACAACTGGTCTGGTCATCCCATCATGTAACCAAAATAGTTCCTACAATGGTTTCTAAAAACACTGTTTTAGAGAACTCTCTAAATCAAAAGTTGAAGTGAGAGATGAACTCCTCACTAATAAACAGAAAAGAAACTGATTTTTTTTCCATTTGTAATGGTAACTTTTGTTCCTTACTCCTGAAACACACTGAGTGGCTTTCATTTCTGAAATAGAGCATCCTTGTTTCCTCTCTTTTTCCATCCTCAAGCCTGTGACCTGGAAACCGACCATAGTCTGCCATCATGAAGGCCGTATCAATCTTCTAAATGCACTGCGAAAAGGCGATGACCGCGGAAGGAGGAGCTTCCCGAGGATGCTTGAGCGAGAACCACGGAAGGAGCATCCTATGTGGAAGACTTTATTGTCAAAGCACCTTATGCATGTATTAATTCTCCTTCACCTTCACATCTGACACAAGTTTTAATTCATTACTTTAATTTTACAAATACATCTCGTTTTGATACTTCCATCTTCGGTTCCTTTCCTGGTTTCCTAAAAGGGTGGAGCTAGGAAACAATGAAAGGAAGCAAGGAAAAGGAAACAAGGAAGCACAATTTTAGAAATGAGAAGCACCTATTGACAAGCCTCACCTTAATGACCTGAACCTTCTCCATGTTTCTTGTGGCAGCTTCCCTGGTGTGTACAAGCACTGTGAATGTGCATCCTAGAATGAGCAAAAAGAGACAAACGTCTTTTAAAACTGGGAGATTTTTCTCCAAATCTGCTCAAACTATGTTTAATAAATGAGAGGTAATTATCAGGATAGTTTTGTTCTGTTTAATTGCAAATTACCTGAAGGATTGTTGTCTAGAACTGCATCACACACACTAATCTTCAGGATCACAGCTCTCAGCAGCTGTTCCACATGGGACAGCAGAGTATCTGAGCTAACAAAAACCCAACACACACACATATGCTAGCAAGACACAAGACATGCAAAAATGTAGATTTGCTTTGAGAACTGATTCCACTCTTACTAGGGCTGCCTCCGACCAAAGATCTTCCTAGTTGACTAGTAGTCATTAATGTAAGCCATTAGTCGACTAGTTGAAATTTTATGATATGAATTGAATTGCTTATATGTTGGGAGCATCAGAAAATGGTTTGAGTTCCAGATCTGAGAAAGAATGTTTTAAGTAACATTGCCAACACTGTTCTACAATAGAGAGAAATACTAAACCATAATAATGAGTCTTTGAAATATACATTTTACAAGCGCACGCATGAAGCGAGCCATAGAAACACCGGCAAAAGCAGTAATGATTCTGAATGTGTTGGGAAAACCAGCAAAAGACTGTCTAAACATTTTGTTAATTTATATAGAGACACACACATATTAGGGTTTTGCCGACAGAAGATGATCTCGGGGATCGACAATGGTCAGAGTAACTGGCAATAGCTGATACCTTTGACGATGTCAAGACGATATTTGGCTCGTTTTCCCATGAATCTATTCTATTATTATTAGACTATTATTATTATCAAATTAATATTACAATTATTTGCCCATAGACACATGCTTAAAGAAACACTATATTACGAAGAACAGAAGGAACTAAAGGAATCCATGTGCATGTATGAGGCGTGCAGTCTTGTGGAACACACGCATCTAAGGAAATCACACTTTGTTTCTGCCTTCCGATTTTTTTTTAATCCTTATTATTTTTATGAGTTCTGCAAATGACCTCGGACATCTCAGCTCAGGAGGTGCTTCGAGTTCAGTTCACTTTATTTCCACAGAGCAGGTTATTGTGACTGCAACTCTGCAGCCTGTAAAATAATACAAATGATATAAAATAATACAAAAACATGTTCACCTCAAACCATGATTTATATTTCAGTGATTATTATCATCATTATAATTATAGTTTTTATGTCTTCATTTGTGCAAGTAATTTTCCACCTGCATGTTTAAACAGATACCTGACGGAAAATGGAAAGGTGGTTACGTATAATATATATCACTAAATCAAGAATATTCACTAATCCCTCAGCCCTGAGGTTTCCGATGTATTTGTATATATATATATATATATATATATATATATATATATATATATACAGTGAGGAAAATAGGTATTTGAACACCCTGCTATTTTGCAAGTTCTCCCACTTAGAAATCATGGAGGGGTCTGAAATTGTCATCGTAGGTGCATGTCCACTGTGAGAGAAATAATCTAAAAAAAAAAATCCAGAAATCACAATGTATGATTTTTTAACTATTTATTTGTATGATACAGCTGCAAATAAGTATTTGATCACCTGAGACAATCAATTTTAATATTTGGTACAGTAGCCTTTGTTTTAGGTCAAACGTTTCCTGTAGTTTTTCACCAGGTTTGCACACACTGCAGGAGGGATTTTGGCCCACTCCTCCACACAGATCTTCTCTAGATCAGTCAGGTTTCTGGGCTGTCGCTGAGAAACACGGAGTTTGAGCTCCCTCCAAAGATTCTCTATTGGGTTTAGGTCTGGAGACTGGCTAGGCCACGCCAGAACCTTGATATGCTTCTTACAGAGCCACTCCTTGGTTATCCTGGCTGTGTGCTTCGGGTCATTGTCATGTTGGAAGACCCAGCCTCGACCCATCTTCAATGCTCTAACTGAGGGAAGGAGGTTGTTCCCCAAAATCTCGCAATACATGGCCCCGGTCATCCTCTCCTTAATACAGTGCAGTCGCCCTGTCCCATGTGCAGAAAAACACCCCCAAAGCATGATGCTACCACCCCCATGCTTCACAGTAGGGATTGTGTTCTTGGGATGGTACTCATCATTCTTCTTCCTCCAAACACGGTAGGTGGAATTATGACCAAAAAGTTCTATTTTGGTCTCATCTGACCACAAGACTTTCTCCCATGACTCCTCTGGATCATCCAAATGGTCATTGGCAAACTTAAGATGGGCCTTGACATGTGCTGGTTTAAGCAGGGGAACCTTCCGTGCCATGCATGATTTCAAACCATGACTTCTTAGTGTATTACCAACAGTAACCTTGGAAACGGTGGTCCCAGCTCTTTTCAGGTCATTGACCAGCTCCTCCCGTGTAGTTCTGGGCTGATTTCTCACCTTTCTTAGGATCATTGAGACCCCACAAGGTGAGATCTTGCATGGAGCCCCAGTCCGAGGGAGATTGACAGTCATGTTTAGCTTCTTCCATTTTCTAATGATTGCTCCAACAGTGGACCTTTTTTCACCAAGCTGCTTGGCAATTTCCCCGTAGCCCTTTCCAGCCTTGTGGAGGTGTACAATTTTGTCTCTAGTGTCTTTGGACAGCTCTTTGGTCTTGGCCATGTTAGTAGTTGGATTCTTACTGATTGTATGGGGTGGACAGGTGTCTTTATGCAGCTAACGACCTCAAACAGGTGCATCTAATTTAGGATAATAAATGGAGTGGAGGTGGACATTTTAAAGGCAGACTAACAGGTCTTTGAGGGTCAGAATTCTAGCTGATAGACAGGTGTTCAAATACTTATTTGCAGCTGTATCATACAAATAAATAGTTAAAAAATCATACATTGTGATTTCTGGATTTTTTTTTTTTAGATTATGTCTCTCACAGTGGACATGCACCTACGATGACAATTTCAGACCCCTCCATGATATCTAAGTGGGAGAACTTGCAAAATAGCAGGGTGTTCAAATACTTATTTTCCTCACTGTATATATATATATATATAATTGTTTTATATTTAAAGATAACTATGTATCATTATTTCATCAATATACATAGAATTATTGTTATATGAGGGGCTTTCTCAGCAAATATTTTTATATGCGATTAATTAATCGGGACACCATGTAATTAATTTGATTAAAAATTGTAATAGATTGACAGCCGATATATAATCGATATATATATATATATATATATCTCATGAAGGAGGGAACAAAACAAATTTATTCACACACTTGATATATTTTCCTGGATAACGAAATACACGACAGGTAGAGAATGCACAGCTTCTTTGCCAGAGAGATGTTGACAATAGTTGTAAAGCCATCTTTCAAAAAGTTGAACAACACACATTTTAAATGCACTTATTTTAGGGGGCAGCCCTAACTCTTACTCACCTGATGGAGAGCAGTGGAGGTTGTGAGATCTCAAACACAAATCTCTCCACTGGGTGGTGCTCTTTATCCATGATCACCACTACCACCTTCTCAGCCTCATTCTGCAGAGACAACAGTGTACGTTTTATTAATTCACTTATCCTAGACAGACTAGACAGAGTGTCTTGTGACAGATTGTAATTACACTCTTTACCCCGTTTTATTTAAAAATACACAAAATTACTCAAACATAATGATAAAACTCACCTTCTCTATAAGTGGCTTGACACAGTGGAGTGTGTCCTGAATGTATTGGTTCAACTCAGGGTGGCATGACATCTGTTATATTAAATATAAGTGGTCACATTATCACTTTATTTGGCGTTTTAGAGCTTTAGTACTATGCACTTGGACCAAATTACATAATTTTCATTTTTAGGCGATATATCCCTTTAATAAGTCCAGAATGTCCGAAAAGCAGTGTAACATTTTTTAAGTATTACCTGGACAGGGACGTTGTATTTCTTCCTCTTCTGAAATATTCCAGAAGGATAAACTTCTCTGACATAAAGAATGAGGTGAATGGCCACTTCCAAAAATTCACACAGAATGTCGGCAACAACTGCAAAATAAATAAATATTAACAGGATAATTACAATGTTATCTTGAATCTATAATGTGCAGTACATTTGCAACTGAATTACTTTTTACCTTGACCAAAATTAAGGTCCTGCCTCGTCAGGGTGGTCATAGTGATGTACTCTAAATAAATAGTATGCAATAACCTTTTAATGAAACGTAAAGCGTCTCACACATACATATATAACATATCAGCGATCATACATGGCTGCAGATCTCCTGTGATAGCATCTTACTGTCATACACCCAATGCGCTGATTAGGAGAACGTTTGTCTTTCGTCAACAAAGTAAATACAGGTACATTAAATAAAATAGTGAAGTAAACCCTGAACTTAATCGTTGGTCCCCAACACACGTTACATGATCCTCAAAGGATGTTTCCAAATTTCTTCTGTTGTGAAACAGTAAGCGGTAATATGGTGTCAGGGTGATTGCTGCCACCTACCGGAGGGGTGGAACGTAATGTAGCGTTGGGGGTTGCTGATTCATCCTAGTGACTAGAGTCTTTTTTACGGAAGCTCAAAGAGGCCTTGCGTTATAATTGTTTTTCTGTCTCGTTTTCTCGTGATCTCGACATAACTAAGGTTGTTTAATCGTGATCACGACATAATTTTCTCGTGATCTCGACATAACAAAAAGTTGTTTTCTCGTGATCACGACTTAATTTTCTCGTGATCTCGACATAAAAAAAAGTTGTTTTCTCGTGATCACGACTTAATTTTCTCGTGATCTCGACATAACAAAAAGTTGTTTTTCCCTTTAATTTTCTATACAGTTTTTAATTGACCTACAAGGTATGATGGACAACGAGAGATCCTTGGCAGAAAAGTACAATTTATTATATATAAATGTAAAGTTAGGCACCTTTCACATAGGCTAAATAAAACATATTACTAAACGCCAGGCAGCACATCACAAACACTAATAAACGCGTTTTCATCAATATAGCAAGACTCTCTTTCTTCTGCACTCAACAGTCAAGAACTGCAATATGCACGCACTCGGATCTAAATCGCGGCTGGCTTGACCGCAGTCATGCAGACGTCCCGGCCCATCAAGTTGGCTTGCAGTGAAATTGACCAAACGTTCAGGGTCACTTTATTGTCCACGACAAAGTTGTAGACGTGATAGTCTTCTTCTAAGGTGTCTGACACTAATCTGGAAGTTGTCAATGACAACCAGATATCCTTACTGAAAACAACTTTTTGTTTTGTCGAGATCACGAGAAAACAACTTTTTGTTATGTCGAGATCACGAGAAAATTAAGTCGTGATCACGAGAAAACAACCTTAGTTATGTCGAGATCACGAGAAAACGAGACAGAAAAATAATAATAACGCAAGGCCTCTTTGAGCTTCCGTACTTTTTAATCCCTTCACAAAAAAGAGATTTACATTACGACTTTATCCAAAAGCTTAATGAAGTTAACAGTTGAACCCAGGGGTTTTCAAACTTTTTGATGCCAAGGACCCCCAAATTTGGTGATCCCCTTGTGAGGGACCCCTTGTGTGACAAATGTAGTAAATATAATATTATAAAGACTTATTGTTTGCAAAATTAAATAATTAGCTTTGACATTGTAATTGTACTGAAGCGAGAAGGAATTATTAAAATGTTATCTGGAAAATTACTTCTTATTAAGTTGACAGTGAATCTTCTTTTTAAGTAATACTGGATGTATAAACCCAAAGAGAAGCATTTAAAATGTAATTTAATTTAACTTTTAAAATAATACAATAAAAAAATAATATTTATTGATAATAATAGTTATTATTATTACAAAATAATAATAATTATTATTGTGAAAATCACTACTTACATTGTATTCAATAACACTAACTATTATTTCAAAACTACTTTACATAGAATAGTGAGTTACAACACTAATTTCTCACAAATTAGATGTATTTTTCATAATAAATTACATTATATGTGATTTATTTTTATTTCTTACTATGGCTGTAAAAACAATCAAATAAAAACAATTAATCAGTGAAAATGATAATACTGTCAAACAGTGTCAACACTTTTTTCTTCTCCCCCTTGCGGTCCCCAGTTTGAAAACCCTTGGCTTAACCAACATTAATTTTTGAATGAATGGAACGTTATATATTTTTACAGTTTTCGGATGCAGCCTTCATCTTTAATAGGTGGCCAAATATGTATTTTATGGGTGCTCAATCAGCTCCCTATTTCAGTAGTCGGGCACTGACCAGTGAGTCAACCATTTCTAGGGCTGTAACATTCTCAAATTTCGTTCCAGTGCACTAAAACATTCGCTCCATATAAATTCCCAGAATGCACCAAAAAAATCAGGGAACATTGTTCCCTGCATCTGAAATCACATTCTATCAGAGTATGTACTGTATTTGATGAATGACGCACTTCTCGGCTGGTAAAACAGTATGTTCTTTAGGTATGCATATATATTGTTGATTAATACAAGCTGCTCTTGAATGCTCGACCTTGTAAACGTGCCGCTAAGGGAGTCAGGGAGAGAGATCAGTGGTGTTTTTATCCACCACGCAAACCACGCAATTGCATTGGGCCCCGCCCGGTAGGAAAGCTCTGCCAAAATCGCTAGAGGGGTCTGTGTACACGCGTGAATACGCGGTTGTTAGCGCTCTCAGAGTGGTTCACGTTAGAGGTCCATCATGTTGGGTCAATTTTTCAAGTAGGACTTCTAGTTCGGGTTTGTAATTTATTAAAAAATTATACAGGTCTTCCGAACATGTTTGGCCCCGAACGGATGAGTTAGGGGCCGTTCATACCGAACTTGTTTTTTCCCGCATCTGCTCTGTTTTTCCATTGTATTCTAAGCTCCTCAATCAAATTTGCAAGCAAGCCTATGATCCTGAGATGTTCAAAGAGCTCTGCACCACTATGGACTTAGCGCTGCGAGTCACAAAAGTCACTGCACAGGCTAGAGGCTAGTCAATGGGTTACCTAGTGGTTGTGGATCATCACATTTGGCTGACCCTCACGGAAATACATGACATGGAAAAAGCTGCTCTCTTTGATGATCCGGTGTCTCCAGCTGACATTTTTGGTGGCTCTGTGGATACATTTTGACATTTGCTGAGCGCTACATCATGACTCAACAATCCCAGGCTATGAGACATTTTATGCCAAAGCGAAGCAATATTTAATCAAAACCGACCCGCACTGTCTCGAGCCAGTGCCTGACTAAAAAACCCACGCCTGCTGCCCCAGCGCTGGTGGAAGTTTGCGGTAAAACCATGAAAACAGTGGCCCAAACAAAGGTAGCCACATCAGTGTGAATCCACCGCCTCCATGCAGTGAAACGTGCCTCACTAGCACAGTTCCATGAAGTGGAATGCAGAGCTCGAGGTTCCTTCCAAACCTGTCCCAAAGAAGGCTCAAATGGAGACACACAATGCTGTTCCACTCTTCCCCATGGGTGTTTGTCAGGAAAGGATGTTTTTGTGTCTCACATTCAAACACATGGAATAAAGAATGCAAAAAAGTACAGTGTTCATTGGTTGAGAGAGCTCTTTTCCAATTCAGAGCCCACACATTATGCACAACCGCTTCCTAATGGTGAGCGACACATTATATTATTATGAACTAAACAAAATGCCCTCTGTCCATTGCACCTCACAGTTATACCTCATTCTGGAGAAGGACGGCAGGCTTTGGCCCATTCTAGTTCTGAGATGCTTGAATCGTGCACTCACTACCGCCCATTCAAAATGTTAACTCAGAAACAGATCTTATCACACATCTGTCCTCAGGACTGGTTTGCATCAATAGGGCTGAAGGACGTGTACTTCATGGAACAATTACACCGCATCACAGGCGGTTTTTGCGATTCATGTCCGATGGACTGCGTATCAATTTAAAGTCCTTCCTTTCAGTCTTTCTCTGGCTCCCTGCATGTTCACAAAATGTATAGATGCACCATTCGCCCCATTGAAAATTAACAGTGTGTGTGTTTGAATTACCTCGGCGATCGGTTATTACTAGCGGAGGAACTACTGAGCGAACACAGACTTGCTGCTTTGCCATCTGAAAAATCTGGGTTTGAATGTCAACTGGGCGAAAAGCACTCTTTTCCCTTCTTAAGTCTCCTTTTTAGGAGCTTGTCTCAACTCAGTGGGCATACGCACAACTCACGAATGAGCGAGTAAAGACAATTCTTTGATGTCTGTCTCAGTTTAAACTGGGAGAACATTACCACTGAAGTAATTTCAGAGAATACTGGGTTTTATTGCGGCTGTATCTGCTGTCATACCATTAGGTCTGTTACACATGAGACCTCTCCAGTACTGGCTCAAGCGATGTTCCACTTTGCTCCTGGAGCCATGGGAGCATGCCCATTGCGGTGACTTGCCGCTGTCTGGTTTCTCTATCACCATGGTCAGAGTGTTATGCTGGGTAAAATTTTCAGAAGAAAATTGCTGACAACGGATGCATCCATCCAACACAGGTTTGTGATGTGTGATGGACACACTACGTTTGGCACCTGGACAGGTGTGAAAACAGGCACAGCACGTCAGCTGCCTAGAGCTACAGGCTGTCTTTCTAGCTTTGAGAACTTTTCATTCCGACATCATGAATTGCCACATTCTGATTCATCTGGACAACACAAAAAGCAGTGGTATATAAAGTATGGGTTTCCACGGTGCGCCTCCATTCTGTCAAGCAAAGTCCGAGTGGACATGGAAACAGTTAATGTGTTTATTCTAAAAAAGTTCTATTAACATGGCACAATCAGTCTTGGTTTCCAGAGAAGGTAGAAATACTGGATGGGCCTCCATGGGAAATATCGCTGAGGAGAGACCTTTTCTCTCTATCACAAGGCATGATTCAGCATTCCCAGCCAGAGCTGTGATCCCTACCAGTGTGGCCTCTGAACAGAGTGCAGTGGTTGGTTATGAGCTCAGTTTTACAGGATAGAGCACCATCCATGAGACACCTTTACACACTGAAATGAAATGTGTTCACTGTCTGACCAGCTCTGTGTATGCTATGGAGGATGCACAAAAGAATGTCCATATCCAATCAAAGACTTTTCAATGGATCGGTGATGTGATCGCCCTGGCTTAAGAGTCACAGGATGCGAAACATATACAGTACTTATGCCACTCTTTTTAAATATGGGCTCCATTTTACACAACTCATTCCCTTCACCTCAGGGAATCGAGGTTACATACGTAACCAAGACAATTCTCTTGTTCATTGCCTGTCCAGTTATCTTGACAACTTGCTCTTATTGGACCTTGATATCTGGCTTGCCCATTGGATTTGTTCTGCCTAGAGCATATTTGCCTCCTGTGTTTCTGACCTTCTGAGTTTGAGTTTGCTCCTTCCAATAAAATTCTCTGTACATGGACCCTACCCGATCTCCAGTGTCTTCTGATTTACAGTCAATTTACTAAGGAGGTTTTGTTTACTAGTAAGATGTTCAAAACGATGTGATTGTGGTTGTTGATAAAAGACCATATAAAGCTGCTGATAGTATAAGATGCCTCCAGACTGAGTCCATGAATGTTCTTCAGTGGCCACTTGCGAAAAGTCAAAAATTATAAAAAAATATTTTAATGTTATGCCAAGATATAATAGGCACACTTAACTCATTTAATCTGACTGGCAGTTCTTCTCACTAATCAGCACAGTAGGAAGGGATCTATTTAATTAATTTATGAGTAAAGGTTTACCAGATTGACCTTGCTTTTCAGGAATGACATACTTAAGACAGTGTCAGGACAGAGTCCTAAGAAGATGTGAGTATTACAGTTAGATTTGCTGATAAAGCTGGGAAATCTCATAACTGTGATTTTATTGATAACAATAAATATTTACTGGCATTCTGCTTAATGCTTGTATAGATCAAAGGTGCCTTACCATGAATAAATTTGTAACACCATTAATGTGGCGAGTCCAAACTTAAGGGAATTCTCAAGAAGTATATATATCGACTAAAATTTGCTACAATATGCATATTGCATATTGTTGTGTATATTTCAATTTATGTGACCACAATTATGTTTACCAAAGCCATTTATGGATCTCAAAGTCTGTGTTAAATTACTTTGACATTAGTAATCAATGTACATCAAATGACTCATCGAACACAGAAGCAATTCAAATTAGTTGATATTAAATACTAAAGTTACTGATGTAGGCTATATACCAGATTATGCACTGGATGGCTCGGGATCGCAGTGAACGTGGTTGCATCTTTGTCTGTGATGGCAGTTATATACGTTATTGGATACATTACAGGATACTGCATTCACAAATGCTGACAGACACTTTACATATCTTTAACAGTAAACAAACTGGATATTGAATGAACTGAGCAGTTATACCTATGCAATAACTTTCTATTGCTGTTCATTATAGTACCAGAATTTATAGAAAATTATGGAAATAGAACATTAACATAATATACATTTTTTTTAAATGGGTTTACCTTACCTCACCTCCCAGAAGTTTGGGTATTGATGTATATATGTTTCTCATTATCTTAAAAACGTTTTTAGCTAAAGGCTTATGCATAAATGATTAAATTAGTTTTATAGACAAATGTAAATTGTGGCTACAAATTGCTATACAACTCTATATCAAATTATATATTCCTATATATTTTTTTTTGAACTCTTTAAAATCTGAATGTATTTTTCAAAGATTTCATGTTACAGTGTCATACTCAAAATGAATGGCTTATCAGTGGACAAAAAAAACAAACAAACAAGGAGGGTCAAGTGTTTAGTATCATTGTAAAGAAAACTTTTTACATTTTTAACAAATTCTGATAATCTCAATCTAAGAAACTACTGAAAAAAAAAGGCAAAAATGTGCTTTTTCTTATTTGATATTATATATATATCTGTGTGTATATAAGGCGGCTACAGAAAACTGCTTTTGTTTTGTTTCCAATCATGTCAACTGTATCTGAGAAAATGTTTGTGTTGATAAGACAAAGCAATCAAAAGTTATAACATTACATAATAATTGATTATAGTGTCCAAAAGCCTCTCAAAACAAAAAAAAAACATAATAATTGTAGATAAAAAACGAATTACACATGCAAACACAACAATGACTAAAGGTATGCATTGCATGCAGACATGATTTTAGTAATGGTACGTGCTATTTTATGTTCTGTTTATCGTTCCTGACGTTATAAGTGAAAACACGTCATACGAGCAACATGAACATAATGGCTGGTTGTATTCTACTATTTGAGAGCTTTCCAAAAACATATGCCACAAGGCTATTTGATCAGTTTGATGGTTTTACTGATTGCTATAATGTGTACAGCGCATTTTGTTATTTTTATAAATGATTAAAATGGGACACTTCTGATTTGTCTGCAAATTTCAAAGCAATTGTTCAGTTCGGATCATAATGCCTACATGCATTGTAAAGTAGAACTTCTAAGCTTTCAAACAATACCTATTTTGTGATGATCAAGACTATAGTTATTCAGATTTTGACGATTTGTTTTCTTCTCACGGGCAGAGTTTAAAGGGTTAATTTAATTATATTTCAAAGTTACTCAATCCATTTGAGTTTGGTCTACATTAATACTTTTTGTTGCATTGATGAAACTGGGCAGGGGATTTCCATTTCCCAGCATGCTTAGGCTGGATGGGTTGAACAAATACTGAAATTGGACTTACACATGCTCACCTGGCATATACTAAAGATTAATCAAATAAATTAAGTTAGACCAACACAAGAAAATTAAACATTACTAAACTTAGTTTGATGAACCTAATAAAGTTGAGTCAAACTACTTCAGTACATTGATTTGACCTAACTCAACTAAATTATATTGTCTGAATGAAACAGAACTCATTTCAATGAAAGAAATTAAATTGTTTGTAAAAGTTCTCAAATTCAATTATTTAAGCAGAATAAAAAGTGCTCAGCATACATGGGAACATCTTCAGTACGGTTTAAGACACATGCAGGTGGCATCTCATGAAGCTGGTTGAGAGTGAAAGCCCAGAGTGTGCAGAGTTGTATTCTAGGAATAGGGTGGTTACTTTGAGAAGCGAAAATAATTGATACATTTTTTATCAATATTTATTTGTTTAATGTTATGGTCAGCCCATAATCACAATGCTTCCATTCATGTTATTCCATTATTTTACTATTCCAAAGTGTGGAACATGGTAATAATAAACAGTAAGTAGGTGTGTAAATATTTGAAGAGGAAATAGACTTCCTGTAGTGACAGTCACCTTCATTCTGAAGCTCATACAGAGATTCAGTGAAAACAAGGGAAATTAATGCATTTATTTTATTGAGAAGGATGAATTGACTAATTAATATTAAATTATACTATAAGTGAGGCAAAAACATTTTTTTCCACAGGCACCAAATGTCCAAAATGTCCATGTTATTTGGTATGGACAAGGTATAGTATGTTTATTTTTGCATAAAATGCCAAAAAAAGATACTTTGTTAATGAGAACCATTAAATAGTTTTGACAGCCATTGTGCTTATAGATACAACTTTATGGAAAGAGTTTAGATTCAGTACATTTTACAATTAGACCGGAAGAAAGAAATCATAATTTGAATATGGTTATCGGATGACTGTAAGATTGCTGATGTCGGACATCAAGTCAGTTTTTGATGGGTAGACCACTTTAAGATTTCCCTCCATATCCATGACCTTTACTTGCAGAATGGTCAGTTCAGGAGAGGTCGGGTCCTCTACAGGATGACTTGAAATTGCATCCGTCTCTTCGTCTGAGCCAACATCCTCCTTATGGTCAAAGGTCAACTTATTCAGTTCAGCCATTTTCTGAAACAGAAGAAAAACATTCAAATGGTCTTTAAAAAGGTCTTCTTGATTTGTTCAGGATTTGATAGATGGAGTCAGGACTCTAGTGTATAAAATGTTGTTTCACCGGATCTGTATTGCAATTTTTCAAAAAGTGACAATAAATTAACATTAATACACTGCGAACAATACATTTAACAATTATATAATAATATGTACCAAACAGTGGGTACCGGGGATGGGGAAATATCCAGTGAACACATGGTGTTCAGTACAATAATAATATTACAAAGTGTCATCAAAGGTGATGTGTTAAATGAGGTATTCAAGTGCAGGTAATATTTATTGTTCTAGGATAATTTACTGATACAGTATTGGTGTTAGTGACAACTTTATGTTGTCAGTTATCTCATTGCAACGGTCTAGTCATTCCTCTTGTGATGGAAGAAGGTGCCAGGACATTGAGGAGCCTGAAAGCTTCAGGAAAGAAACTGTTGTACACTGTTAGACCATACCATGGTTTTTCTACAGTAACATACTGGCAACACTGTTGAAGCTAGTTACTGTAAAAATCTGATAATGGTAAGGTATTGCAATTGTTGAGCACAGTAATTGACTGATTAGGCAATATTAGACATATTACTGTAAACATACAAATTGAATAACTGTAAATATCATATTATATTATTTCTTTATATTTTATTATTATTATTTTATTTTTTTTATTAATAGTAAATAAAACACATTCGTTTGTCTATTTATTATTATTAGTAATTCTATATAGTAAAATATTAAAGGGATAGTTCACCCAAAAATGAAAATTATCTAATCTTTTACTCACTCTAATGCCATCCCAGATGTGTATGACTTTCCTTCTTATGCAGAACACAAAGATTTTCAGAAGAATGTCTCAGCTCTGTAGGTCTATACAATGCAAGTGAATGGTGACCAGAAATTTGAATCTCCTAAAACTAAAGGCAGCAAAAAAGTAATACAGACAAATTCATTGGTATAATCCAGGTCTTCAGAAGTGATGTGTGGATGACAAACAGATAAATATTTAAAGTCCTTTATTTCTATAACTCTCCACCTTTGACCAGCCCCAACCAGTAGGTGACGATATGCATGAAGAATTAAATCGACAAACAAAAAAAACGTAATCATTTGGAAGTGAAAGTGGAGATTTATAGTAAATTTTACTTAAATATTGATCTGCTTCTCACCCACACCTATCATATCACTTCTGAAGACATGGATTAAACCACTGGAGACATCTGGATTAATTTTATGCTGCCTTTATGTGATTTTTGGACCTTCAAAGGCCACTATTCACTTGCATTGTATGGACCAACAGAACTAACTTTTTTTTTTTTTTTTTTTCCTAAAAATCTTAATTTGTGTTCTGCAGAAGTAAGCCATACACATCTAGGATGACACGGGGGTGAATAAATGATGAGAGATGCTCCCCCGGGAGATTTTTTTTCAAAAACTACACCAAACAAAGCATTAAATTCTGGTGACTTTGAGAAAGCATTTTTTTTTCTTGAGTATGAGTAGCGTTCATGTAAAGTGAAAAAGCAAAAATAAATAAATAATAATAATAAAAAAAAACACACTGCTAGAATGACATAGTAACTTGTTCTTGTCATACAATTTCTTGTGTGATGCAAAAATAGACCAAACAAGTGAATCTGGTATATTAGTTCACACACAATCAGAGACACAAAATGAAGTGCTTGTTATCAGGTGATCTTACTATTATCAGGGCATCCATGACATCTTTACAGATCTGAAGACTAGTAGAGCTCGTCACTTCTAAAAACAACTCACGTGTGGTCTTCTTTATCTACAGAAAGAAATGCATTTAAAAGCCTTCACAAGTTTTATTCTTCTTAAATGTCAAACATACTCTACCGGTCAAAAGCTTTGAAACACTTGACTGAAATGTTTCTCATGATCGTACAAATCTTTTGATCTGAAAGTGTATGCTTAAATGTTTGAAATTAGTTTTATAGACAAAAATATAATTGTGCCACCATATTAATTTATTTCATTACAAAACTAAAATGGAATTGTAAATTAAAAAGTAAGTGAAATTGAACCAAATAATAAAGCAGCCAATAAGTGCCCAAAATAGATGGGAACTCCTTCAATACTGTTTAAAAAGCATCCCAGGGTGATACCTCAAGAAGCTGGTTGAGAAAATGTCATTAGTACATGTCTGCAAATTCTAGGCAAAGGGTGACTACTATGAAGATGCTAAAATATAACATCGTTTTGATTTATTTGGGATTTTGTTTAGTCACAACATAATTCCCATAGTTCTGAATGTTATTCCATAGTTTTGATGACTTTACTATTATTAAAAATGTGAAATAAAATTATAATAATGAATGAGTAAGTGTTTTGAAACTTTTGACAGGTAGTGTGTCCAGAGCAATTATGAAAAATAATACTATACATTTGGAATTACCGCTTGTAATAATAATAACAATATTTATTACTACACCATCCCCCCACCACCACCACCATATTATTTGGATTACCTTTGTCCTGTCACTGTTTGTGATTGGTGGGAATGAAATTACATGATCCTCTGCATCAACCAGACAAGGGTAGAGATTTTTCCCATCTAGTAGTTGGAGGTATCTGTGATGAAGAATGAAATAAAACAGGAAGATGTCAATGAAATGCTGGAAAATGAATAATGTTCTGTGTCAAACCTCAGTATTTGCACTTCAGGTTCTGTGCAGCCCATGCATTTACGTGGATGCAGTTACACCAATTAACCACGACAACAGGTTAGACGTCTGACAAATGAGGGGTATTTTTCAGTTCACTTAGCCAGGGTACACATGGTAAATAAAGCAATTATGGAGCACGACATGGTTATTTTGCTTTGCATTTGGGAAAAATGTTAGTTTCACAAATTTCTGCAGCTTTCTTTGTTTTGAAATACTGTGCCCTTTTCGGTTTCAAGCTGTCGGTACACAACAACTGTCTTTCTTTTTTAATAAATAATTGTCATTGGTAAAGTAATAGTTCACCCACAAATTTAAATTGTATCACAATTCACCCACCACATATCTTCCAAATGTCTTCCTATATGGTGTTAAATGCAAAAGGAAAAATAATGAATATCCAGTTCCATCTTCTCAACACAATGGCAGTTGACAGACACTCGCTTTAAAGCTTTAAAAAAGCAAAAAATACTTTAGCGTAAAATTAGTCCATGCGGCTTATGTGTCATACTGCAAATCACAGAAAGTAAGTCATAGGGGATTTGAAAAACATGAGGTTGAGTAAATTATGGGGGGAAAAATATTTTTTTGGGGGTGAAATATTCCTTTAATATAATATAATCAGGCATTAAATGTTTATTTATTATTCTCTCACTTGTGAAGTCCTGAAACATTTTGTCGTTTTTTCTGTTTTCGCTGTTCATCTGCTTCCTGCTGCAGTTGCCTCAAGAGTTCAGCTGCCTTTATCTCCTTACGGCCCAGAGGAACAATCTACACACACATTCAAAATACAACACAATTCATAAACATCATCACTTTCCAAGCTCTTAATGATTATATAGAAACAAGACAGGAAAAGCCACAACACAGCCACAACGTTTTCTGCCAGGTGTTGTTGAGTAGCTTTGTACTGCACAGTCTATTCTCTTGTGTATAAAAGCAACTAGCAATTCTGAGAATATCATACTGTCCTATTGCCAGTGGCCTCTGAGACAGGTGCTGAATTCAAAGTCAACACAAAGGAAAACACCAAGAAAAAGGACGATTCATTTATTATTAAAAACTGATGATTATGGGACTTCTCTGTGTCATTAATCAGCTGGTGGCTTTGAAACCAGATTCCTGCCATACATAAAAAACATGTTGACAACACTTATTAAATATTCATTGTTCTTTCTCTGTTTGACTGTTATGCAACCAGTGGAGGTGCTCTGATTCAAGAGTTACACAACAAAGTGGAGGGCCATTTTTTCTTTGCAGACTCTGCAAACTGCTATTACTATGTAATCTAAAGTGTGTTTAATTGAACCAAATTCATAAATTAGAAAATTCACATATTAGAAAAATCTCTCCCACAAGCAATATCTTTTTCACTCACAACCTGTTAGGAACAAAATAGAATTAGATAGAATTAACGGAATTAGTCACATATCAGACACTTTTTATGACCTGAAAAACACGCCATCTACACATGACCTAAAAAAAAGAAAGCTAATTTTTCTTTGTAATTTTCTGAATATCAGTAATAGGATTTAAAAATGCCAACAATCCACTGACTTGAAGCTACTTGATGGCAGTTGTTAGGAGAGAAAAATAAAAGAGTGGGAAAAATGGCCACTGTCCAGTATTTAAGTTGCTGCTGCAGTGACAGTTTCACTCCTCCACCAATAAGAATTGAAAGAAGATGCTACAACAACGAGACCAACCAATGACATAGTTGAACAGGCTGAGGTGTGGACTCCCACACCTGACTAGTCTACATGTGTTTTTTCAAGTATGCACCATATGTTAACCACAAGTCAATGTTTTCCATGGCTTGCCATAGCCAGGCCACACATGGCTCTCAGCTTTGTGTTGTCATCTGGGCCATCTACCTCAAAGCCAGTTATGACCCAAGAGACAAATCCCTCCAAATCTAAAGCTTTAGCAAAATGTATATGGTTAAAGTTTTGCCCATGTGTGTTTAGCCATGCCAGATGTGACAGCTAACTTCAACATTTGGCCCAAAGGTTCTTGCTATCTGGAGTATTTGAAAACTGCATTTCACTTGATATTTATGATAAGTACTTTGGATTTCAATTGAATTAAATGTCTGTTGAATGGATAAGTATTTGAAATGCAATTGAGTATACCAAATGCATTTCAAATACTCTTCCATACAACAGACATTAATCTATTGCAGTGGTATACACAAACATTGGTACAATTTGCATCATTACCAACTTTTAACATTTCCAACTTTAAAGTCTATTATATAAAAAGGTAAGGACCTCCTGATCTGTATGTTGGTATTGACTGTATTAATGTGTTCTGGTTTTAAATTCCACTTATCTTGTTTGCATTTTTTAAGTAGATCACAGCCAAACACCATCTTGTAGCACACACAGTCACGTGCAAGTATGTGGTGCTTCTGGACAAGCAATGCCTCCAGTGTCCTATCAGATAAATTTGACTGAAACTCTTTATGATTCTTGAGAACGATACTAAACACCCTCTCACTATCTGCATTACTGTGAGGAATGGTTAGGATCACCAGAATGACCTTCACCAGCACACTGAAACTGGATTTTGTACTGGATATACTGGAAACTGGATATTGCAAGGTGTACCGAGTGGCAAGGACATCCCTGTACATATACATTTTCAATTTCCTTGCGCACAAACGCTGCAACCCCTTTGTAAACTCCAACCATAACAGAGGCATTATCATAACAGAAGTTCACACATCGTTGCCATGGGATGTTACATTTCTCCAAATTTCTGTTTGAGTAAATTAAATGTTCTCTCCAGTACTCGAAACTTCTTGCATTGTTGGTAGCGATAGTAATTGCGTGACGATTTTTCCAAGAGACCCGTCATAATATCTCACTACAACTGGATACAGTTGACTGGTTGTTGGGTCACTGCTGCGTCCATGCTCAATGAAAAATAACCCAGCGATAATTCCAAGGCAAGACTTTGACATGTCGTTTGAGGGTTTCGATTATGGCAGTGGTTTTTGTGCGGCCTGATCCATACTTGTTGGTGATGTTAGAGTCTGGAAATGCAGCTTTGCAAAGTGGACTGATATGATCCGAAACAGCAATTGGAAGAATGTGCTCAACAATAAAGTTTGCAAAAAGTGTCTCTGCCTTTGACACTGCATTATCTTCGTCTGTACTCTACAAATTCACGCATAGATTTATGATTTCCTATAGATTCAGCAAATAGTTTTTTTGTACCTACAAGAATGATGCAATCGTGATGTCGACCGTGTTTCACTGAGAAGTCAGTCCGGCAATATTCACAGTAGGCATGCGAATCAGAGATTTGACTCGTTTTAATAAAAGGCCATTCTGTAGTGCATTCCTGTCTATATTTCTGGAAGGATAGTAGACTTCTTTTAGACAGAGGAGAGTAGGACATTTTTTTTTTTAGATCTGGCTGATGATGAAACCTGAATGACTGTATAAGGCAACATTAAAACGGCAGTTCCTCTAGGACCCCCCCTACAATGGTTGCTAAGCAACCCGGCTCACTACTACTACTAGTACCTTAGATAAAATGCCAGTGAAATATATTATTAAGCACAACATGCATATATAAATAGTAGGGCTGTCAATCTAATTAATTACATAGTAAATACATAAATACATTAAATACCTCACCCTTATCCCCTCTTGAATCTACACACTTGATTGCAGCGTTGTTTAACAGTTTGGTTACTATGTCAAGGTACCACTGAAAATCACAACATAATCAAGCTCCAAATTAAAAAATTAGGCCCCTCTTTGACACGTGTATAGTTGACACTGACTTTTAAATTGAGTGAAAAGTCCCGCCATGCATTTTCATGATCGATCATCATTTTCATCATCCATCATTGCTGTCACTTCGGATTAAGAGTACTCGTGCCCATCCCTAATTTGTACTGAGACATAAAACTTCATAATGCTTAATGCAAAGATCTTGAAAGTATTTTTATGAGCAAGTACACTCTCTAAATGGAGACAGAATTTGTAAAATGGATCAAACAAGCAATGGAATAATAAGTCGAATATGGACCGAAGCATACAAGAAATGGAATGGAATGACAAACAAGCTGCCATTTTGTCTTTGAATCGAAGCTGCTGGAACGGCATTCTAGCCCAATTCCCTGTTCCTTTCATACCTTCAGTGTATCTGGTGGCCTGACATCATATAAAAGAGGGGCCTTTAGCAAGCCCAGGTCATGAGTCGCAATGGTTGCAGTTGTCCTTTTGGCACAAATCTCATCATGAAGCTTGGTCTGCAAACAGGTTTGAGAGAGAAAAGCAATCATTTTTACTGCTTATTAAAATGTAACATACTAACATTTATGTAAGCTTGAAACAAATAACCAAATGCAAATATGGTTGAGATATTTGTAGGTTGACCAATTCAAACCTTCCCTACCTGAGCAGCTAGAAACCTCTTTAGTGCATTCCCTTGTCTGAGGTTCATGCCTTTCACGATGCAGCACACTATGTATGGCCGGACGTCTTTTGCACCTGGGGAAACTTTCACTGTAACAGCCGTGGGTGCTTCTGACACATGCAGAACTCTCACAACCATCCGATTAAGCTCATCCACTTCACCTGCCTCTGTTTTGCCCTTCTGCTTTGCAGCGCTTTTCTTCTTGGAGACGTTACGACTACCATCTACCTTCTCGTTCACCTCGCCATCCTGCTGCTTGCCTTTCCCTTTCCCCCTCCCACCTGCCCTCAGGTAGTCCAGCACTGATTTGGTCTGGCAGCCATTCACCATCTTCTCAAGCCTTTTGTCCTTCAGCTTGTTGCCTTTAAAATTGATCTCTTTTAGCTTGGGGCAGTCGGCCAGCTCGGATGGAAGCTCCTGGAGCTTGTTGCTGGAGAGATCTAAAACCTGAGATAAGAGACAGTGAGGATGCATAATAAAGCTCTCATAATGCTGTAAGAAATAAGTCAATTAATATCCTATAACATTATCATAACATACCACCCACAATCATTGAAGTTACTTCAAAAAGTCACAAATAATTTAATAGGGTGATTCTCACTAAACCAGTCAAGGAAATGTCCTGGTCATATTTAAACCCAAATCATTACAACACTATATGAAATTAACATTTGCATAAATAAAATGTAAGCACTATGACATTATTTTCAGGTCACTTAAGCAATTCTCATTACTGCAATGAGTCCATATGTTTTACTTTTACCAAAGTTTTCAATGATGATTTTTACATTAACGTTATTGTAACAAAGTATTTTTTTCTGTATTACAGTAATTATACTGTTGTACAATGCTTTTCACATTAAAATCAGCAAAGGCAGTACCAATGGAGCACTACTATGATGTATAAATAATATGCCTATATCATTTTTTCCCATATTGCAATAATGAGAATATCATAATGACTGTCTTTTTTGAATGCCCTACAAATAGACTTCCTTTTTATGCAATTCTCTTCATCATTTAAAATATACAGCAACATTTCTACTTTGTTTCATTTGATTTTGAGGTAAAGTAGGACCAGGACATTTACTTGACACAGTACTACACTTGTACTTCATTTTAGCACGAAAAAAAATATGTATAATGAACCTTCAGAGCTGTCAGTTTATGAACCTCCTTGCTCAGCTCTTCTATCGCGTTTTCTGACGCGATGATGCTGCTGAGGAGCTCCAAACTGGAGGACCATAAGTCCTCAGGGAGCCGAGAGATCGCATTTTTGGACACATTGATGCTGGCGAGCTTCACACACTTACTCAGACCATCCGGCAGAGCTGTGATACTATTACAGCTGACATTTAAAGTGTTGAGCTCGCTCAGCGCACATATTTCCTCAGGTAAAGCCTGCAGCTGGTTCACTGACAAATCCAAGACTTTTATCGCTTTCAGATCTCCGATGCTCTGCGGGACAGATGTGAGCTTGTTCCTACATAGAATCAAGCTCTGCAGATGAGACAGGTGTCTGATGTTCTCACTGATCTCATGTAGACTGGGACACTGGCTGATCTCTAGGTAGTTCAGGAGCGCGAGGGAATACAGTCGCGGGTGAATTCCGCCGTCGCTCTGGATCTTTTTGTCGATCGTTGAACCTTGAAGCACCAGTTCACGTCTGTTCTCCTTTTCTGCTTTTCCTATTTCAGGCCAAACATTCAATGAGCTGTTTTCTAAAGCCATTGCTGTCCAACGCAACCCGGAACTGGAATACAACCCGGAAGAGTTCAAGAAGATGCTCATTTTGTATACGTTTTCCTCTTGAATTTGAAATAAATTAGGAAACACTGGAATTGTTTTTTGAGGAGTTTCATATTACTATTTTTAAATTAATGTCCACGCTGAATTGGGCTAATATACGTCAGTCTCTAATCTGACTAATTCTAAAGAACTACAAATACCAGCATAGTTTTCGGTTTAGGAGAGCTGCGCATGCGCACAGGTCTCAGTTGTCAAACGGTGGTTATGGAGATGAACAGAGCCAACTGCTGTTGTTGGGTAAACTAACTCCATTAAAATTTCTTATGAATTCTGCCAAATACTGAGCATTGAGAGTATTATAACGGGTGATTATTCTGAGCAGTATCTGGCTGAATTGGTTGGTCGATGTAGATATTTTCTGCAGTTTTGAAAGAGTTTTAGCGTTCTTGTAAACAGTGTGGTTAGCCAGATTACACGCTAACGCTAACTACTTAAAATACAAACATTGTTATGATAAACATAATCCATGATATGCAGCAAACCTCTGAAAATATATGTAAGCTTTAAATGGAGACTTATCTGTAATTATTACAGGTTGCTATCAATTTGGCAATTTATTAGAAAATATTGCCTAATCCCTCGCATGGTGTTGAAAACATTAATAAATTATATTACTATTGTCTAATAACTGTTCTCTTGTAAAGAGTTATCTTAAGAATGTTATATTTTGCTTTAGTTCAAGGGTAGTGTGATAAAGAATTGAACTAAGCATACCTGAACACAAAATACAGCCTACTTTTCACATGTAAAGGAATGCTGCACAAATTACAAGTTGTTTCTTTCAGTTTATATACGTTATATTGGAGTTTTGGGCATTGTGTCAGGAGGAGTGCTTTGTGATTTTCCTTTAGAATCCTGTCCACATGCCCATCAGAGCTCAGGAACGAGATGCCTCATAAGATAGGCTTCACTGTGATCAGCTGGTCTGGTCATGAAGAAAACTACAATGCCAAAAAGCTAATGGTCCACGCACCCACCATCAATGGCTGGAGATCCACTAGGTTAGTGAATCCTAAATACAAGGTCCAGGATAATTATGATGTCTGTAAACAGGATACAAATTTCCATTTTGAATGTTATTAACTTGCGGTCAAAGCTTCTCATTTGTATTTAAGGTGTATTCATGGTTTATTTGACCAAAGATCATAATGATGCCGTTACTCATATTTTTGAATGTGTTATGGGAGAGATTGATACCGGGTACAATTAAACAATGACTATATAAAAAATGTACTTTACTAAATTAAGTACCAATTATTAGATATTCATTAAAGCATCACTATTATTATAATATCAATTATTATTATTTTTGAGGGAGGCAATCTACTCACCAAATTGTTTGATAAAATGTTCTAAATTTTTCTTATTAAATCATTTGAAAGGGTTACTTTAAGCTTAAACACAAAGCTTTAAATACAACAAAAAGCTTTAAACACAAAAACAACTCAACTGAAAATATACATCTGGAACACCTGCTGTGAATGTGTCCCTCATTCATAATTATTATTATTGTATATAACACCACTCACATTTTCTTCAGAAAATTGTACATATCTAGTTCTTTGAATATTAATGTTGTCTGTAGGTTCTGTCCATTCCCTCAGGAAATTACTCTGCAGTTGGTGGAGAGATGTCGCATCAGGAAGCTGCAGCTGCTGGCCCATCAGTACATGATCTCATCCAAGATTGAGTTCCACATTGGAGACAGAATGCCAGAGCCCACCTCACCCCAGCAGGCTCAGTGGCTCCACAGACTGGGGTGAGAAAAGGCCTAAACATCCCTTCTCCACTCTGGATACTATTAAAGCCTGCACAATGGCCACTAAATGACACTAAATGAGTCCTTATTTAGTATTACTTACTGAAGCAATATGTGTAATGTGTAGTATTTTAGCCAGCTGTCAAAAATCACCCTATTTAATGTTTCAGATACTAGTATTGGTCTGAGAAGTGCATATATATTTTAACTGTAACAGTTATGCATTTAATTAAAAACATAAAAATTTAATTATTTAAATTCACTTGTACTTGTGAATTATATGCTCATGCAGCATTATGTTCAGCTTGCAAATCTTACTTTATTGAATGTGATGTGTTGTCCAGGTATGTGTCTCTCTCAGACAATGAGAAGACCAGTTTCAGAGCGAGAGAGCTGAAGTCAGTTCATGTAGATGCAGTGGGGGCTTACCTGAAGCTCACCTTCCACAGAAACCATGCAAATCAGTACAACATCTACAATCAGGTACAAACAGATTCATATGGGAATTAGGGTTGGTTTGCTTATTTGAATCATGTCTATGTCATGTTATATTCACCTTCTTTCTTAAATTGTAGGTTGCATTGGTGGCCCTAAATATTTTAGGGGACCCTGTGGATGCAAATGATGTTGGCTCATCGGTAAGTGACCGTTTAGGTAATGTAGTGCTACCCCTCAAATCCACCAGGTGGCGATGGTATTCTGTTCCTAATGGTATTCTGTTCCTAACGTTTAGTCAGAAGACTTATGGAAGAATTTCTGTTAGCTTTCTAAATTTTTTCATGAATTGTTATCCCATCCCAAAACTTCACCAAAAGTGAATTTCATACGTCCCTAATTATAAAACATAGTTTCAGCTCTAAAATCTGATTGGATGAGCCACATTGGAAGCTGTTGTAAAAAGCTGATAAACACACCAAGGACTCCACATTAGTTGGATTCTTCATTAATACTATTAATGAATTATTATTACTATTAATAAATAACTATTTATTGCTATTTAAAAATAACAGCCTACACTTAGGCTATATAGGCTATATATTGTTTCTTCTGATTATAATTATTAGTAAATATAATTATTTATTGGAAATTTGTGTTTTATCATATTGCTGTTGCCGTCAACTTTGCGTCATGCCTTACTACAAACTTTGCCTTACAATGATTTTACCTCAGTCAATTTTTGTAGTAAGTCATGACGCAAAGTTGACGGCATGTGTTGTTGATGAGAGAGTTCAGCAGAGAATGGCCAGTCTGGTTCGAACTGACATAGTCTACGGTAACTCAGATAACCACTCTGTACAATTGTAGTGAGAAGAATAGTATGTTATTCTGAGATACGGGTTGGTGATATTTTGGAGGCAGTAGGGGGACCTACACAATATTAGGCAGGTGGTTTTAATGTTGCCGTGTGTGTGCGCGTGTGTGCACGTGCGTGTGTGTGTGTGTGTGTGTGTGTGTGTGTATATATATATATATATATATATATATATATATATATATATATATATATATATATATATATATATATATATATATATATATATATATATATATTTTACTTACACACACACTTTTTTTTTTTTTTAATGCCTGTGGCTTTTGTTGTTTTATTTAGCAGATAGATGCAATTGTTAGAAATGTTTCCGCTGTTTCCGACTCTGCATTGGTATCCTGAATTATAGCTAAATGGTATGTTAATGTAAAAGATTACATTAACATACTATTTAGCTATAATTCAGCGCTATAAGCACACCACAGCCTCAAATCGTATCACTCATCAATATATCCAGTCTCAACATCTCCCTTTCTGTCTTATTTGCCCTCTCTTTCTCCTCTTACACTCACCTTGACTTCCCTCTACTTTTTTTTTCTCTCTCTAGTCCTCTCCAACCTTGCTAACAATCTCTGCATTGTTAATCTCTAATCCCTCTCTCTCTGTCCATGCTGGAATCTCTTTGTGTTATCCAGGGCTCTGTCTCTGGTCATAATAACTCTTGATTCTCAGGTTTAAATCAATATTTTTTTTAACCTTTATTTATTGGCCAGTTATTAATTGCCCAGAGCATTTGACCAGAGTGATTCACGTAATGTGATGTGTTATTGTGAGGGCGTTGCATTTAGAATTGGTCTGTATAGGCTTGCTAGTGCACTTGTTTGTTTTCAACAACATCTTTCTTTGTTGTTATTCCCCAGCTCAACCGTGTTCAGCTGATTGATCAATATCTTAACAACAGCCAATACAGCTCAGCCTTGGATGGCACATTCACAGGGTAAAAACTGAAGTGCATTGTTTTTGTGCATGCCGTTCTCTCTCTGTTTCCCTCATAAACACTTTGTGTATTGTTGTTGTCTTTTAGGCTTTCGAGTTATAAATGTGAATCTATCTCGCCACTTGATGATTTGGCATTCGACATGTATCAGGATCCTGAAGTGGCCCATATCATTCGTCTACTGGACCAGAAAAAACAGGATATGGTTCGGCAAGAGAGATTCGATCTGGCAAAAAAACTCAAACAAGCAATTGCAGACTTGCAAAAGGTTTGCCTTCATGACTTTCTTACTTTTTTTTTTTGGATCCCTCTTTGTTTTAACGTCTAGTATATTAATGATATGTTAAGATGAGTTATGAATCTGGAGTTCAGGGAAGAGGGAGTTGAAATGTATACAGGTGCATTCCAGGAGTGTTGGCTGTTGCACACTCTTAGTTATATGGTAATTATAGCCCTGCAGTAATTAGTGGCCAAATTAATAGTTTCCTCTCAAAGACATTAGATCAGTGTTAAACAAGCACTCATTACTCCCTTGTTTTATTTTGTTTCTGTTAAGGTGGGAGAGCGTTTGGGGCGGTATGATGTGGAGAAACACAGTGCCATAGAACGAGAGGACTATGACACAGCAAAGCAAAAAAAAGAGGAAATGGATGCTTACAGGCTCACAGTCTACCAGCAGCTGGAGCTCCACAACCTGCTGGATATCAGTCAGGTATACATCCATCCATCCATATTCCTGCTTGTCATCCATCCATCTGCTTGTTTGCCATTATTCAGTTTTTATCCCTCGAAGCCAGGAATAAACTCTTGCGTTGTAAGGACCATCGCTCCAGTAAGATTAGTACTTTGACCTTCATACAGGTCAAGTGATTGTGCTTGTTCTTCTGAGATCAGTTGCTTAATTCTTACATGTCTGAGATGAGGAGACGTATATTTATACAAGAGACAATAAATGGCCAGGACAAAGCATCATAGAGCTCTATTTTTGACTGACTTAACCAGGAGGGTTGCTGTGATCGTCCCCTGTGCTCTGACAAAGCATTCTCTGCTCTGTGTGAAGGCTTTTGTTTATACTGTCTGTGTGGGAGAGAATATCATCATGTGAAGATCATAATTATTGTTGAGATTTTTCAGACTTTCATAACACTTCTCTTTCTGCCCCATTTTCCCTTCACTGGTTTATAATGCTAATTATTCAATATTTTGATAAATAGTAATGAAAAATAAAGAATTTGAAATGTGTAATTTTTCTATACTAATTTTATACTGTAGATCCAAAAAATTGTGGAGGTTTTCGACAGTGAATTTCTCTCTCCAAAAGCTGGAATGCAGAAACCCACAACTTGTCCAGAGGACTCATCCAGGAATAAGAAACGTAACCAAGATGTGAAGGAGACTGATGCTCAGGACACCCCAAAACCAGCTAGCCCTAAACACACAGTTGTTCCAATATCGCTGACTCCTCCACACGTGCCCAAGATTGATGTAAGTCTTAATATAAACTGTAAACTGAGCAAAATTCTAGTTTCAAGACCATTCTCTGCTATAAGCCTCAATTATCTGCCATAATGAAAGATTATTTGCCTGGCCAATGCTGTAAACATAATGTAGCTCATCATCACTAGTGAAATAATCCAGCTCCATCTTTACTGACACAAGGCAAGTCTTTGAAGATTTCATATCTGAGCATATGTGTGGCTTTTTGGGCTTGTCAGGGATTTGCATTAGCCACGCCACACCAATGTAGCCCACAGAGGGTTTTATGTTTCAACATTTAATTAAAAGATTTAAAGGTGAATTGTGTAATTTCTGTGCGCCTTCTGCCCTGCGCCTCAGGTGGTCCACCCCAAACTTTATAGCGATTGTTAAGACAGAATTTGACTTTGACTTCTAGACTGCTCAAACAACACCCTGTTTTACGTTTCTGTAAGACACAATTTTGTGCAAAAAGTACAAATTACTGTTTACTTTTTAGTTATGATGTACAGGGTATGCAACATTTAATTCTGTGCTGAATGAAGTTTCATTTTTGCACCACTTGTGTCATCAAACGTAATAGCAAAAATAATTCAGAATACTCGCTCCCCAAAGTTGCGGCATTTGTAGAGTAGCCATTTTTGCTGTTTTGGGCTTATTGGGATGCTCAAACATACAGAGTAATGTTTTAATATCGCCACAGAGCCATATTCTTTAAATTTTGAGGGGAAATAAACCTACGAATGGCTAACTTATAGTTAATATAAGATGGGGTAGGGGAAAGTATGTAAACATTGTAAAAAAATTACACACTTTAACTCATGTTAAATGACAGTGGATCAGTGTTGTAATAAGCGGAGCGATCATAAGTTTGTGTGTATGTGTTTCCACAGATCAGTTCCCTTCCTTATGACGAGAGGCCTCTACCTTCTTTTAGGAAGAGATCGAGTGAGCCTCCAGTCAGTCAGGTCGATGAAATGCCCCCTCTGACAGACTCAACCACCCCATACAGCCCTGGGGTCACAGGGCAGCCAGAACCCCTCACAGAGAAAGCCCAGAGAGAGGCCAGTCTTCCTATTGAGATCTATGGAGAAAGTCTGGTGAGACACACAGAATATACAGCTTCCAATTGTTTGATTTTGTGGAGTTGGTGATCATTGTACCCTTATTAATTTGAATAAATTGTATAAAGGTCAAACACGTATCCCTATCCCATTCTCTGCCCTCCATCTTTCTTCCTACCTCTATTGACATATGCTGTTAAGGTAAAAATCCCAAAGATGTACTGTGTGTGTATATCAGAATCTGATATATATATATATATATATATATATATATATAAATAAGAGAGAGAGAGAGAGAGAGGAGACTTTTATAGAGCTATTAAAATTGGGTCATTTTGAATGCTGTTCCTTTAAGACTTTTAAGTAATGTCCCTCTTCAAAGGTGGAATGAGTTACAGTTCTTGATGTGTTAATATGGGTAAACATGCTGTCAGAGAATTGAGGAAGTTTGGAACAAGGCATCTTAATTTTAATAAATTATATTTTTGTTCTGCGTGTTGATGATTTAAATTAAGCGTTGTCATTCATTGCCACCTCTATTCACAAAAATTGCCTGCCGCAATTTAGATTGCGCTACTACAGCTGGATGAAAATGTATTTTAGTTAAAAAAGACGTTTGTGTACATTTTCTATCGATCATATCAGCTGAAATTCATCAAGTGATGGAGAAGAGTGTTATAACCTGGCAAATATTAATATGCACAGTGTAGTCCAGTGCATGTTAAAGAGATGATTCAGGTGTCTGGATCATAATAGTCAGTGATCCTTATCAGTCCTGCCAAAGTGTTTTAGATAATGGTGGTCTGCTGCATCCACCACTATATATTATGCAGAATCGTCCTGCAAGACCAGAATTCCAAATTATGTTCATCAGCAATTTTGTGGCCGCGTTTGTGCTGTTGCCTGATCTGCATAATTCCATTAGTGAATCAGGCAATAAACCAGCCGAGAGGGCGCATGGAAATGTACGAGGCGCAATTCATTCTTGGCGAATTAGTCTTTTATTTCAAAGAAACAAGGATTTTTCCTTATTCCAGAAAACCTAGTTTGGAATTATATCAAATTTGCTTTAAGTGTTTAACACTTCCCTGAGATCACCATCTATTTGTAAACTATTGTTTACAATCTCGCAGCCCTGGGCAAACTCTGCATGATAAAGGTCAAAAGGTCAGCTGATGTATGAGTTTGTGTGCTGTTTTTGGAATGTGATTCTCACTTTCAGCTCCTCTTTCTCTTTAAGGTGGCAAGTGCCTATTCAAAGACATGGACCTACAGGGAGGATGCATTGATGGGAGTCTACAAGAAACTGTTGGAGATTTCACCCGGAACCCCAAAAGCAGAACTGCGGAGCATGACGCGAGCAGCTGTATTCCTCTGCAAGAAAGCTCTCGCCGATAAAGTTTCATCCGTATGGGATCTCCTTTTTTTTTTTTACCCAGTTTCTTTTTCTGTCTGTATCGTCCCCTTCTTTATCTCTCTCTGTCTCTTTTTTGTTTTTTTTTCTTTCCCTCTCCTTCTAATTTCTCTCATGTTCCCTTTTCAGTTTCATTTCAGACTAAAGACAGAATGGCACCATCAGTGGGGCTGATAGTTTTGAGTGTTTAGCAGGTGTCGTGTTCTGTCTAGTATTGTAGTTTATCTGTAGAAGTGATACAGCTACAAATGAAGGATAAAGCCCGGCTTATCTCTCCCACGAGTAAACTCAGTCATAGATTCCAGGGAAATTGTGAGAGGACTGACTTTTTTTTTTTTTTTTTTTTTTTTTTTTAACAGTGAGCTTCCAGGAGTAGACTCAAGTGGGTCTGTAGAACGATGATTATTCATCATTTGCTGCACAGTAAAACACTTGTGTAATGTCCAAGGTCTAGTTTAGAGTTTAGTTTAAAAAGGGCAATGCATTGAGTTCTCTTTTAAAAATGAAACGTATGACATCGAATTACATAACTCTTAATTATTATAGTGACTCCTATCCCAACATCAAATTACTTTGTATATTATGTATAGTTAGTGGCTAGAGTATATGCATAATATTGACTGTATAGACTTCAAAAGTGTATAGAGTTTAACAACAAAATGAACTCTTACATAACCACAATAAATCTCAATAATGCTTTGCAGTCGATCTCTCTCTCTCTGCCCCTCAGGCTTTCTTAAAGGCCATCCATTTTAGTGGTCATGATGTGACAGCTGTGTCTTTATCGTGTTGTCACTCTTTAGAATAATCACACAGTGAAAGTCTGTGGCCTCAGTGTTGCATCTATAAACTTTTAAATGTTTGTTCTGAGAGTCTGAGCAATGTGCTCACTCCTGGATACATTCCAGAGACCCAACTCTTCCCAATGCTATTTTGTTAAACAAACACAGCACAGCATTTAACTGTGTGTTTTAGCTAACCACTTGACGATCAAGCACCATGTGTTGCAGGTTTTGTCTGGATTCTTATACAGTTTATTACATCTTAAAATTGGAAAAAATTCCACATATGATACTTTAGTAAAGGGACGATATTCATACATACATTTTTAATCAATTATTTTGTTTGAAAATTAATTCACATTACTTTGGTTTGATAATCATTTGTAATGGGTAAACAGAGGTTTTTATTTGAAGAAAAAGATTATAAGCACTACAGACCCAACTCTTATATGCCAACACTCAAATCATTAGAGGAATTGTATCGTCTTATTGAAACAAATATTTATATAAATGGGAAACTTGATTAAATAAATCACAGCATGTGACATAAAAATATGTACTATATGTGAATGTGTTTTTTTTAAAAAAATATATATATCTCTATATCAATTTGTATATGGGCTGTTTGTGTCCTGTCTCAGGTGTTTCAGGCATCCCTTAAACTGCTTCGGATGATTCTGAGTGAGTTTATTCCTGCCCATCAGCTGGGCAGATCTGAGATCAGTCACTGTGTGGAACAGACTTGGAATAATCTACTCACTAGGACTGGAGACTCTGCCCTGAGACATAGAACACTGGCTATCACCTTCATACAGGTCAGTGCAGGCTTTCCTGTCCTGAAAGTCTTTTTCTAAAAAGTGTAGGAATACACGGCTGTAGATTGAACACCCAATGGCAACAAATAACCCTGTAGGCTGTTGAAATATATGGGTGATTCTTCAATTCGGGTCACTATGTACTACAGTACTTGAAATTTTGAAAAATGAAACCCATTTAAACTATTTTTCATCTATGTTTAAATATTTATCCTGGAATAAGAGTGACACACATTTTATGCAGTATTTTTACTCAAATTTGCATTAACTTCAATAAAAAAAACCCCTTGAAAACAAAAAAAAGTGTTGTCAATCCATTGACAAATGTATCGATTTTGGAACCGACACAAGGGAATGTTAAGACTTCTGTTAATCAGTCAGGAAAATCACAAAATGCAAGGCTAGTTGCAAAATGGCCAAATATTGTCTGATTAATCGGCCTGACCAGTAAATTCACCTATCGATATATAAATTGTTCGCTAAAATGCTTGGTGTGATGGCAATGACAACAATATTGGGCATAGTGAGTCTTTGTTACAAAAAAATTACAAATTATACACTTGCTGTACTTTCCAAATAAATTGAAAAGATTACAGGGAAATACCAAAGGAAATTGGAGTGAGAAGTTCCTGAAATTGAAGAGTCTCTTATATCTGTCAGTCAGGCAATTTGGAATGAGTGACAATTTCAACACTAAAACAACTCTACTTCAAAGGCATTCTATGATGTCTTGAATATCTGAGCATCTTTACTGACAGTTGGGGTTGAAGACGGACTGAAGGTACTTTTAAATGTGCTGGGACGCCCATAGATATGCACTCAAGTATGAAAGCATGCCTGAAATTGATCTTTTACAATAATTCTTATATCAAATTTCAGTCTTTTTAATCAGATAAAATTTCATAAACATACCTGTTCTGACAACACCATAAATTATAATGACTGTTTCCTCATTACGTGCTTTTACAGTGGCTTATGTATTATCATGGTGGCTAATGTATTATCATGATATAACAACCTCACTGTCAACATGGTAAGGTTTAAAAGTATAGTACTGTGGAATTGGGTTTATAGATTATACAGTATATACACATAAAACCTGTTTTGTTCAAAATCACAGTGTACAATCTTTTTGCCAGGTTGGATGTATGGAATATTCCAAAGGTTCAATACATGTTAAACTCCGTCAACAGCATTTGTGGGACATTTTGACTCATTCCTTTTCTTTAAATGAAGCAAAACTCTGGGTTCCAGTAAAGCACTTGCAACAGAATTGAATGGGGCCAGTCCATAAATATTAAAATACTGATTGTTTAAAAAGTATAGCCTCATGACACAAATAATATGCTCGTTAAATTATTTTAGTGTGATAGTCACTTTCTAACCTTTTCTTTGTCAAGTTATATCCAATATTACATTTTTGTTGCAAAACCCTAAAACAGCAATATAAACAACTTTTAAAGCTCAAATAATAAGAGTTTTAACGTAAGAATTAATGTAAGTGCTTTAAAAAAAATGATAAACTTCACATTTCTGCCTTTTAAGCTACACTTTTGCCCATATTCACTGCCATTGTAAGTGCCACACTGTAACCTTGATTTTTGCTTTTTGTTTAAAGAAAAGGAGCGACAGGTCGAAATTAATTTTTGTGATAATCAACATTATTTCAGGAAAGCTGTTGATTAAGCTTAACTTGTTTTAAACCTGGAACAAACCAGTTGCCTGTAGAATGTTTATCCAAAACAATTAAAATGCTGCCAATGAGGCTGCTAGACTTGTTCCGTAACAAAACCCCGTGATCATGTGAGTTCATGTGAACCATTTCATAATATGCAATGGTCATCACATTTAGTAGGCTGTCTGATCATTTATTGTTCACTGTTAAGATCAGCAGGGTACACATTCCAATCTATTATGTGATAATGAGGTCTCTGTAAATCTCACATGTATGTTCTACACTTCCTAGTATACATGGGAAGGTTTTGTTGATAAAAAGGATGATTTTTTTTTTATCTCTTAGGATCCTATTAAAAAATGGTTTTGTACTTTTTTGACTAATTGTTTTACAATTTACAGACAAAGGTGCTTTGTTCACCTGGCAACATAATAAATTATTCTAATATGACCACAATATGACTTTATAACTGCATGACGTTACATTTTATTGGGTGCAAGCTGCAAAAATCTATGGTCCAAAATGATAATAAATCTTAATGATGACCACTTATCCATAATTCTCAAAGCTTTCCTGTTAAAATTCTTTTGTTCTACACAAGCTTTCCAGATGTGTTGGTTGTTGATGGGAAGCCTGTTAGTTTGTCAGCATCGTGGGGGAGGGCAAGGGTCAACTCTGGCTTCACCCTTAGTACTGAGGTACCTTGTGAACTAAAGTGGCAGTTTCAAACAAGGATGTCTCTTGTAAATATAAAGGAAATTTAAAAGCTGGTTTTGTGTTTTAAACATGGACTAAAAACTATTTTTTTTTTTTTTTAATTTCGGCTTGATCTGAACAGAAACTTTTTTTTTTCCTGGTTCCAGTGTTCTGCTGCCTCCATTCCAGTTAGTAACTGGTTTGAAAGAAATTAAAGAATGGTTATCACATCTCTCAAGAAACAAATAGACCTTGCCTGGAAAAGCACTCTCAAAATAAGGGATTTGCCTTGACCAAAATATATGATAATAATTTTATTTTCCTTATTTGGGAATTATCAGCATAGAAATCATAACAAGCAAAGTATACAGTAGCCTATATAGCCTAAGAAATCATGTTTTTTCAATATATCTATTCTTCATATTAAAAATATCATAAATATTAAACATGTCATTATTATTTAATAAATATTTCATTATTTTATTTGTTTTAGTTACAAAATCTGCTTCTCAGTCAGAATCTGGCAGCATCAAATCTTGTGACGCAGCAGTATCATGTTCAACTAAAATGAGAGAAGCCTAATTTTTTGGACAACAGGAAGTGGAGTAATTCTTTAATAAACCTTCATTCCCGTTTTCGGGTACTTTCTGCAAAATGTTTTATTTGTTTTCGGTTTCATTCCCTGGTTTTTAATTCTAGGTTGTAGAGTTGTTTGTACCTAGGGCATTGTTGTGGTTTTATGTATGTTTTAAAGATCCGATAAAAGCAATATTACAGTTTTGTGTATTTTGACCTCAAAAGGTAATACAGATGGACATCTATATGAGCTGACACTTTTAGGAGATACACATTTAAAATGTAAAGTCATTCTCTTCTGTGAAAACAAACCAATGAAATTAATGACTTTGCGTGCAATAAAAAGATGTCCAATCAAATGCTCTCTAGAACGAGTATGTCCCTCCTCCGATACCATTTTTAACTGACTAGAAAGTAACAAATCAGGGTTCATGAGTTGATTATAATGAAACTAAAGCCTATTAGTATATTTAATCATATTTATTGTCTTTTTGTTGTTGTTGCAGGAAATGGCTTTATTTAATGAGGTGAGATCTCTGCAAAATGTGCCTTTTGAAATTGTCAGACCCATACAAAGCAATCTACCTATTAGGCTGGCACTTAGCAGATTGGAACTGTTGGAAAAGCTTCTAGAACAGCTGGGCACCAAAGACTCTGGATTCACACTCGACAACGTCATGCGGGTACTGGCCAACTTCTCATCTCTTTGAGATGATCTCACTCAGAATGGGTGTCAACACACTCTGCTCAGTCAAACAGAAAGCTTGAAGTTTAAAGAAGGTTTGAAGTCTTTAAGCAAAAGCTTTAAGATACAGTAGCCTAAAGGACATGAAATGGCTGTTAAGATTTATATAACCACATGATTCGCATTGATTGTTGCAATCTGAGGCAACACACTGAATAGCATAAACTGCCAGTTTGTGCTGTGACTATTTAGCAGAAAGCTGTGGTTTGTAGTTGGATGTACTGTATGTGCAAACCTACAATGTACTTGAGCCTTTAAGACCACACAAAATATTTGAGATTTGAAATTCATGAAGACTCTATTTGGCCAAAATATCATCTGACAGGGTCTGAAGTTAAATTTGTTTCTCACAGCTATCATTAAGATTCCTGAGAGATTCATTAGACTAAAACAAGGCAGCCTTTGTATGAGAGTGGCTCTAGTCGATCCTGTGTAACGTCTGTTACCATTAGTTACTTGAAGGTGGCACAAGGGCTGGTTGGGCTGCCAACTCAAAGCTACAAAGTCTTAAGAGTTTCACAGTGTTGCATATCCATGGTACAGTTTATAAGAATTATCCAAGCATCTCTTTTCTTCTCTGTCCCAGCACTGCTACTTCAGTTGCAGAAAGCTGTTAATTCCTTTCAGGTTCTCAGACAGAGTTTGCTCTCTTCATTTAGTTTTTCTTTTGGCATCTGTGCAGCTTGAAGAATGTTTGCAGGACAAACCATCAGCCCTGCTACAACAGAGACTGTCAAATTTCACAATTAACTGAAATGTGTGAGGTTTGTCTCTGCTTTCCTATTGGGCTTTGCATTAAGACAACAGCATCTACTGGTTTTTATCTCCACTTGGATGGTTTAGTTTAGTTCATCACAACTGGGTCTCAGGAGTCTAATTCTTTCCTCCACATGGTAATGCAACAGTTGTGTGTGTTTAGTTACTTACATTTTCTGAAACATTTGAAAATCTGGTTTACCAGTATATATCTGGAAAAGGATTGCTGGAAAATAAATCACGTGGACAGGATATTTAAGGTTTTTTGCACCAAAAAATGAAAATGTTGTCTTCATTTACACACACTCATGTCATTCCAAAATAGTATTTATTATATTCCATGGACCATGAAAGGAGGAATTTTGAAGAATGTCCACACAGCTTTTCTGTACAACACAAGCATATAGTGACAATGCCCAAAAAGTATAAAAATATTCAAATCTTGCATGATGTGTCTTTGTAAGGTTTTTTTTCTTAGTTTTATGTTTGGAGTGACATGAGTGCGTAAATGTTGACATTTTAATTTCTTGTTGAACTAGTCCTTTAAAATACATTTTTGCTACAGTAGCAAATGGGCCTTTCTTTTAGTTTTGCCCTCTTGAATGGTAATTTCTCACAAAATGGTTACTGTAGGTTACACACAACGATGGCTGTTAAATGTCTTCTGCCTGCTGTGGTTTCTTGGGAGATGAATTGGGCTTCAGGGCACAGCATAGAGGCAACTGGGTTTCCTTTAATTAAAATGAGAGCGGTTCTAGAGCCTGGAGGAACCTGAATGGGATCTGTGTATGGGGAGAGAGAAAAAAGCAAGAATGTGAGAGACGTCTGACTTTTTTTTTTAAATACTGACTGGAGTTTATATACAGACTTTTTCTCACATCAAACAGCAAATAGAGGGAATTGTATTTTTTTTTTTACATTTCAAAATTAACTTATTTTGTTGCTCTTAATGTTTTTTTTTGTTTTTAATCTAGTCCTATCTATTTTAGTATCACTAGATATATAACTAAATAGTATTATTTATAGAATACTAGTATAGATTATAAATTATATAGATTAGTATAAATTAAATATGTTTGTGTGTGATGTACATTTATGTATGTATTTTTTTTATTTTAAGTTTTTGACCGTTGGGTTGGAGCACAGCGCTGCCTCAGTGCGATTACTCTCGGTGCGAGTTGTCCAGGCCATGTACCGTCTTCATGGTAAAGCGGTTCTACATTATCTGCCACCCAATGACAGCAGCACATGTAAAAATGTCCTCTACAAGAACCTCTTTGACTCTCTTTCAAAGTTGGATGGAAATGCCATTGAGACACAGGTAAAACTGGTTTGGTGAGCTTAGTCAGACTAATCTAAATGTTGGGCAAAATTTTTTTTGCGTGGGGTTAAAGATGTTGGAAATCATTTTGATGAATGTGGTAAAACTTTGGAGAGGCCATCGATTAACAGAACCACTGTTACCAGTCCGAAATCTTTCTTTGGATGTTATGATGCTTACTCCGTTTCTCCAGAAGCCAAAAAAGGGAGCAGAACAGGAAGAAGGTGTGCGAGAGAAAGAGGAAATCAGGAGCTTACAGGAGCAGCTTGCAGTACTGAAGGAGATCAGTGTAGGTTTGAGTTTTTACACAAACACAATGAGAGAACAGATGTAGCCAAACATATTATAACATGGTGTTGGCAGCGTTGATGTGAATGGCAGAGTTCCACTCTACAGTCAAAAGCATAAAGCCATTTCGGTCATTAATGTTATGAATAGTGAAATTAATGAATTAATTAATGAATTAAGTCTCTGTTTAGGATAAAGGGAAGGAAAATGCCTGGAAAGAACCTGAGAAAAAGGCTGAGAAGGCGACTAAATCAGGTCTGTGCGTGTACATGTTTGTCTGGATCATGTACATTGTAATGTACATTTTTGTGACCGATTAAGACATGCATCAATAACAAATGGTGGAATCATACATATAACATCAACCCCATTTCCCAAAGGGGTGAGCAGGACCCCCATTTTTACAGAGTATTATTAATAACTATTAATTGATATACGTTAATGAACTTTTTGCTACATCTGCCAATGATGGGTGAAATCAGAACATTTATTAGGTAGAATGTTTTTTTACTGTCCATGAAACTGTATTTTGTAGTATTTCCTTAAAGTAATAGTTCACACAAAAATACTAAATTATCTCATCATTTACACACAAAAAAGTTTAGAAGAATATCTCAGCTCTCTAGGTCTATACTATGCAAGTGAATGGTGACCAAAAACTATGAAGCTCTGAAAAGCACAAAGGCATCATAAAGGAAATCCATAAGATTCCAGTGGTTAAATCAATGTCTTCTGAAGCATTGCAATCGGTTTTAGGTGAGAACAGACCATAATATAACAGACTTTTTACTGTACATCTTGACATTACAGTCTTTAGGCATGATCACGATTTAAAGCTTGATAGCACTTAGTGCGTGACACATGCACAGAGCGCTATATGGCGCTAGGTAGTGTAATTGAGCTTAAAATTGTGATTGCCAAGGAGATTTATAGTGAAAAATTGGTTATGTCTTTCTCACCCAAAACCAATAAGATCGCATCAGAAGAAAAAAATGGGAAGTAAATTTCATTTTCATATTTGTGTGAACTATTCCTCTAAAATATGTTTTATTTTCCCTGAATAATGAATAATTTAGCCTTTATGTTATTTTGCCACACACCGTGCAGATCTTTGTGTTCACAGCATCATACCTTTGCAAGTCTCTCTGAAATGGCACCTGCCAAAAAACTTTAAGACCCATCAAATAACATGGCTTCATAATAAAATTTTTGATGGTAAATTTTAAAATGTAAGTTTAAATACTTGTGATGGTCACTTGCCTTTTTCTTTTAGAAGAAAATTTGTAACTCTTGAATTCTATTTTGTCAGGGAAGAAAAAATGTTCATCGACATAATATCATTCATACTTAACGATTTACAAAGCATTGATTTACTTAGCATTTCCTATAAATTGGTCAATATTTTTATTTATTTTGATTTATGGTTTATTTATTTGCTAAAGACAAATTCCATGTTAGTTTTGGACCTTGCGTGAATGTGCACATGTGACCTGTTTATCCATTATAAATACATATTAAACACTATGTTCTTCTCTGTTTCAGCAGGTGTTAAAAAGGGAACCCAGTCTGTCTCTGCTGATGTGAAAGGCAGCCAACAAGCTGCAGCTAATTTCTTAGACAAGTAAGCTCTAATCTCTTTATCTCTCTAGATTCTTACCTGTAATTCTCAGTCTTCCTGGTAGACATGGCAGTCTTGCCGTCATTGTATGCTTCTAGTCAGTGGAATGTCTATTTACCCAGGGTCCACTGCTTTGTTTACTGTTTATTGTAAATGCAAATGTATCTGTTATAAATTTGCCAATCAAATTTCACCCAGACCTCTGGGCAGTGATACTGTAATGAATGATACACTAGTGTGACACTTTTATGTGTGTCACACTAAAGGACAGAAATTATAGTTGTTGGATTAAAGAGAAAGTAAGAGGTATTACATTCAAGCATTTTATTTAACTGAATTTGTCAAAGAAGGAAGTTCTCCTTCCCTCCGTAGTGCCTAGGGTCTTCTCCTTGGGCAAGAGAGAACAACCCTTGAACCCCCCTCATGAGGGTTACAACTTTCTTGATTTATAAATTTTTGCTCACACCTTCTCCATCTAGATGTGATAAAACCATCCTTCATCTCTCTGTAAGGATCCAGAGTAAAATAGATCCTCAGTACCCCAATGCCGTTCGCAAGGAGCGATTTAAAAAGGTGCGACTTGTTTGCCGAAAGTTGCGACCCGTGTCGGTGGAGTAAGAGATCCTGGTGCCGGAGAAATTTGGTTTGCTGATATACACTATACATTTTTTTTTTTTTTTTTTTTTTAATTTGTCTCACATTATCCTGTCTCTAATTTTAAACTTTTTTTTTTAACTCTATTTGGATATCAGGGAACATTCCACTCTCTTGGAAAGAAGCAATAATCATTCTCATCCCAAAAACAGGAAAAGATCATAATGACCCAAACAATTACCGCCCAATAGCCCTGACAATTTGCTTATGCAAAACCATGGAGAGAATGGTTCATGAATATCAAGTATGAATCCTGGAATCGCATCATCTCATAAGTAAAGTTCAGTGTGGCTTCAGAAAATGGGAGAAGTACTGTAGCTCACCTCATCAGCCTTGAAATCTACGTACGAGATGCTTTCATCAGAAAAGAACATGCAGTGGCTGTCTTTTTTGACTTGGAAAGAGCTTGTGACACCACTTGGAAGTTCTGTATTTTAAAGGATTTATATCAACTTGGTTTTAGAGTACACTTGCCCATTTTTATTGCAAATTTTCTATCAAACAGACATTTTAATGTCAGAGTAGGTAATACTGACCCTTAAACAAGAGCTAGGAGTACCACAAGGAAGCATTTTATCCCTTTATAAAGTTCCTTTTTTGGTATCAAAATCAGGTTGGGTATCCATTGCAGTCTTTGTTGATGACATTGGTATTTGCTACAGAAGCAAATCCATGAATAACATTGAACAAAAAATCCAGCTGACAATTAACAGAATGCAGTCTTGGTCAGTATCAAATGATTTTAAGTTTTCAAAGACTTAAACTGTTTGTATGCATTTTTGCCAGCTACTCTCTCTCCATCTTGACCCAGAGATATTCATGGATGGTGAACACAGAGTTGTTAAGGAAACCAAGTTCCTTAGACTATCTCTTGACAGTAAACTGAATTTGATCCCTCACATAAAGATTTTAATAGATACATGTCTTAAAGCCTTGAACATGAAAAAGGTTTTAGATAAAACAAAATGGGGTGCAGAAAGTTCAGTTCTTTTAAATCTCTACAGAGCTCTAAATCGATCGCGTTTGGATTATGGAAGTATAGTATATGGATCAGCCAGGAAATCATATATCCAACTCTTGGACACAGTACATCATCAAGGAATACGTCTGGCTTTAGGGACCTTTAGGACATCGCCAATTCAAAGTTTGCAATGTAGAAGCAAATTAACTTTCTATGGAGAACAGACACTTCAAACTAGCCCTACAGTATACAACAAAGCTGAAGACCAACAAAGAAAACCCAGCCTACCATCCTGTTTTCTCAACCCCTTCTTCAAGCCTATATGAACAAAAACCAAGACATATCTGACCTTTTGGACGACGGATCATACCACATTTACAAAATCTCAAAGTAGATCTGAGCATACTGGAACAGATACACTTTAAAAAAACTAAAATAATCTTAGACTTAACAAGAAACAAAAAATCTGAAACCCAAAACAAAACCAGCATCATCTGATTTTTATTCCCATCTTTCGGAGAAATGTGCCTTTTTGAAACCAAGCGATATTTAAACACGTTAAGGGTCTTTAAAAGAATACATTGAAGTCTATGAATTCACTGTACACCAGTGTTTTAGACAGACAGACAGACAGACAGACAGAAAGACCAATTAAATCTTTGAGAGTACTAAGCAACAAGGAAATATTTAAAAACTGTCCAAATTTGTGAAGAGACATTGAATGTCTCATAATTTCTTTTAATGAAATATGACATTATCGTTTACGAATATCAGAGACCCCAGTTATTGAACTAATTTAAATTCAATAAGAAAATGCGTAGACCTTTTATTACTTTTTGGTATCAAAGCAACTGCAAGCTTTTTCCTCTCTCTTCCAAATACATGTTTTCAATGTTTATTGTGCACACCTCCTGCTTTTTTACGTGGCTCGTAGGGCTAGTTTGAGGCACTTTTTTACGAACTCATAAAATCGCCCCTCTGTGACACTTTCTGCAACTCTTGTCATGTGGAGAGCAATGTGGTGCATGACGCTGGCGTTGAACGGAGCATTGACGCCTCGACTCAATGTGAAATGTGTTTTACAATGATGAAGGCACATTATTGAAACGCACAAAAGTATTATTATTTGTCTTTTTGTGGTCTTTTCTGATTAAAGTCGTGCTCAGCAGTTTAAATATGCTACTGTAGGAAAATGATACCATAGAACTGCTTTGAGTTTATAATTCTTCAACTGAAGTCAGCAGATTTGTAGCCATGCAAGCTTTAATAAAGGAAACGGTAAGGATGTTAATGTAACTCACTATTATTGTTGTCTTTTTGGATGAAAAATAATAAAGACTATAGAACTGCTTTGTTCTTTTAATGCTTAAACATTATAAAGTCTGTTGGTAGATTTTGGTCATGAACGACCCAAAATGATTCACTGACTCACTCATAGAATGTAAGACGCTCATTTGTTTCCACCTAATGACATTTCCAGAAGGGGTCACTGAACTAATCATTAATAAAATTGAATTTGTGAAACAGAAGCAAGCCTCACCAAATACTCTTTATTTTGCAGATAATTCTGCATAATTGTAAACTTGAATCACTAAAATAGCTGGAATTTATGCTTTTAGCTTATTCTTTAAAACAAATATCCCCTGAAAAAATGTTCATGGACCAGTGATTGTCTTACCTTTTTTAATCCCTCATGAGTTTGCATCCCTGTAATGTGTTGTGGCATTGCAACAACAAATTAGAAAAGAAGCAAATTTGTTGTTTTTTTTTCATTACCCATTTAGCGCTCTTGCCACCTGTGACCTCACACAGCATAGCCTACCTGTGATTTATTTTTTTTTTTATTTTATTTAAAAAATTTTGCATAGACAAATTTCAAACATACAAAGTTAACATGCAACTAAGATGGTCAGAAAACATGGACAAGTTCTTGAAAAGGAATAATATTGACGATGGTTAGCCTATGTGGGATAGTGGTTCGCCATAGAATGTTTAAATCGTAAACCGAAATATTAAAATCAGATGATGCTGGTTTTGTTTGGTGTTGCAGTCTATGTATTTTCTGTGGGGAGAGAGATGAGTCATTTACAGAGGATGGACTTGACCTGCACTACTGGAAACATTGTCCAATGCTGCAGCGCTGCCTTCGGTGTAGACAGGTACACACACACACACACACACACACACACACACACACACATACAAAGTGGGGTAATGAAAATGCTTCTAGTTTCTTATATCTCATTTATTAAATTTTTCCATTATAAATTATACTACCAGCATAACAATTTGAGTAAAATGTTGCATTGAAAAAATTATATGAATTTCAGAATTTCTACTTTGTATTTGGTATGTCCCCCTTTTTTGCTTCAGTGGAAGCAAAGAAATCTGACCTTTTCTACAAAGGTGGTAAAACGGTCAATGTCACAGTTTGCTTATTTGATTAGTGACCTTGAAATAGAGCAGAAAATTAAATTTTTCTTATTCATTTTGTCATAACATTGTTTTGAATTTTTAAAAATCCTAAAACTTTGTTTATTTCTAGGTTAAAATGTTTAATCCCAGATTGTCAGTGTGGACAGTTGAACCCCACTCTACATACACACCATTTCTCTCTGTCAAACACACAAACACTCGCAGAACTCCCTCTCACACATTGCCTTATTTTATACTCGCAAAGAGTATAAAGCCTGTATGTTAATTGATCTTAATTGATATTAATTGAAATATTAACTAATAATTAATTTGGTTGACATCCTCGTCACTCTTCATAGTTTTCTCTTTGTTAATACACCTGTGTGTGTTTTATACTCTACAGGTCGTGGAAATTGCTAGTCTGACAGAGCACTTGCTAACAGAATGTGAGCGGAGGGCAGATTTTACCCAGTGTCCTCTCTGTTCTGAAGCCCTCCCTCAAGACAAGTTAACTGAGCATGCTCAGAGCAAAGCTTGCAATCGTGAGTCCTTTCTGTGGTCACACAGTTGTTGTTTTTTTGCTTCTATTTTATCAAGCTTGATCATCAAGAATTCACTCATACGCAGTGTATCTTACAGATGTATCGCACTCATTCATAAAATGCTGAGAGAGTTACAACCACTCTTGTAACCTTCATTTGATTCATCAAACAAAAACTTTTCATGGTCAGATTATGCTGCGGATGTATTTTTTATTTTTTTTTATTAGATCTGTTTTATCTTCATAAATGGCATATTTCTAGATGGGCTGCATTTTTCCTGTGGAAAATGTTAAAAGTAGAGTTGTTTTTTTTTTGTATTTTTCATCAGCACCAGCTTCTGTGGAAAATTGGAATCACTGTCCTCTTTGCCATGAAAACCTTGCCTCTGGAGAGGAGGTGAGATAACATGCATACACATATGTTTTTCTATCATGGCAGGGACTTTCTATTGACTTCTATTGTTTTTAAAATGCACTCATATTTTTTATGTCCTAAGCCTAACCCTCCCCACATGGTATAACTATCCTTGTGGGATCCTCACAATATAGGTAAAACATATAGGGTTCAAACAAAAGGGTTTCCACAGTCATGAAAAACCTGGAAATATCAGGGAATTTAATTTCTCTGTTGTAGAGGTCGACCGATAGTGGATATTTCCTATACAATAACTAAGTTGGGCAGTACCTGCTGATAACCAATTAATTAACCGATAGTTTTTACAATTTATACTGAATTAAAAAATAACACTCAAAGTAAAATAGTTGCTGAACTTTTATTACAAAAATAAACTACTGACTGAACCATGAAAATGTTGTGTGTATGTGTATAATAAATATATATATATTTTTTCCACAAGAGGCGCAATAAATACATTAACCATTCTGCACTGTTATATTATTGCATAGAGCGTTCCTATCCTGGTTGTTAAAAAAAGTCAAATGAGCAGGGAAAAGGCTTCAATGGACGGTTCACTTGCACTGATTCCTATTACTCCAGTCTCGAGCTATAATAACAGCGAAATACCACATTGTTTTTTTATTCAGTACAGTTGTATGTAGAGTAGCAATATTCACAGATCGCTGTGGTTTTGGCTGATCTCTGAAGTGAACTGGCTCAGACTATGAGCCAAGGCCACGGGCTGTTCAAACAGATGGAACACAACAGACTGGATCAAAACACGAGGACCTCGAGACACACATTTCCAAGTTGAACATCTTTCCTGACAAAGCATTTAAACAACTCTTTGCTTAATCTGAGAAACACTTATAAGAGAGCAAGACGCGATGGCCAAAGACCTCCACCAACTGTAAGGGGCTGTTCACACGGAACGCTTTTGCAATCATCCATTTGTTTATGTAAACTGACGCTAGACGAACATCTTTGTTTCCCTTTGTTTTTGTTTTTTTAGCATCTCACGTAGGAGCGCTGTTTTTTTTTTTTTTAGATGATGTGTCTAGTTAAAAATAACTTTTAAAGCATATTGAGACACCTGCTTTCTGTTATACTGTATTTGTTGCGCTATGTCTAGCCTTTTTTAGCGCAATAATGTGATCGATCTGAAGTCATCATGTTACAGTTAGGATACATTTTTTGTTTAAATTGAAATCAGATGTGTTTGTGATTTTGTTTATACGTTTCACTCAGCTGCATGAACATGTATTAATTTGCTTTCACACGTCACTAGCTTTAGATATGCAACTTAGCAGGCTAACAAATGCATAAACGTGACCAGCTGGTTATAAACTAATGTAAATAGATGGTAATGGATGGTAGCAATCATGGTATGTAAACGTTTGGGTAGGACTTGCGTGTGTTTTTGTCACATTGTTTTAACTGCTTGAGCATCAAGCTAATATTAGCATCCTCTCAGCCTTGTCGGCAAACATACTGATGTTCTCTAATAATGCAGAATCTAGTCAACAATTTAGTTACTTTATAATGATATGACAACTTGTACTGTATACATTTTCGTTGATGTTTTAAATCCGCTTCTGAAGTGTTCCGCTCCAGGCAGAGTATAGTCTCGCATGATAAAACGAACACCACAAGGCATCAGTGAAGTGATAGTTTTTATTTCACCTCTACAGGCCGCTCTCATACAGTATAATGACAGCGGACCCTTCCCAGCCATTCCAGAACCAGATGTAACGGGGGAAACTATCGGTGTGGATTTTAGCAGATAACCGATAGTTACAGATCTGTTATCGTTGCAAATTAATCTGCAAAACCGATATATTGGTAGACCTCTACACTGTAGCATGTCTGTCATTGGTCTGTTAGGGCTTAGCTTGTGCGTGATTTATTCTGAATAGCTGTGAACAGAGAATAACCTGTCAGCTCTGAGAATTCATTTTGACACGTGAATGAAACTGTTGCTTCATACTTTCCCAAAGACTGAACAAATTTTTAAGAATGTTTCACGTTTTTAGCTTGGGATGTGTCCTATGTGTGAAATGCTCTTAACACTTGCTTACTAAGAATCTTACATCTTATGCCATGCATCTTCCATTACCTGCTCCATTTACTCGCATACTCGCCTTGTATAAACCTGTTTTGTGTGGGTAAAACTGTTCCTGAAACAAAAGGTGATCTTTTGTTGTCCATTCAATATGGCTGGGCGATATGTAAAAAACATATTTTAGCGATAATTGCCTTAAAAAATATCACCTATATCCGATTACATCTTCAACCCCCCTGCCAAGGGTAGGTCTTTTTTTTTTTTTTTTTTTTTTCTTTATTGATTTTGCTTTCAAAATTGTATTCATTTCTTGAACACGAAAAACATTAAAAAAGAAATTTCTATATTCAAATTACACTTTACATTTTATAACTGCTTTATTGCTTTTTAATTTAAAGGCAACAATAGTACAATGCTGCTAAATGTGTGTTATTATCAAATTTGTGTTTGTATTGTTTTTGCATCCAATATGTTTGGTTTTATTTTTAGATTTGGCAGGGAGTGTATGGGTTATTCTTGACTTATAACAGATATTCAGTGCTTAATTAACTTTTAAAATGGCTAGACAATTGAAAAGTACCTAACATTATGCTATTGGTTAAGGATGTTGATTTCACAGCATGCTGTGACAAAAAAGGAAGACTTCACCAGATATACTACACACTCACATGAAGTTTCCCAAGTTCATTATGTTTAGTAGTGGAAGAGCTGATATTACACAAGGTTTATTATTAACCCTTCCTAACACAACTGATATAAAATGTAGCATGTATGAAAAATCAAGGTTGCAAACAAGTTCATACATGGATATTATTTACATGTGTGTACCTACAACGATACTGTAAATGAATGACTCTAGTATTAAAGTGAGTGTGGCCATCTCGCGCTCTCACCCATACGCACACACATGTTCCTTTTACAGCAGTATAACAGTGCATGTCTTGTGTTTGCAGGGTTGGAAGTCTCACCTCATGGGAGCAGAGGGCTGCAAACAGAACTTGCGTAGGAGAGTGGTACAGCAGAGCACACACACACTAGGTGATCCTATATCTCTGTCACCTCAATGAGACCTTTACAACCCCACACTGTCCCCTACAAGCCCCACTTTGCCCCCTAATGAACCACACGGCCCCTGCATTTTCCCACATAATCCCAACTGTTCCATTTATTCAAAAAGATCTTAAGCCATTAACTGACTTGTTCCCTATGCTTTTGGATGCAGCCTATATGTAGCCAAGGCTTTATTTAACCTATCGAACAACAAAGAGATGCTTGTTACTGAAAAATATACATAGTGTATCTTCTAGCCTAGGCTCAATCAATAATATTGTGTATGTAATTTGCTAACAATTTGAGTAGAATTTAATGTCATTTAATCGAAATCTATGGTAGTGACCCTCTGTGGCGTGGCAGAATTTTGAACATCTTCGTGAGTCATAGCTAGGTGCTGCCAACAGAAGCAAGGCAGCAGCTCCAGTATGTGTATATTGATAGAAAACAATGGTTTAAAAATTTGGGATAGTGTGTGTTGTCCTACAGATGTGTCTGGTGTGCAAATTTCTACTCCAATGGCGGTTTGTATTTAAAATTTCTTTGTTCAATTACTAAAATGAGAAGACTAAACAGAAACTAAGAAAAATTGCTTTCTTCCATCATAATTTTTTTTAATAAAACATAACATTAAAAAAAATTATCTTTAAGAAAAACTGCTTTCTTCCATCCTATTTTTTTTTTTAAGTTTCTGTTTAGTCTTCCCATTTTAGTAATTGAACAAAGACATTTTAATACATTATTTAATACACTTGCCGTTTTGGAGATGCTCTGACCCAGTCGCCAAGCCATCACAATTTGACCCCTTCAAAGTCGCTCAGATACTTACGCTTGCCAATTTTCCACATGATATTCTAGGACTGACGGTTCATATATCCCACCCCTTGACAGGTGCTATTGTAATGAGATAATCGATGTTATACACTTCACCTGTCAGTGGTTTTAATGTTGTGGCTGATAAGTATATTATTGATATTTTCCTTTTTATGACAGTTAACAGTTACATGGAACTGTTTAAGAAGAGAGAGAGAGATAATGAAAGACCTGAGCATGTTAAACATCATACAGGTCTGTTGCGGATCTGATATGCAAAACGTTTAAATGAGACTGTGTCGCACACTGGTCTATTATTGTGGTAACACGATTGCAAAAGATGACAACAAAACAAACTGTGTATGGTCATTTACATGTCTCGGACAGCTCCCTCACATTCAAGCTGGTGATTCTCAGTGACGTCATGGCTTAATAAACTAATCTTCCAAACAGGAAAATGTATCGGCTGATTTCTCAGTCATGGCAATTTATCGGTCGACCACTACTTTTGACATCCCTAGACATACCTCTGCACTACACATCCTCTAGTGTACCACAATGTCCCATCTTCCCCACACTGCATCATCAAAGCCTGTACTGCCCCACAACAAACACCCTGTGGATTTGACCTGTACTGCAAAAGCAGACTCTTAGTGACAATCCATGTTTATCGACAACAACTAATTTACTTCTTTATAAATGTTTGTGTGTTTGGGTCTCATATTCTCTGTCCTCAGGAAAGATAGTCAGCACAGCTGTAGCGAAGACAACAATGGTGATTTCCGAGTCTAAGGCTCGAGGGCAGGGGAGAGGCAGTCGCATCCCTGCTCCTACTTCCAGAATCAACAGAGGCACCAAAATTCCCCCAGGCAAGGTCTCTACCCACCGACTACAACAGGCATAGCACAGGAACTACATTCTAACTTTACTGGAATAAACCTCTTATGACTGATTCACAGCAAAAATGTGAATCTACTTCATATCAGGGGTTGCCGGGTTTAACATAAATAATTGCACTTATTCTGTACTGGTTTAGAAATCTTCCTACATTACACGATTAACTGTCAGCATCATTATTCTGAGCACAAGCTGTTATGGGAGACACCTGATATAAAACTTACCCATAACTAAATGTAACAGAGTATATGTAGGTAGCTTGGAAAATCTAAAATGTATGATGATGATTTATGATCAAAGAGCTATTTGACCAGTGAAACAGGTTATGAGCAGCTATTCTGCTCTGTGTTTAACTTTTCTTTTGTAAACTATTTTAAAATTATATTCTTGTATCTTGTTTTAAACTTGCTTTGTTTAGTGTGTATTTTATTGCGAACATTTTGTGATTGTAGCACTCCAAGATCGAAAGCGTCACTAGCACCATAGCTAAAAGTGTAAAGTAGCCTTTTAAAACAAACAAAAAAATATATTATAGATTTGGACTTGCAGAGCTCATAGAGACTATTTATCTGAGTCTCATTTTATTATCTCTGATTCAGATAATGCACTAAATTTCCTTTAGTCCTCACCACATAATGTTTGCTTGTACAAAAATTTAGTTTTTCTTGAAGGGGGCTGAGACTCAAGTTGCAGAACTGCCTTGGTTTTGCCAAGAAAATCATGACTTATTGGTACAGAGACAGTGCCAACACATGATGCCACTGCTGGCAGAATGAAGAGCCAACTCTAGAAAACATGTTTGATTTACAAGGGCGACACTATAGACTATTAACAACTCATTGGTCTTTGCATTTACTTCAGTATTATAACTCTTGGTATCATTACTTTTTTTTCTAGAACGGGCTCAATTTGTAGTTGCTGGTATGCAAACTGTTTTGTCTGGTGTGTGAATTCTGTTCCAGTTATGTTTTAAGTCACAGGGTGTGATCTGCAACCTGCTATTAGAAGCTGTATTCATTCAGTAATGCTTTGGTCCATAATTTACATTTCAAGTGAATCCTTATATTTATAAGATTCAAATAATTTAGAATGAAAGAGACTGAAATAATATGAAAGGCAGAACAAGCTGATTTGGTGCCTAATAATACAGCATCATGTACTTTTTAAAAATATTTTGTACAATGAGGAGTGAATTAAAGTAGTTATTCTGAATTTATGAGAATGAGTAATGATAGAGTTAAATTGAACTCAAAAACCAAACCACCTTAAACACATTGTGTAACCTCAGTACAGAGATGTCACTGTGTTTTCATTTTAAGAATGTGTTCTGGTGTCCTGCTGACATAATGCAGTGTCTGTAGCTCACACTTTCACAGCTGTGGCAAAAACATACACATAACAGATTAAGGGATGCACTGCATACGTGTTTCTCTCATGTATGGATATGTTGCTGGTCTAAGATGTCCAATTTTTATATATCAATATACATTTTTGATTCAACCCAAGCGATTTAGATATAGAGTGTAAAGTGTATAAGTGGCAAAAACATGTAAAGCCAAATTGGGTGATGCATAACCAAATGGTATTAATTTTGAAAACAAAAGTCTTAATATATATGAAATATACTGTAGATGATACTGGTAGTATATGATAGGATTTTTTTAATGGAACAGAGCTTGTTTTTTATGTTTGCTCTAATCAGTATTTATTTTCGGTATAAATCCTCTAAACTATAGTGTAACAGATTTAAAAAAATGCACTATCACAGTAAACTGGTTCTAGTGAGCAGAGGAAGAACTGAAAATAAAGCACTAATTACGAATTTGATTGTTCTCCAGGATGTGGTTGCGAGCTACCTTTAGGGACTATGAATTTAGTGGCCAATTAGAAAATACTTGGCCTTGCATTTACTCCATTTTTGGGGTCTGAATCTTGCCGCTTTCCATGCATTCTATACAGGGTAGGTGGGCTTATGCATTGCACTGCTTTTCTAAAAGCACAGTTTACAGCTTTAATGTTGTATGTAAAGGTTAATATGTCTGCACATTGGGGGTTTGGGTAGCTCAGCGAGTGTTTACACTGACTACCACCTCTGGAGTCGTGAGTTCAAATCCAGGGTGTGCTGGGTGACTCCAGCCAGGTCTCCTAAGCAACCAAATTGGCCCGGTTGCTAGTGAGGGTAGAGTCACATGGGGTAACCTCCTCGTGGTCGCTATAATGTGTGGTTATCGGTCTCGGTGGGGCACGTGGTGAGTTGTGCATGGATGCCACAGAGAATAGCATGAAGCCTCCACATTCACTAGGTCTCCGTGGTAACACACTCAACAAGCCACGTGATAAGATGCATGGATACTCTGTCTCAGATGCGTAGGCAACTGAGATTCATCCTATGCCACCTGGATTGAGGCGAGACAGACTTATAGCGCATTGGGAATTGGGCATTCCAAATTGGGGAGAAAAAAGATGTCTACACAACCAGATACTTATCAAGAAATATAGTTTTGATTTAATTTATACTGCTATTGTAAAGCGTAAAATTTGTGAGCTTACATTTATTTTATTATTTTTTCCATATTTTTTGTATTTTGAATTCTATTAACACACATTGATTTCATGCCCCACAAATCTATGTATCAAAATCTATGGAAACTAATATTTGCTTTGACTAAGCTCTGTTTTTTAATAAATGTAATTGAATAAATTTTCTGTATGTTGCATAAATTATTTAATGTGTTTAAACCGCTATAGATGCAACATAAAGCCAAACCAACTCACTGATGGTTATTACATATTTTGAATATTATGGAAAGCTGAATATTAATTTTCGCTACATAGTTTATTTTTCCACGTAATGTTTGTTTTCTTCCAATAACCACTTTCACAGAACATTGGAAATTCTTGATGATAAAAAATAATCAAAAATAGTTATAGCAGCTATAAAAGTTTTATTTGTAAAATTACAACCATCTTAAAGGTTAGACTGTCAGAATATATATTCTTGTCATCTCAAATTATCATAATCTTGAGTCTTAACATGGCTTTCGGTATTCAGAGACATTCAGTATCCCAAAAGCCTCCAACAGAAATTAACTTTCAGTATTTTGAGCTGTGAACTGCAGTAATTTGTATTAGCCTAATTGTTTTAATGTGTGAAAAGAGAGAGGATATTACATAGGGTTGCCATTACACACTACGTATATCAAATATCCACTCTATCCTCTTTAGACCTACCAAAAAAAAGGGGGAAAGGGTATTTTTGTTCCATCATTAGTGTTTGATGCATAAGAGGCATATACATATCTTTTTTAGAAAATAAAAATGTTATCATGAGTAGTGTATAACAATTGAATTGCTGTGTACAGATTGTATTTGTTCTTTATGGAGAATAACATGTCACATGCATCTGTTGAGCAAGAGCAGCAAGTGTTTAAATATAGGTCTAAATATAATTTACTCAAGAAACATGAGTAAATTAGTGATTTATTGTTTCTCATAAAAATGGATAACAATATAAGCATTCATAACAATAGCTCACATTATCATAACACAACGTTGTTACAAAAGAAAGGATGAAAATAAAAGCTTTCAATAATAATAATAAAAAAAGGTTAATATTAAAGAAAGGTTTTCTCTCTCTCTCTTTATAAATGCCCATATCGAGTTGAGTTTTAGAACACAGCTTGTCTGGCACAGTTGAGGCCTTCGTTTTGCACAAGTTTCCACATTTTCAGAAGCTCGAATGGACCGAGTTTGTGCACTACAATGAGGTTACGGAAGAAGCACGGCTCTCTGTTCAAGGGAGTTATTTTGCGCTTTATGATCCCGAATGTTCTAAAGCCCAGGTGCAGCTCAGGGGTGATATTTAACTTTTGAAGACACATGCCCAAAAATACATCATCAATTGGATAAAGCTCCACGTTTTCAGAAACCACGAACAGCCTCTGAGCCACTTGAGAGGACATGAGAAATCCTCCGCCACCCAAGTAAGTTGGATAGGGTTGATCATACAACTCTTTGGGAATGAAATATTTACTCTGACTGTTTCTGATCGGTTTTGCTTTGAAAATGGTGTCTCCAACAATGAGGTTGACCACCTTCTTCTCCTCTATCTTAAACCCAATTAATTCCACGAGGTTTTTTGAGTGGACAAACACGTCATCATCTCCTTTGAAGATGAAGGGGACTTTTCTGCAGTAGATGTTGAACCACCTCAGGAAATTGACCTCCTTCAAGGTGAGGTTAAAAAAGGTGTCCATGAAGTCCCACTGCAATATGTCCCCATAGGTTCGGTCTTCATATTGAACCAGCGCTTGTAAATTTCTTGAGTCTTTGCCAGTCGATGGAGTGCCTAATAGGAATAACGTTTTGATTCTCATGCCCTCAATAACCTGTTCTTTACCCCACGTCTTACGCACTGCCTCTCGCCGGTCGTGTTCTTCAATAACCGATTTGACCACGACCAGAACATCTACTTCACCGCTACACTTCTCTGGGTGATTCAGCAGCATGGGAAAATATCTGCAATGTCTCTGGAGGACAAATGTGTGGAAACGGGGGTTCATATGACGAAACCACTTTTCGGTTCTTAATGTAGAATTTTCTGTACAGTTAATAGTCTGCACGTCCCAAGTTGTTGGCATGATATTGGTCAGTGGTGCCAAGCTACTTTTACTCGTTTGGGCTGAATCTCCAACGGTCCTTTTGAATGACTCACATTCGGGGCCACAGAACTTGCTTTTCAATTCGACCTTGAGGTCCCTAATGTTCGTATCCACTGTTATCAGTTTCTGAAGCATCAGCAAAGTGGCAAACACCAGAATCAAGCTGACTGCAGTCCTTATATTCCTTTTCTTTCGAAAGAAGAACTCCATAACGCCTAAGCCAGTCAATTTGAGTGGACAGTTAATTTCACATGAAAAGTGAACGAACTCGCCTTTTATTAATATTCCAATAGTTCTGGAAATATATGGTCAAGGGAATAAACCATGAACGGTCATGTTGATAAGGCTGAAAACTGTCCCGCCTTTTCCCTCCTGTCAGACAGTGTTTTCTCTGTCATCGCCTTGTAAATTGCTGCAAGTCCTACTCTCTTTCAGTCCCATCGTTGAACTGCTGAAATAGGAGGCCGGCGTCTTTTAAAACAATCTGCCCTCCTCTTTTCTCCACCCTCACGAACTCGACCCACCTGTGACGGGCTCTCTGGTTACTCATGACAGCTGTGCAAGCCTAGTGTGAGGTGGCCAGTGTTGTTATTACACTGTAAAAAAAAAAAAACCGTAAAAAAAAAAAAAACGGCAAATCTCTGGCAGCAAAGTTTCCAGACGGGTTCTGTAAAATTACAGTAAAAACCTGTTTTTCAAAATTACATGCAAACACTGTAAAAAAAAAGAGAATATTTTACAGTCATAATTCATTAAATTACAGTATATTACTGTATAATAATTGTTAATAAACTGTAAAAAAACAGATAAATTATGTGAAAATACATTTTAAAAGACGACTTTTCTGGAAAATCTCTGTAAATATAAGCATTTTATTAGTTACTTTACTAAGTTGCTCTGTCTTTATACAGTAATATTCTTTTAAAATACAGTTCTCATGTATAACTAAATGTTTCCCCCAGTAAAATAAAATCAAACTATAAAAATGTAATGGTACCTCCAATAAAACAGAACAGTCATTTCAGTGAATTGCAAACAAATGTTTAATGTTAATTGGACAGTAGAAATACAAGCAGAGCATGGAAAAAAATATCTACATCAAAAAGGCAATATAAAAATCTATACATTTGTCAAATAAAGCGTTTTACTGGCAAAATTAAAAATAGGACATTTAAAGGATTTAAAATATACAATATTTTGAAATCTGCATGGGTCTAAACGCGTTTCAATTATCCGTATTATTAGAAACTAAGTTCCTAGCTCCCTACTTCGTTTGTCTGGTAACACAGGGAAGCCCCACACCTGCATTTGCAACAGGGTTAAACTATGATGAATGCTATTCACGCTACAATCATAACTAGAGAGAGAAAATCAATAGTTGTGCCATTTTGATGGTAACACTAACATGTCAACCAGAAGAATCAATGAATAAATAGACACTGGTATGATTTAACTGAGCATCACCTTACAAAGGTACTTTTATCATGGTTGTCAAAGATGTGCATACCCATACAGTAGGAAAGGGCTTCCTGCATTACCAGACAGATGGAGCAAGTAGTAGTGAACTTCTGTTTTTTAAAGCAATTACTGAAACATATTTCCAAAGTTCAAAATACCTTTTAAAGGGTTAGCAAAAGTGAACAGGTGCTTATGCTTTGAAGTCCATAAAAGTGCATATATCCATCATGAAAACAATCACAGGGCTCTGACGGGTTAAAGGATTAGTTCACCTCAAAATGAAAATTTCCTGATAATTTACTCACCCCATTCCCATAATAGATGTTCATGTCTTTCTTTCTTCAGTGGAAAATAATTTAAGTTTAAGGGAAAACATTACAGGATTTTTCACCACACAATGGACTTCAACCGCAACCAAACTGTTGAAGTCCAAATCAATGCGGTTTCAAAAGGCTGCAAAAGAAGTGCTTCAAACGGCTCTGCACGATCCCAACTGAGGAATATGGTCTTATCTAGTGAAACGATAGGTCACTTTCTAAAAACAAAAAACACATTTATATACTTTTTAACTAAAATTGTTCGTCTTGTGCTGGTCTGCGCCGCGCCAGGCATTAAGTCATAACGTTGGAAACGGCACAAAGGATTTAAATAATAATAAATTAAAACAAAGATGTCAGATGATTTTGAAGTTGGAAGAGAAAAATTAGATAATTTCCTTCCCAGACTTTTTGAACACAGACGGATAACTTGGATGACGAAACGCGTGAGGATTCCACCGTTATGACGTAATGACTGGCACATCCCAGACCAAAAAAGTATATCACTTTTTTTTTTTTAAGAAAATGACCAATTGTTTTACTAGATAAGACCATATTCCTCAGCTGGGGTCGTGCAGAGCCATGTGAAGCTCTTCAAGCCCTTTGAAACCGCATTGATTTGGACTTCAACAATTTGGTTGCACTTGAAGTCCATTGTGTGGAGAAAAATCCTGAAATGTCTTCCTCAGAAAACTTCCTCAGAAAAAGAAAAGACATGAACATCTTGGATGGCATTGGGGTGAGTAAATTATCATGAAATTTTCATTTTGAGATTAACTAATTCTTGTGGTGTCAGAAGAATAGTTCATTTTAGACTACACAGATTTCAGATTAAAAATATTCCCCTATTTCCACACCTGGGTTGCCATGGTCATCTGATGTAGATCCATAAGCACAGGTTTTTCTATAATCTGAAATCACAAAAGAAAGAAATATTTTAAAATACTATTTAAATTCAGGGTTACCCCTAGCAATGAATAACTTGCATTATGCACCTTTAAAGCGTAATGGGTTGGTTTAAAGGAGAACTCCGGTCAATTTTAACATTGAGCTCATTTTTTTGTAAATTTGGAGTGCTGTCAGTACAGAGAACAACGACAAAAATCGGTGTTTCCTACACCGTGTTATCCTCTTTTTAAAATTTACACCCTGTTGACTTAAACGGGGCAAGTTCTAAACCTGCTTTTAGCCTCTTAACATCCTTGATTTGTCATTACAAGTCCACAGCCATGTGAGTGATTGTATTCAGAGTGAACACGGTGAATCTGACTGCAGTAGATGTGAAAGATATGAATAAAAATTATGTTTATTCAGCCAGCTCACATACCTGTATTTACTTCCTGTTTTCGGTCGAAGTCCACAGTAGTCGATTGTCGAGTTTGCGTGCGCGATCCTTAGTTATCTAGTTACCAATGATCGCGCGCGCGAACTCGACAAACGACTACTGTGGACGTTTTTTTTGTGGAATAAAAATACGTTTTGGAATATTGGATCGTATGAGTTAGACAATCAACTGTGGATTTCACTGAAAAACAGTACGTTAACCGAGGTATAAGTGGCTGAATTAACATCCCTTTTATGCATAACTTATCTTCCACATCTACTGCAATCAGATTCACCGTGTTGACACAGTGTTTCGAGGGTAATAGGCTAAAGGCATGTTTAGGCCCCGTTTCAGTCAACTGGTGCACATTTTAAAAGGAGGATGACACGGTGTAGTGAACACCGATTGTTTTCATTGTTCTCGGTGCTGACAGCACCCCACATTTAAAAGCAACAGAGCTAACGTTAAAATTGACCCGAGTTCTCCTTTAATGCACTCCAATAGTGTAACGTTACATAATACATTATAAGTAACGTTATATTACAATATTTGATATACTACATTCAAATATGTATTAATTCAAATTCAGATGATATAACATACTAATGAACTATATAAACAACTGCAATGCCATTAGTAACTTGAACATTCACTAGTTACACATTTAGCACCACACAATGTGCAGGCCTTACCACGTGCGTCACGCAAAGAGCGAAGCATTCAAATGGATTCTTAAAACACTAACGTTATGTACAATAACTTATGTTTATTAACAGTCAACCAGATATATTTTATTTCATAAAACATAACTATAACGTTACCTGTAAACAGACCAACATCAGCGTTGGATCAACGGGGCAATGGCTTCTCTCTCACTCTCTCGTGTAACTGTAGCCACTGAGCGTAATATGATAATTAGTAAGCACATTAGGAATTTCAATCTTATTACAATTAAACACACTTCATCACAACGAACACGATCAAATGCTGCGATCACTTTAAAATGTAACTTAGAAGGATAAAATGAGTAAATTCAAGAAAATACAATAATGGGGAAAAAAAAACATTCAAATAATTCAGTGTTACAAATGCATACTTTTTATATTGAATTGAAAACACTCTTACCTTCGTTCGAAACGCGGAAGAAAACAGTACATTCCATATTCCAAAATGCCAATGCAGCTCCTCCATGATTTCCGAGGATGGCTCCCCTAAAACCAATAAATTTGAAATACCCGCGCTAATCCGTTGAGAAGACGACTCTGACAACCGTTTGTCATTTTTCAAACTTCAAAACCATGTGACCAATCATTGCTCTTTAGGCTGTTAGGACACATTCGACGTTGTGGGCGGGAATTGGCGGCAAATTTGAATCTGTGTCGCACACACACATACATACACATAAACAAGATTAATCTGAATAAGTATGCTGTTGAATAAACGTGTGAATATTACATAGTTTTATGGAGTTAATTAGAAAGTTATTTTCATTATTCTCTGGAAATATTTTGATCTTTGTCAAAATACACAAATCATTCTCTGAATAGGCAACAAAAGTTACAATCACACACACGTATTAGCAATATGTTATATATATATATATATATATATATATATATATATATATATATATATATATATATATATATAAAGCATTCTTATATACATGCATTTGTAAAACATGTAAACGTATCTGCAAAATTCCACAAGGAAAGATTCTGTTGGTGCTTCTCCAGTATGACTGTTGACCCCATACTTCACTACTGTATTCCCCCTATTTTTCAACACGGACAAAGCAATTTCATACAAGACAATTTCATGTATGAGACTTCAGTTTCATTAGTCACTATAAAAAAAAAATAACAAAAGTGTAGTACACAGTAAAATGACTTGTGCTTTATGATTATCATGTGTTTATGATTATGATTACAAACTGTTTTATCACTTGCTGCACAGGTTAAATTAAAATCTCTGAAAAATCACTAAAACATTTACAGTAATTTTATGTAAAAATACATTTTTTAATCTGTAAAAATAGTTTGAATTGCCTTTAAAAAACATAATTTTGATGTAATTTCTAATTACAATGAAATACTGTAATTTTAATGGTAAAACTTTAAATTACAGCAAGTATCTGTAAAACAACAGCATTTTACTGTTAAATGAAAAAACGGGAAAATTCTGTAAAAAAATACAGAATATTACCTGTAAAATAACGTTTTTTTTTTTTACAGTGTATATAAAACGAACTAAAATAAAAATATTTAAACTTAATTTATTAGAAGGAAAAAAAAAAAAAAAAAAACACCAGAAACTGAACTAAAATACGTTTTCATAACTCTAAATTAATTTTAGTTTAGTGGTTTTTTGTTTGTTTGTATACAGTTTTAGTTAAGAAATGTACTTTTCTTAACACTTTGAATTATGATCTCAATGACACAACATAAGATTATACCTTTAAAGCTTTGGGTGTCTTCTATCTGTCAAAAGCAAAAATGAAGAATTATTCAATACCAGGATGTAGAACCTTTGAAGACCTTCTTTTGACCAAATCACAGGTTTTTTTAAGCAGTATTGATGAAAAAAATTTTTCTATTTGGAATTCATTTTTATATTTTTATATATACTTTCAAATCATAACATTAAGTTTAATTTGACCTTTTTCTAACCTACCAAATGTAACAAAAATTTCTGTCAATTTCTTTACCACTGCTTTACCCAACAATGGTCCTGAAATGAGGTCTATCACACATTCCAAAGTAAAATCATCCATTTAAAACCTCAAAAAGAAGGGATAGTTCACCCTAAAATGAAAATTATCTAATAATTTACTCATGCCATCCCAGATGTGTATGACTTTCTTTTTCTGCTGAACACAAATTAAGATTTTTTTATAGGAATATTTCAGCTCTATATCTCCCAAACTCTGATGCTCCAAAAAGCACATAAAGGCAGCATAAAAGTTATCCATAAGTGGTTTAATCCAGTGGTTCCTTTTTTACTTCAAGGCCCCCCACTGTCCAAGACAATATTTGAAGGTCCGAAACTAGACGTGTCTGATTAAAATAATTAATCATGAATATTTTTTTTATTCTAGAAGTTTCAGAAAGGGTGTGTTTATAATTTGCAGGCATACATCTTAAAGTATTTTTAGCATTTTAATTAAGTAGGATTATTTTAATCATGTATAACAGGTGGTGTGAAAAAAGCTCGGAGGATCATCAGAGATACCAGCCACTCGAGTCATGGTCTGCTCTCACTACTTCCATCAGGGAGGCGGTATCGCAGCATCAGGACCCGCACCAGCCGACTACATGACAGCTTCTTCCCCCAAGCAATGACTTTTGAACACTTGATCTCTCACGATCAACAATCAGCACTGCACT